>CM034406.1:18126887-18561887 GCA_019925095.2 Dendrolimus kikuchii | reverse complement strand
CAAATTAAATTGTCTATAACTTTATTTTTATTACTTTTTATCGTAAAATGAAAAATAAAAAGTTATAAACAAAAATAACTGAAATTTTTTGAACAAAGGCGTTCTTTCTTTCTGGTCAGTCTGGTTTTGAGAAGTGATCGTGGATTTTGTAGAATAAGAATTTTTGATACTATCGCAATCGTTACTCAATACTTTAGTAGTAGTAGAATTAGGCCCCTGGCCGGACAGTTGAAGTCGATGAGATCCATATCAAGGCCGTTATCGGTCAGATCGTCATAGCACAACACGTGATGTTGCAGACGAGCTCTCAATGTGTTAAGAAGCGCCTGCCAAATTGACCATACCAATTGTGACTACATGCATTTTACAGGCGTTTAATATTAACAGCCTTTTTTTGTATCCACCGTCATAACTCTTTCTCGCTCTGTACATCGATTACAAGGAAGGACAGGCTTTGAAATTTCGGCTGTTTTAATTATTTATCCTGTCTCCGCAACACAATGTATCGCATACATACATTGAAAAAAAGTTATGTCTTTAAGCAAAAAAATTAATTAATTACTCAGTTGCCAGCGCAAAAATTAGGCTACGTTCCATTAGAGACTCACATAAACCGCGATATTTCCCCTTCCACTTGGTTGGCGGCGTTACAATCGTAAACCCAAATGGAAAAGCTGTTCGACCCACCTCTTGACATGAGTCCTTGTGAGCGTTGTGTGATCGAAAATGATGACGTCATTAGTGACGTTTGGACCACAACGACCGCGGTCGCCTTGTGGAACGGCTAACAGAGCATTTTGGACCGCGCTGTTAGAAGGCCGCGAGTCGCAGTTGTTGGACGTGGTAGGAGTGGCCATCGGCAAATCTGCGCGCTTCTTATAATACGTATTGATGTAACTGTTATACATGGAATACTATACTTGACTTAGAAATTTCGCTACTTTTGTCTATTTCAAGTAATAATTATAACTAGTGGTCGCTCATTGATGGAAATTCGACCATAATAATTAATTTAAATTATAAGTTTGAACATTATTAAGGTTCTGTTGTCAAAGACTATACTTCTATAATCACAGATTTCGCCAAGGCTACACTGTTAATTTGACTTTAACGATAAACAAAAGAGTATATATGCGTGTGTATGTCAAATACATGGTAGTGTGTGTAATGCTTTTTTTTTATTGATTTAATGTATCTTTATGCATAATTTTTTTTAAATATTAGCATTCTGCAGTCCTCTATTTAAACTACTAGCTGTCCCGGCAGACGTTGTTCTGCCCTGAAGAAATAAAATTTAGAACCCGATTCCAGCGCCACGTACCGGGTCCAAATGTGAGCTATCCTATCTCTCAAGTCGGATCAAACTGCACACGGTGTGCAAATTTGATTGAAATCGGTCAAGTAGTTTAGGAGTCCACCGCGGACAAACAACGTGACACGTAATTTGTATTTCTTATTCTAGCACCATCTGGCACAGCGTTTGGACAGGCGAGCAACATGAAGCCAATCAAGATATCGGCCAGTGCTCTGGGGAAACCAATCAATATAGCCAACCTGACAAGACCAGCTGGAGGTAAATACTATGGATTAATTAATTTTGAAACTTTGGATTATTTGGAACAGTAAGAAATCAAAAAAGCACATAAAATTCAAGATTCTGTGAAACAATGTTTTATCTGCTTCTAATCTAGACTCACAGCCCTCGCAGAATGAAGACTGATTTCTCTCATAAGAAATGTAAAAAAAACGGTTTTCTAAATCTTATCCATTAATTCTCGACGGCCTCTGTGGTTGAGCGGGCTAAGCCTTTGCCGGCGTACCTCACTGCAACGCAGAGGTTCCGGGTTCGATTCCTGGTATAGTAAATTTCGGAAACGTATTTTCTCCGTTATTTACTATGGTCTGGGTGTCTGGGATCGGCCGCAGAGTAGTCCGTTGTATATTACCTATAACACAAGCGTAACTTGCTTAATTTGGGGGTATACAATGTGTGTGTTTGTCTGCCGATTATTATTATTATTATTATTATTCTTTTTTTGTAATAAAGTGTAATCATCATTGTAGTTTTATTTATTTTGATTTTGAACAAAATGAATGTTAAATACTTTTAAAAAGTTTTTGCTATATGCGGCGGACATAGTATTTGAAACTATTTCTGAAATAAATTAGATATTGATACAGCCTGATAAAGGAGACGAGGATTTTTGGGCCAAAGAAATATAATAAGTTGATATATGGCTTAAAATAAGCGTCATATTTTTCTATTACGAAATTGAGGACAATAGCCCTAAAGCCCTATTTGGAAGACGAGAAATCTTAAAAATAAAGTTACAAATAAAATAAGTTCTAATCAATAGCATAATTGATTTATGTGAATGAATTTCATTAATTAATCATATGAAAACACACCATACGACGAATTCATTCAAAATAAGTAAATCCACTACAATTATAAAAAAAACTAGCTTTTGCCGTCGCTTCGTCCCCGTGGAATAGTTTAAAAAAAACCCCGATTTTGAAAAATTCTTCACTGGTGCTCCGCTCCTGTTGGCCTTAGCGTGATGATATATAGCCTATAGCCTTCCTCGATAAATGGGCTATCTAACACTGAAAGAATTTTTCAAATCAGACCAGTAGTTCCTGAGATTAACGCGTTCAAGCAAACAAACAAACTCTTCAGCTTTATATATTAGTATAAGATATCAATATAATAAGAAAACATCTTACACTCTCATGTTTTTTACAATCTGGGCCCAATGTTTGTATATATAAAGCTGAAGAGTGTTTGTTTGCTTGAACGCGCTAATCTCAGGAACTACTGGTCTGATTTGAAAAGTTCTTTCAGTGTTAGATAGCCCATTTATCGAGGAAGGCTATAGGCTATATATCATCACGCTAAGATTAATATGAGCGGAGCACCAATGTTTCAAAATCGGGGTTTTTTTTTGCCTTTTGAGATCTTCCGCTCGGTTAAAGTTTTGCAAAAATCATGTGTGACAAAATTGTTCCCCTTTAAAAGTTCTAAAAAAAAGTCACTATGACCTCTTTTACGCTAACCAAATTTGTTCTAAAATACGGCATTATTTGCGAAGGTGTTTTTATAAACATGATATTAGTCCTTATCCAAATAAATACCTTATTCATCACAAGTATTTAATTTAAAACATAATTGCTATTTACATCATTCGATTTCAATGAATATCTTAGGAGATATCGCAGTTTTAAAATAACATCGCAGCAAAGATAGCGTTAGCCCAAAGTAACTATTTCACGCGGACAGAAGCTAGTCAAATATGGAATTAATAATAAAAAAATAATTAGTGTGGATATAAGAGTAAATGAATGTTTGGGTGTAGCGGGCACGGCGACCGCGTCGCCGTCCTTCGCGGCGGGGTCTTCGGCGGCGTACAACGCCGCGTCCCTACTCGCACAGAGTGAGTACATTCAGTACCTCTCTCATAGTACCATCACGTCTAATTCGATTGCTAGTATTGTTTTAAGTAGTTGCAGCTTTGAATTTAATCAGCGTTTGGATCCTAACTCTCTGGACTAATTAATATAGGACGACTAGTTCGTACATAACACTTCTTCGGTTCACGGGCGATTGGGGACGAATGATGGCGGGGAGAAGCGGTCTTAGTGCTGTACTTGTGCGAAACGGCTCATTGAAAAGACAATCTCAAAAAACTCTTTCGCTCTTCTGAAGAGCTTTATCACTCTTTTAGCTCACAGGGCTCAGTAGAGTCGCTCGGAAAGACACCTCTCGCTGTAACTAAAGAGCTGAAAAAATGTGAAATTTTAGTTCTTATTGCCCCTTGTGTAAATAAATTATTTTTGATTTTCAAAAGAAATAAAAATAATTGTGGTATAATTGTGATTATATATATATATATATATATATATATATATATATATATATATGTATATAGGTATAAAGTTACACTGTATGTATTCATGACATTTGCTCAGTGCTGGCAACTAAGCTGATTGAGCCGGTGAGCCAATTGAGCTAGTTGTATATTAACTGAGCGAATGAGAGATAAAGTTTATAATGGGAACTAGTTCATTTTGATCTGTTATTAGTGAGTTACCCAAGTCTACGTATGTGTTAGGCGTTGCTATTGAGTTTTTGGCGGGAACCGAAAGGGGACGTTGTGCTGTGCAGTTTTATTTTCTAAAAATGTGTAAAATTACTTTAAAATGAACAATAGTTGTAGGATATTGATAGTTTTTGAGTAGTAATTATGTGTTTTTGCGAGAAATGTGAACTGTATAGTCAAATGTGGCCTTTCGAGTTTTCACAAGAACTCCGTTAAATGGTGTGGATTGTAGCCTACAATACAACTGCGCCTGGCTTAAAGGCCTATCAACCGCACCTCTTTTACCGTTGCCGTCTTCCGTTTTTCGTCGCCCACCCATAAGCCCTGTCCAAACTATCACAGATCGATCACAGTACCTCTCGTAGTGATCATCATGAATAGTCTGATATGCCAGTTTGGTTTTTTCAGTAGTTGGTAGCTTTGAAACGTAATCAGTTTCTATGCCCCTGGACTAATTATTGTAGGCTGGCAAGTTCGTACGTGATACGAATGGTCCACGGGCGACTGGGGACGCATGATAACGGGGGTAGAAATTTGTCCACGGGCGGGAGAAAATCTTATTGACGCTCCTGCTAAGCGTCGCTGCACGTCGTTTTACTCCGTTGTCTTGTGTCCCTCGTTGTCCGCCTACAAGGCTGCGTTCCCTACTCATACAGACTGAGTACATTCAGTACCGCCGTGTAGTTCGATCTGCTAGTTTCAATTTTCAGTAGTTTATATCTTTGGAATGTACTCGGAGTATCTATCCTATCCTTCTGGACTAATTTATTGGCCGAGAAGTTCGTATATGACACTTCCATGGTCCACGCGAGACTGGGGACGCATGGGGGGGGGGGGGGAACTGTAAACAAGGCAATAAACCTAACAAACCTTCCTGCTAAGCGCCTGACGCACGCATCTGTCAACCCTCGCTATTACGAGTCCGCAGTCTTCCGTGGACCATGGAAGTGCATATAAGAACTTGACATAACTTGATAACATTTTCTAAAGCCTGATTTACATTAGCTAGGCCAGTTAACTCCCGAACTAATATATAAATTAAACCCTTATCATCAAAATCTGTCAACATTCATATAGTATTGTTCATAATTTGTATTTAATTTTATTACTTGAATTGGTGGTCTTTGAACATTTCCAATTTGACGCCCTTCGCAGTGGAAATGGTGGGAATGACTGGCATGAACTCGTACCTGCTTCAGAACCTGAGTCAGATCCTAGCTTCTGGAATGGGAGGGCCCTTAGCCGGGATGCTGGGTCAGTATGCTCAGCTGCCCGCTTGGGCGCAAGCCAAGCCGAACATGTGGCAGCCGGATAAGGTGAGCGTAGTGAGAGATTCTTTAATATTCTTTTTAGATTCTATTATATCAAATTAACATCCAAAATAAAAGAAATAAACAACAAAACAAACACACGTATCTATCTTATACTAATATATAAAGCTGAACAGTTTGTTTGTTTGAACGCGCTAATCTCAGGAACTACTGGTATGATTTGAAAAATTCTTTCAGTGTTAGTTAGCCCATTTATCGAGGAAGGCTATAAGCTATATATCATCACGCTAAGACCAACAGGAGCAGAGCATCAATGAAGAATGTTTCAAAATAGGGGGTGTTTTTTGCCTTCCTTTTTTTTAACTATTCCACGCGGACGAAGTCGCAAGCAGAAGCTTTTAATATTATAAAATTCTAAACATGCCGTGTCTGTACATTGAATCTATTAAAAAAAAAACAACTGGAATACACTGTATAAACAATGGAGAACACGATGCTATTTTTTTTAGATTTCATGTCTGTTTGTTCGGGATTCATGTAAAAACTACGTTGCCGATTTCGATGCGATTTTCGCTGATCGACAGTAAATTATTTGACTTAAAATCTGTGCTACTATTTATCCTGCAAATCCCGCGGGTATTTTTCTATGAAGGATTTAAAATTACCAGATAAAAAAAACAAATTTCAATGTGATTTTTTCACTGATAGAAAATTTTATGTAATAAAATCTATGATTTTTTGTCCCGGAAATATCGCGAGAATTTCCCCGGGAGCGGTTTTTAGTTGTTCGGGTGCATAGAAATTAGCTTATTCCGACACAGTTGTCACTAAAACGATAGTTTAGATTATTTTTCAAGTGCTGCGATGCTTCGTGTCCCGGGAATCGCGCGGGAATTTCAAGTCGAGCGTGGATGAAGTCGCGGGCATATCCTAGTATTTATATAAAAGTATGAACGGGGATGCGTATACATCTTACAATTAATTCTAAAAAATTTTATACATTTACAAAATAGAATACATACATACATACATACATACATAACTTCACGCCAGTTCCCTTGCGGTGTAGGCACGAACAACAGAGCGCCATTTAGGTCCATTCTTACACACCTCACTTGCTTCTTTGACATTCATAACTCTTGTCATGCACACTCGTCTGTTCTTAAGGCTCCTGACATCACTCTCCGCTAGTACACGATCAATTTGATCATGGAAGTTGTGTCGTGGCCTTCCACGACTTCTGCATCCATCCACTTTTACATTGTATATCTGTTTAGTCATTCTTTCCACATGCCCCAACCACCGAAGCATTCCTTTCCTTACCTTCACCCCGACACTCTCTTTCAGATCAACTCTCTTTCTTACTTCGGTATTACGAACGCGGTCCGCGAGCGTCACTCCGCAGAATATAACAAAATAGAATAGCTGGAGAATATATTTTATATAGCGGCCCGTCCCGGCTTCGCACGGATGGTCATTTATTTTTTAAACCTTTAGGGATAAATGTAAAAATATAGCCTATGTTACTCAGGGATAATGTAGCATTCTAATGGCCGACTGGGCGTAACTATGTTTTAAATCTCAGCCTTTCCAACACAAACCTAAGCGCAGGGTCGACAGGGAGGAGGGGGTTTTTAGTGGGTATTGGGGTTGCTCGCTCGTGCAGCAACGCTCGGAGTCTTCCACACTATTCTGTGACGTCGATCGCGGACGGAGCACTGCCAAGAGCACACTATTGCTGCAGTGTTATCGCCCCCGACCGACGCGTGCCGTTCCCCTAGCAACGGCCCAGATTGTGCGTAAATCGGTTAAACATTTTCCCTCGCCTCAAAAAAAAAAAGCATTCTAATGGTGACTCGCTCTGCAGTCTGGTGAAAGCCATGCTGCATAGCAGCGATACCTGGGGGGCTGCGGTTACTTTTTGTGAGACGGTAATGTCTCTCAAGGAGGCCGCCGAACGAGATAGGCAGAGGAGTATTATTGCGCGTACTGATGCGACTCCCCGCGGACACCGGCGGTTGGCTGGCATCCGGAGAGACGCAGGTATGCGCATGACTTCCCACCCTGAATAATACCGCTTCGGGGGGCCTTTAGCTATCAAGGGAGCAAAGGATTCATCACCCCCGCTGACGAAGTGAATGTGTTCCGATTCCCGGGGCACATTCAGGCACTTTTTGCGCTGGATCGGACTGGGCGTAACTACGTTCTAAGTCTCAGCCTTTCCTACATAAAAAACGCGGGGCACATGGGAGGAGGGCGGTTTTAGTGGGTAGTGGGTGTTGCCCGTGCAACTTCTCGGAGTCTCCACACAAGCTGGCTTGATTATTGTTCGGATTGCCCCTTATCAAAGGGGAAAGCCTTCATGATCAACTATGGTCTAATCCCTTGCAAAGGACCCAGTATTGTGCGTAAATAGCATTTCCCACGCCTTAAAAAAAAATGAAAAAAAGCATTCTAATGGTAAAATTTTTTTGAAATCGGCCAATTAATTTTTGAGTTTATTCGTTACAAACATACAAAAATATAAATCATTCCTCTTTATATTATTAGTATATTAGGTAGATAGATAAAAAGTCTTGGTAGCGTAATGGCTGGCGCACGCGTCCCAAGCTCGAAGGGCGCGGATTCGATCCTGGCCGGAAGGCATGCACCACTTAGTCAGTATTCTGACCGAATTGTGCATATTGTTACAATTACCACGTGCTAACAACGGTGAAGGAAACCATGCTGATGCAAACTGCACATCGAGATGACCGATGTGTCCAACCTGCCAAGCCGCCTTGGACAAGCGTGGCTGGTATACTGTCCGTTCCCCCTATAATGGGAGGCCCTAGCCCAGCTATGGGACATTTATGGGCTGATATTATTATATAGATACATATCTTGCTCTTACCATGTAGTCAAGCCATCAGCAACCTACTGCCGTGGCTCAGAATTTCTAGGAGATATATGTAGCTGCAGATATAAATTGCATTAAATGTATATAACCAGTATAAGCCTCGAGCCCCACAGCATACGATGCAAATGTCTGTGCTGACGCTGTGTCAGGTGGTAGGGTATTTGCCCGACTGGATGGCTACCATCCCTAGACTAGAGTATGCTGCCATAATAACCTTGAGTTGTGTTCGAGCATTGGTGACCAGATTTCAGTCTTCCTTGAGAGAGCAGCAATTTGGTGTTGCAAGTGTCCATAGGCGATGTTAACCGCTTTCCATTAAGTGGGCCGTCTGCCTGTCTGCTGAACACATGCAATAAAAAAAAAGTTTTACTAATCTAATTTAAATCACTCGGGAGTACTTCCGTAGTCGCACGTGACGCTACGACTGCTGTACGGGCAGTAACTAGCGAAAGTGTAACAGCGAGACATAATCGCTAGAAATAAAAAAAAAAACTTGAAGAAACAGCGACGTAATTACATTCCTTATACATTGTTATACAAAGAGCATATTTTGAAATTTTGTACGCCGCATTTTCGGCATACAAGGTTTGCACTCAGCATATTGCTGTGCCGGAATTATATCCGACACAACGCTGATTTTCAATACAAACCTCCCTTTTGGCGTAAGACCAAAAGGACCCAATTTTGTTAAATAACAATAATTGAAGAGATCATAAACACGAAAGCTAATCTCCTAAACAGGCATATGGCCCACCTGGAGGAAAGTGGTTATCTTCGCTTATGGACTATTGCAACACCAGACGCCGTTCTTGTAATAATTTGGTCTGGTTTATATGTTTTTTTTTTATTGCAGAAGTTCAGCGGACAGACAGACGGCCCACTTGCTGGATAGCGGTTACCATCGCCTATTGACATTTACAACACCAAAGGTGCTACAAATGCGCTGCTGCTCTCTTAAGGGGGACTGGAACCTGCTCACTAATGCCGGAACATAACTCTTAAGTTGTTATGGCGGCATGCTCTAGACCAGGGGTGGTAGCCATCCAGTCGGGCAAAGGCCCTACCACCTGGCAAATATGTGTCATATTAATATATTAATCCACGCTGTTGTACTATTTGAGTGATATAGTAATCCCGATGATGATTCAAAGAGCTGTTGGTGTTTAGATGAGCGAGTCCAGCGTGGAATTATGACGGTCTGTTTTGCAGAGTGTAAAATATTTAAGATTTTCTTGCACAATAGCTGCCTGGGGATGAAGAAGAAGTGGACGACGAGGAAATGGGCGTAGCTGAGACGTACGCAGACTACATGCCGACAAAATGTAAGTGTGGCAATTTTCTAGTGATGTGACGTCCCTCTCAAGTAGTCTCGCTATCGATATTTTTTTTGATAAGCAACAAAATGATAGTAAAATTTCACTTTTATTTCAAGTAAGTTGTGTTTGATTGGTAGGATATTTATTATTAATTAATTATTGTTTTTTTTTTTTACTTTAGCATTAGCTGCGCTCCGCGGTCTCACCCGCGTGGTGATGGAAAATCATATACAGTGTAAACTCTATGTAACACGTCACTCGATTTAACGACAAACTCCCATAAGCGTCGAAATCACTTAGCTTTGGTTGGTTTAGCTTGTCTTCCATTATGGAATGGAAGTTCCATACAATGATACACTCTATATAACATTACACCCACTCTCAACAACGACAACAGTTAAGTAATAAAAAGTACCTTTTAAGTTGCCAAAATTAGTCAAAGTTAAAAAATTAGTAAGCTTTAGTATCTTCGCTTTATAAACTTGACTATCGGCAACATGTATACCGAAATTTCTAAGAAATTTCGAAATACCAAGATTTCTAAGTATTTCCTTTAACACCAAATGCCTCGATATTGCAATGTATGAACAAAATTAAAAAATACAACAAAATTACTGGTACAGCAAAAGACGTCAGACATAAATAACAGACTTTTCTCTCCATTTAACGACAACTCTCTATAACGCCATAAAATGCACAGTCCCTACAATGTCGTAATATAGAGTTTACGCTGTATTTCTTAATATATTATGACGACTAAGGTTAGTCGTTACAGTGCCCCCCCACCTCAAAACCCGATAGCCATGTCGAGTGCAAAGTACAGTTTGTGACTGTCCCATTGCGCTAACATTCAATATAATCATAATCTATAGAGCGTATATGAATTGCAGTGAAACTGGGCATAAAGCACCCGGACCCGGTAGTGGAGACGGCCTCCCTGTCCTCGGTGGAGCCGGTGGACGTGACGTACCAGGTCAGCCTCCCCGACGAGACCATCCGCCGCGGATGGCTGTCCGCGTTGCAGCTGGAAGCTGTCGTGTACGCGTCGCAGGCGCACGAGCACATGCTGCCGGATGGTACCAGAGCTGGATTCCTTATCGGTGAGACATTTGGATGTTTGAAGTGAAAATCTCTGTAGGCGCGCTGAGCAATTTATTTTGTGGGTTTAAAAATGTATGTGTATATATGTTTGTATGTATGGTGCGTATGTGTAGAAAGTCGTGTTAGTTACACTATTTATAACTCAAGAACGGCCTTGCCGATTTGGCTGAAAATTGGTGGGGAGGTAGCTTAGAACCAGGAGACGGACATAGGATACTTCTTATTCCGTTGGAACCGCTAGGTGGCGCTGAGATCGGGTTCTAGAATCCTTCTAATCACCTGGGCCGATTTTGGTGATTTTGTTTTTGTGTGTTTGAGTGGGTCCCCGGATGGTTTTAATCCACAATTAGAACCGGTAGGTGGCGCTGGGATCGGGTCCTAGATTTTTATTTTTTCAGAGCAGGACAACTTTTACATACATAACTTCACGCCAGTTCCCTTGCGGGGTAGGCATGAACAACAGAGCGCCATTTAGGCTTATTCTTACACACCTCACTTGCTTCTTTGACAACTTTTGATATATATATATATACATATATATATATATACATATATATATATATATATATATATATATATATATGTGTGTGTGTGTGTGTGTGTGTGTGTGTGTGTGTGTGTGTGTGTGTGTGTCAGAGAAGCATTGTTCTCCTTAACATCGTCTTTAGTGGTTGCGGGTTTAGTGGGCATCATCAGGGTAAAATGCGAGCACAAAACACAATGGTCACGGTTTATATACTTTTAATTTAGATTTAAACCATATTTTGTCACAGTTAAGACCGAGCAGCGGGTTCAGGGCACCGATCTTACTTTAACCTTTCTTCTTAAATTCTCAACGATCCAACTCGATCTTTTGTTGTCGCAGAACTCGTCCGCTTCCCTTAAGTACAGATGGCGCTTCGACCCCGCTCGAGGCACGTGCTCTGCTCTGATTAGTCGCTGGTTAAATTACAATATTTATAACTTCTATTAGGTTAGGAACATTTTCAAGTTATACAAAGATTTAACAAATCAAATATAATAACAAATAATAATGAGCGCTATTCATGCTAACAACAATCAACCCGTCTTATAGCTCCCTCCGACACACACACACACACATATATATATATATATATATATATATATATATATATATATATATATATATATATATATATATATATATATATATATATGGGGTATTGAATGTACGGAAAATAGAAAATTTTGCTCAAAAACAAACTTTTCCCTTGGTTTATCGTTTGTCATTCCTTAACAGAAATTGATCCTTGCAAGCTATTTGATATGGTATGATAATAGAAGATGTGTTTATTTTTTCCAAATCGGCCAATTCGATTCCTGACGATTCCTGACAAGGGAAATGGAATTTTCAATATTTTAATGATACCACTTTTGTTTTCATCAAAATCATCTCTTTTTCGCTATTCAACATAGCTTAGGATTTGGCTCTGAAGGCCCACTTGAAAAATTCACCTGTATATGAACATATGACAAGAGCTATGAATGTCAAAGAAGCAAGTGAGGTGTGTATGAATAAGCTTGAATGGCGCTCTGTTGTCGGTGCCTGCCCCGCAAGGGAACTGGCGTAAAGTTATGTATGTATGTATATGTACATATTCCATATTATTTTGGGAAGGAGGATAGGGAAAAGACATATTACTATGGCGACCCGAAATAATTTTGAATTTAAAATAATCTCTTAGGTGATGGCGCTGGTGTGGGCAAGGGTCGTACAATAGGCGGAATAATATTCGAGAATTACATAAAAGGGAGGAAAAGAGCTATTTGGGTGTCTGTCTCGAATGACTTGAAGTACGATGCTGAACGCGACTTGAGGGATATTGGAGCTGGCAAGATCGAAGTTCATTCGCTCAATAAGGTATGTTATTCTATGCTAAAATCAACTTCAGTATTTTACTTGATTTGCTTCTACATTTCTAGTGTGTACCTTTCAGAGTGAAACAGTGATGTCGCTATAAGTAGTCTTACCGAAACCAGCTGATTAACCCTTAAGACTATTATCGATACACCTATCGATATACCAAAAAGCCGCAAGACTAACACTATCACTATCTCGTAATATACCAAGAAAATATACCCATTTCATACAACTCCTATATAAACAGAGTGTGACAACAACACATTTAACGATCACGTGCACAAACGCGATCTGCACTCTCATCGCGGACACGTATGTGCTAATAGTGAGCTAAAGGGTTAACAACCAAATCTTCCTTTAAATAAAAATCCGATAAATATAATATATAGAATTTGACGTGCTCAATTTATATCTGCTTTTAGTTTCTTGCTATCACACAGGGCTTCTCTTGTGGGGGCACGCAGTGCCCTTAAAGGAAATTTCGAAAATATCGAAAAATTGCCATAAAAACTGACAAATGAAAAAAAAAACAATTTTGGTCACCTTTACAAAAAAAAAAGATTTTTTTAATAGGTTTTTTAGAGTGGAGCTACAAACAAAAAATTATATATTTACAACTTTCGAAAATTAGCGTGCCCCCAAAACAGAAGTGACAAAAAAAGGTCTGCTATCACATATATATTTTTTTATTTTTTCTCCTAACACAATATTTTTTGTGATTTTTTTTTCTTATCAAGCTCCAAAATACCATCATTTCACTAGATTTGTTTTCCCCAAATCTTTAAGCATGCGATGAAAGATTCTAGCAAGATAAATTTTACATACATAGAAACAATACAATGGAAAATGGTCAGAATTATTATTTGCAGATTTTTGTTAGTTGATTTGCGACGAAATTACAATAGAACACATGAATATGGAGAAATCTACGCTGAAATGACTATCAATAATTTGTCATATAGTTTTGATGATTTTAAAATGTTTTCGGAGGAATGAAATCAGCTATTGTCATATATTACATATTTTGTGTAAAGCAAAACAAAAAAAAAAACTCTTCATTTAAAATATCAATTACATAAAAAATGGACGCGGTACAAAACTTTTAACATTTATATTTTCAATGTGAATATGAGGAAAGTAAAGAAAAACTGATTAGTAAAACAAACAAGTACTTCTCTAATAAAATCAGGCGGTAAATCCATATCTAAATCTAATGAAACGTCATCGCGTATACGTCACATATGAAACGTCAAGTAATATTTTTTTCTGTGGCGTTCTACCAGCCAGTATTTTTTTTGTCACTGACGATAGTAAATATTTAGCTCTTAGTGAAAAGTAATTTGTATGTATAAATTGATCTTAGAAAATTGTTGATATTTTTTTATTGCAATTTATGTCGCGATTTAACCATAGATAATCGCATGTATTATCTATGGTTTCGAATAGTTTTCTAAATTTTTGACAGCAGGGATAATCACTTCCTAGGGACGTAAAGTGCTGTTTAAATCCCTATTAGATAAAGAACTTTACATTATTTATTATGATTGGAGTGTATGGGGTCCAATTTAGAGTGGTTCGTTGTATTAAAATGCTTAGCTTGAAGATATGACAAATACAACGTGTGTTTCTCTGCGGATTATTATGACTTAGGGACATGTTTTCCAGAAAAAAAAAAATGTATACTTTTTTTTAATTAGGTTCGCAGAACTGGCCTACTCGGCTTTGCATAGTTTTGATAAACGTGGAAGATATAGAAAACATGATTGCTGAGTAGCCTTCTTGATGCGAACACTAAAGTAATGATTATATTATTATGGATGTATTATTTTAGTTCAAATACGCGAAAATATCGTCGGCAATCAACGGGAATGTCAAGAAAGGTGTAATATTCAGTACATATTCGGCCCTGATTGGCGAGACCCAGTCGTCGACGACCAAATATCGGACGAGGTTGAAGCAGCTGCTGCAGTGGTGCGGGGAGGACTTTGACGGAGTCGTATCCTTTTTTTTTTTTAATTTAAAGAGGATAAAAAGGAGACTCTTTTTAATGTCTTTTCTATTTATCTTCGGAAATACAGTGTAAACTCCATATAACGTCACTCGATTTAACTACAAGCTCCCTTAAGCGTCGGAATCATTTGGCTTTGGTTGATTTACCTGGTCTGCCATACAATGATACACT
Source organism: Dendrolimus kikuchii (assembly GCA_019925095.2). Taxonomy (NCBI): domain Eukaryota; kingdom Metazoa; phylum Arthropoda; class Insecta; order Lepidoptera; family Lasiocampidae; genus Dendrolimus; species Dendrolimus kikuchii. The sequence continues at coordinate 18,547,136 of CM034406.1, read as the reverse complement.
CTATAAAGCATTACACCCACTCTCAATAACGACAGCAGTTAAGTAATAAAAAGTACCTTTTAAGTTACCAAAATTAGTAAAAGCTGCGCAGCTGTATACGTTCTTTTATCGCTTTATTTTCCTAGCCCTTAATAAACTCGACTGTCGGCATCATGCATACCGAAATTTCTAAATTCTTTCTTTATCACCAAGATGCCTCAATATCGCAAATATGAAAAATAAGTTAAAAATGCAATAAAATTACTGGTGCAGCCAAAGACGTCAGACAAAAGTAACAGGCTTCTCTCCATTTAACGACAACTGTCTATAACGCCATAAAATGCGCAGTCCCTCCAGTGTCGTTATATAGAGTTCACACTGAAATTAAACAAATTAATGCCTCCATCTATGTGGAATTTCGACGGTACACGATTAAAGGTTCAAGTTTGAGTCTTATTATCTATCATTTTTGACCTAACATTATTATTGTGATGTTGAGGAAGACATTGTATGATTGTAAGTAGAAAATAAACGTTTTAATATTGTTTATGCATTTGTAACATGTTTTGTATTATATATTTTTATCCGTGCAAGAATGGAGAAATAATACAATTTCCTGTGTTGGGGCGGCCTGTCGTAACAGAGGCGACAAAACAACCCACAGCCAGGTGGTAGGTAGACATTTGCCCAACTGGATGGCTACCACCCCTGGTCGCCATAACAACTTTGAGTTGTGTTCCGGCATTAATTACCAGATTCCAGACTCCCTTAAGAGAGCAGCAGCGCATTTGTAGCACCTTTGGTTTTGCAAATGTCCACAGGCGATGGTAACCGCTTTCCGTCAAGTTGGCCGTCTGCCTGTCTGCTGAACTCCTGCAATAAAAAAAATAATTAGAATAATACTAGTTCGTAAGTTTTCTGTAATGGTGTACATTAAATTGTCATCTATCTATCTATTGGTTGTTGTAATAGTACAGTACCTGTGTTTTTTTTTTTTTCAAAATCTCGGCCTATTCGATTTTTTCTAGGGTACTTAATTTTGGATTTTTTAAGTGGATGGATGCAGAAGTCGTGGAAGGCTACGACATACCTTCCATGATCAAATTGATCGTGTACTAGCAGAAGGTGATGTCAGGAGCCTTAAGAACAGACGAGCGTGCATGACAAGAGTTATGAATGTCAAAGAAGCAAGTGAGGTGTGTAAGAATAAGCCTGAATGGCGCTCTGTTGTTCGTGCCTACCCCGTAAGGGAACTGGCGTGAAGTTATGTATGTCAAATACATGGTAACGTGTACTATGTTTTTTTTTATTGATTTAATGTATTCTTATGCATAACTTTTAGTAAGCCCGGTTGAGTCCCTTTCATATTAATAGTTCTATTTTATTTCATTTATTTTTGTTCGTAACGTACCTATTATTATTTTTCAAAATCATTACTTTCAAATTTCAATAATTATTTCATAACATATCATGTACTTATATATTAAAATATGTCTTCTCTTTGTTTCTAATTATAAATAATATATGTTCATTAGCTATTTTTTTTTCTCTTCTGTCAAGTTGATGTTACTGCCTGGCACTAACGGAAGACCAGCGTTGGTTTTTATCAACCAGCATTTGCTGAGTTAGGGCCTGTTTAGAGTTAGTTCTAACTTTTGGCTTTTATTAAACTACTTATATATATATATATACCTTTTATAATTTTAAATAACTCTAAATAAACATTATTTTCTTTCTAAAAATATTAGCATTCTGCACTCCTTCTCTATATAAACTATTAATGTGCGAAATTATAAATTAAACTATCTTAAAAGTACTATTATATAGGTATCTAATTATAAATAAACTAAATTATAAATAAATTAAACTATACAATAAATTAAACTAAAAATAAACTATATATACTATTATATTATATATATATATATATATATATATATATATATATATATATATATATATATATATATATATAATAGAGTTATGAATGTCAAAGAGGCAAGTGAGGTGTGTAAGAATAAGCCTAAATGGCACTCTGTTGTTCGTGCCTACCCCGCGAGGGAACTGGCGTGAAGTTATGTATGTATGTATATATATATATATTTATCCATGCAGGAACGGAGAAAGAATTGTATGTAATGTACTTAATTTTTCTAGAATCTAATGATACCAGTTTAGTTTTCATGAAACTCCTTTGAGTATATTTCGCTATACCTTATTAGAGTCTCGTATTTGGTCATGGAAAATTTCACCTGTATAGTTTACACCTGGAAGTTTCCCTAACCCACGATCAGATCGTCTTTGACGAGTGTCACAAAGCGAAGAACTTGTGCCCGGTGGGTTCTGGCAAAGCGACTAAGACCGGTCTGACAGCCCTTGAACTCCAGAACAAGTTGCCCAAGGCCAGGGTGGTGTACGCCTCGGCCACTGGTGCGTCCGAGCCGAGGAACATGGCCTACATGGTCAGGCTCGGTATATGGGGGGAAGGAACCCCGTTCCCCACTTTCATGGATTTCATCAATGCAGTGGAAAAGAGGTGAGTGTAACATTTAGAGGTAGGGTAAACTTTACCATTGTTGGCAACTTACCGAATCATTGACATCCAATTTATTCAAGCCTGTGAGACGGAACCACCACAAATTTGTGGTCAAATACAGATAATTGAAATGAATGTTAAACTGATGCTTTCTCCCTCTAACTACATAGAATTTGTATTAGAATAAAAGAGACATCATAATTCTCTTGGTTTTGGCGCGGCAATTTGGATGGCAGCTGGCAGCTTGTGGAAAAAAATAATATTAAATTTGGCCCTTATAGAATTAAAAAAAACCTTTTTTTTATCTTGTTCTCATATCATCTTCGATCTATCTATCTTATTTCTAACATTGTATGTTTGTTTGAAAAAAAGAATCGAAATGTGTGCTGGGATACTAGAAGTGAAACTTCAACGGACAAGTGGAAAAACGAGTCGCACCAAATTTTAACTTGAAGTTTTACGGGCAGATTGTTAATGTACTTGTCCAATTTGAAAACCTACCGTTGTCATTCATTTTGCCACTTGTCCGTTGAAGTTTCATTTCTACTATGTGTCCCAGCACACATTTCGATTTTTCGCAGGTTTACTGCAAATTATGATTTGGTTAGGTTAGGTACGTTTTAATAAAAGCATTTTTTATTTTATCAAACAAAAAAACTGAATTCGATCCGGAACCAAAAAGGCATCCATAGTCTACTCTAAAATTATGCCGCTCTCATCACGTCTAGTCTAAATTTATGCCGCTCCTCCACGCGGCCGTAACGCTTTGTCGTGACAGAAAAATCCTAAGACGACGGGGTCTTATAATAATAGACATAGAACACTGTATTAGAAATATAAGGACTCGATTGTAAGATTTTTAGAAAAGAAAATAAATAAACAAAAGAAAAGGCACAAAAAGAAATAAAAATAAAATCAATAAAAGAATACAACCCTAAAAGGTGTATAATAAAGGTGTATAACCTTGTACGTCGGGTGAAAGGAAATTAAAAAAACACAACATTCTTATTCTTATTATAAAACATAATTTTAATTATCTATAATTATTTATTACTAGTTGACCCGGCAAACTTCGTACCGTCTCAGAATCAATAAATAAAAAATCTGAATGATAATTGCAGAATGTTACAACTTTAGATTAAAATGTGGTCAAAACTTAATCGGAACGAACATCAAACGTTTGATATTCAAAACCAAAAAAATGATAAAGAACTTCACTTTTAAATTTAATTTGATTTCTGAACGACTTTTAAATTTAATTGATTTCTAAACGACGGGAAGAACATCAAATGTTTGACAGGTAGGAATAGTTCCTAAGGGAAAGCGAAATTGTGGTTTTTACTATATTCCAAGCATTTTTTTTCATATTTACTCACCTTTTCAACCTTCCCTGGATTTCCACAAGTAGTTCAATTCTAAACCAAAATTAGCCAAATCTGTCCAGGCGTTCTCGAGTTTTAGCGAGACTAACGAACAGCAATTTATTTATATGTATATAGATGGTTTATATTTATATACATTTTTCGTACTTTGATTATGATTCATTGATATTTCCAATAAGATACTTTATTGAGTTTATTTCTGTTAACATTCAAGATATATAATTGATTCATTAAAATCAGTCCGACCGTTTAGGAGGAGTTTAGTGCCATACACACGAACTGAACAATTGTGTATATATAGATAATAATACCAAAATATATGTATAATAAAAATTTAATAAAATGCAATAAAGTCTCTCCTATATTTATAAAGATATTTTTATTTTTTATTTTATTTATTTATTAACTTACAAACATTGCTATCATTACAGTTGTAACCAATACGATAGTGTGGTACACATGATACAATATATACTTATATACATATTCAATCATCGTAGCATATGATATAATATGCAGTTCTTGTGAATTCAGTCGCAGTACAGATAAAAATGTCAATTTGTTGACATGTTGTTCTTGTTGTTCAATGTTCACTCGATATCGTGAAAGTGTCAGTTATTGAACATTTCCGTCACGGAGATTTATGAATGTTGCTGATTTTCGTCCTCGACAGAGGCGTAGGTGCCATGGAAATAGTGGCGATGGATATGAAGCTCCGCGGCATGTACATCGCCCGCCAGCTCTCCTTCCACGGGGTGTCTTTCAAGATAGAAGAAGTGCCCCTTTCTGACGCTTTCAAAGAGACCTATGACAAGTCGGTTGCTTTGGTGAGTATATTTTTTTCCAATATTGGAAACGGGCGATGTCGTCATGACTCATGGTGGTGGAGTTTCTACTCGAAACTTATCGTTTATACTTGACATTTATTAATCCTACTTGACACTCATCTTTTATACTTAAAACGGATCATTTCTACTTGACACTAAGGATTTCAACATGACACTTGCCGTTTATACTTGACACTTATCACACCTACTTGTCCCACATCGTTCATACTGGATTCTTATTGTGATACTTGACACTTATGGTTTCAACTTGACGCTTATCGTTTATACTTGATACCTATCAATCCTACTTGACACTTATCGTGTATACTTGACACTAAGGGTTTTAACATGACACTTGTTGTTTATACTTGACAATTATCACTCCTACTTGCCACTCATCGTTCATACTGGATTATTATTGTTGATAATCGACACTTATAGTTTCAACTTGACGCTTAACATTTATACTTGATGCTTATTAATCCTATTTGACACTCATTTTTTATATTTAAAACTCATCATTCCCACTTGACACTCATTTTTTATATTTAAAACTTATGATTTCTACTTGACACTTATCGTGTATACTTGACACTAAGGGTTTTAACATGACACTTGTTGTTTATACTTGACAATTATCACTCCTACTTGCCACTCATCGTTCATACTGGATTATTATTGTTGATAATCGACACTTATAGTTTCAACTTGACGCTTAACATTTATACTTGATGCTTATTAATCCTATTTGACACTCATTTTTTATATTTAAAACTCATCATTCCCACTTGACACTCATTTTTTATATTTAAAACTTATGATTTCTACTTGACACTTATCGTGTATACTTGACACTAAGGGTTTCAACATGACACTTGTCGTTTATACTTGACAATTATCACTACTACTTGCCACTCATCATTCATACTGGATTCATATTGTTGATAGTTGACACTTATAGTTTCAACTTGACGCTTAACGTTTATACTTGATGCTTATTAATCCTACTTGACACTCATTTTTTATATGTAAAACTCATCATTCCTACTTGACACTCATTTTTTATATTTTAATCTTATGATTTCTACTTGACACTTATTGTGTATACTTGACACTAAGGGTTTCAACATGACACTTGTCGTTTATACTGGATTCATATTGTTGATAGTTGACACTTATAGTTTCAACTTGATGCTTAACGTTTATACTTGATGCTTATTAATCCTACTTGACACTCATTTTTTATATGTAAAACTCATCATTCCTACTTGACACTCATTTTTTATATTTTAATCTTATGATTTCTACTTGACACTTATCGTTTATACTTGATACTAAGGGTTTCGACTTGATACTTGCCGTTTATACTTGACACTTACTGTTTATATTTAGCATTTATTGTTTATACTTGATACTTATAGTTACTTTAGTCAATTTGAGCAACATCTTTACAAATCATAGTCTATAAGTTGTACTAATGTATTAAATACTGTAAAGTTTTATCAAAATCCAATCAGAGATTTTATGCATGAAAAATTAACAAACACCGCTGTTACACTCACACACTTCATCACTTAAATTATTACTTTAGGTCAAAATAAATATTTTATTAGTATACTTAATGTGTAACAACTTGTGCTTGATTCTCGTCCAGTGGGTGGAGGCAATGCAGCGTTTCACCGAAGCAGCAGAACTGATAGACGCTGAGTCGAGGATGAAGAAGACTATGTGGGGACAGTTCTGGTCTGCGCATCAGAGGTTCTTCAAATATCTCTGTATTGCTGCGAAGGTAACTTTGAATTTGTGTAATGAATCTAAATGCTGGCTTGTTATTTTATTTACTAAATATTTTCTTGGTGGTATAGAAAAATATTTGGGTAGACGCCTTGTGTTCCTTCCTTTTCTCTCCTTTCCGCAAATCCACACGCGGAAAAGAGACAGGTGGAAACCTGTTGGTGAACCGAGATTCGTGCCCAGCTCGTCTACGGCTACGCGAACATCGCACGCGCATCGTTAAGTGCAACGCATATTTTTATCTAAAAATCCGCTCCTGATTGTGGTTTGTGGACTTTGTGAACGAGGCTCTCTCTGAAACGTGCTGACGAGTCCAACAGAGTGATTTCCGCTTTAATTCTAGCCAGCTGTGGAATCTTCCCTTCTTCCACGACCACACCACCAATATTTATTAGCCCTAAATATCTGTTATGTCTGCCTATATGTTCCATTCAAATTATGTATAGAAAATTGGATAGTACAAACAAAAATAAATTTTAGTAATATCATATCACCGTAATAGAAAAGCATTAGCGATCTTAAATCAATTACAATATTATGAATTTATTGTTGACATACAACTTTATCGTTAAATATTATTTTACCGTTAAGTGCAACTTTACCGTTAAGTATATCTTTACCGTCATGTACATTTTTACCGCGTTTCAGGTGAACCACGCGGTCGTGACTGCCCGTGAGGCGGTCAAGTGCGGCAAGTGTGTTGTGATCGGTCTCCAGAGTACAGGAGAAGCCAGGACCTTGGATCAGCTCGAGAGGGACGATGGCGAGCTGACAGACTTCGTTTCGACGGCCAAGTGAGTTTATAATTTTAGTCGTGTTCCGGCATTAGTAACCAGGTTCCAGTCTCCCTTTAGAGAGCGGCAGCACATTGGTGACACCTTTAGTGTTGCAAACACTTTCCATCACAGTTGGGTTGTCAGTCTGTCTGTTGTACTCCAGCAAAGCAAAAGTCATTCCTGACTCCTGTGTATTGTGGCCCCCAGCTGTAATACGAACATCAAACCACATACTCGTTGCGAATCAGTCACTTTCTCCCCTTATAGAACAATGTATCTGTAATCCACCCACAGAGGAGTGTTCCAGACATTGGTGGAGAAGCACTTTCCGGCCCCAGATCGAGACCGTATCAACAGACTGTTGGGACTTGATCCACCACCAAAGCCCAAAGCTACTCCGGTCGCAGTACAACTCAACGGCAAGAACGGACTGGACGACGAGGCTAATACCTCCAAACGCAAATGTAAGCTTTGTTTAGTTTTAGTTTAGGACTGTAGCTTACTGATTTCTCACCTTTACATCCATCCATCCATACTAATATTAGCTGTTACCTGCATAAGGCAAGTGGGCAAGTGAATGATTAGTGAGATATAGGAATTGGACTTAGTGACATCATCAGAATAGTAAATTGTAAGGGATAGCAAAAATAGGATACTATTTTTATTTTAATAATAATAAATCTTTACTGAAGTTTTTGCCACATTGGTGGTATCTTCTTGTAAATATGAAGTACCTGCATCAGAAGATTCCACTCTTCACATTATGACAAACAACAGCTACCAGAAATTTATGTATCTATTACGTTTATACATCTATTATCCCTTCCCGATCTATATTTTTTTTCATTTCAAAAAGAAAATAACAAAAAAAAATAATACAAAAACCAGTTAACTAACTACTAAAAGTACTATTAGTAATGAAAAATATAATTAGATACAAAAATTAAGGACCATAATCATTTTGGTACTTTTAGATTTTTTTTTGCAATCGGTACTCGATACGGTCGACTGTACATCTGGCATTCGTCTACTTGGCTTTGTCGCATAGTAGGGAGTAAAGCATTACAATTATTGGGATGTATATGGGCGTCGCGAGAGCAGCGGGAAGGCGGGAAGCGAATCATAGACAAAATACACCGCCGTCAAGAAAGTGACATATGAAGTTTTTTTTTTAATTGCTGTAACAGGCGTTTAGCGTACAGTCGCCATGAACAAAAATTATTTTGATGAAAATCTAATCTTATTTTGCTATATCAAAACGCGATAGGCGAATTATTTATGGTTACCTATAGAAATGTAGTTTGGGAGCTTTGTTGTAGTTTATTTTTTTTACTGTTACTATTATTTATTTATTTTATTTTAGGAAGGCTTACAGTCTAATACATATAAAATATAGAAACAATAATATATAAAAAAAATGCTGATAATAAGCCTCCACCTATTGGTAAAGAAAAAAAACCAAAGGGATATTAATATAATAACAAAATTTTTAGCTGTTTATTATATCAAAGAAATATTGAGCCAAATTGCGTTTAACAGAATTTATAGTTGTGCAATACAGATCTAAATTTGAGTTTAGTACTATCTATACATACGTATAATAAAACTGTAGAGGTCGAATTCCCGTACAATGAAAAAATATGCTAAAAACCGAGTCAGGGGGATGTAAGAAGTGAAATAGAACTAATTTAGATTTTTTTTATTTTTTGTTTCTCTGTTTGTGTCTGTTTGTACCGGCTAATCTCCGAAACGACTGGACCGATTTAAATGAAATTTTGTATGGTGGTAGCTTATATCCCTGGTCACATATAGGATACTTTTGATCCCGAAAAATTAAAGAGTTCCCGTGGGATAGTTAAAAAACCGCACCACGCGGACGAAGTCGCGGGCATCGGCTAGTTTCATTAAAAGAATTTGAGCTTCGTATGATTATTTTAAAGGTTATGATTGGATAATTCCCATGTCTAGTATTTTTCTTTCAAGCTTTCAATCAGGTATTTGACTAATTTGTATTTTGAATGACAGTGACATCGAGACAACAGGCGAACGTGGCAGCAAAGCGGGCACGGGGCGGTTCATCGTCGGACGAGTTCGTAAGGGGATCATCGGATGAACTGGAACTCGACTCTGAGGAGGAGCAGCAACGGGGTGGTGGATCCGACTCGGAGATGAGTGACTTCAACCCCTTCAGGGGCGGCAGTGACAGCGATGACGGTGAGCTGATATTGATATGACATGGATTTGTTTGTATGTTACTCCTGCGCACATTACGTGGTAGAAAGCCGGTGGAATCATTGTCTTGATTACAACTCTTGGGGCCGACTTGATCGGTGTGATATCCTGCAGCTAATTGTGTTTAGTGTGATGAGTGAGAGTTCGCATCCCCCCCCCCCCCCCCGTATTCTACGTCCCCTATATATCCAATCTCATATCCTATTAGAACATAAGGACCTGATCTAATAGAAGTAAATCTGTTTTTTTTTTTAATAAAAAGATAATTGTAGGATTTTAACAGCTTCTCCGCGTATGTAAAGTATTGAGTTATATAATGATACAAGATTGCAATTTGATGTATGACTCGAGATGTTTTTCTTTAACAATATTTATTACAATAGACGACTAGTACACGTTTTAGCGGCAAAAAGGGATGACAAGAAGAAAAAAAAAACTATTTGACGCTTAGCGTTGGTTTGGTGTTGCCAGTGTAGTTTTTATGGTCTGGCGCCAACATAATAAAATGCATAAAAATAATAACAAGAAAAAATAAGTAGGAAAATAAAACTCTAGAGGTACAGAAAGCAGGATAACCTTGTTCGTCTGATGGAAAGAGAAAAAAAATCTCATATCCTATCCCCTCTATCCTTTTCCTCGTGCCTGATCTCTACTTTATACTCCTATCCCATAACTGAAGGTTGGCAACGCGTTTGTTTCGTTTTTGATGTTGCAAACGTCTGTAGGCGACGGTAACCACTTCCCATGACCCGGGTCGTCTGTTTCTTTGTTAATAACGTAACAGTCGCCGCACGATTTACCAAAGGAAGGTACACACCGGTCCAGCCGGGCATGAACCAGTACGCTCGTGCCGGTGTGTACGCGCAACACCATGAAATTGCCTATGACAATCACTCTTAGTCTATGGCCAACTGCCAATATTCATTATCAATATTCATATTCATTCATCCGTGCAGGAACGGAGAAAGAATACAATTTCCTGCGGCCGGGCGGCCTGTCGTAAGAGGCGACTTGACAACCCACAGCCAGGTGGTAGGGTATTTGCCCGACTGGATGGCTACCACCCCTGGTCTAAAGTATGTCGCCATAACAACCTTGAGTTGTGTTCCGGCATTAATGACCAGGTTCCAGTCTCCCCTAAGAGAGCAGCAGCGCAATTGTAGCACCTTTAGTGTTTCAAATGTCCATAGGCGATGGTAACCGCTTTCCATCAAGTGGGCCATCTGCCTGTCTGCTGATCTCCTGCAATAAAAAAAAATCAAAATTCACTATGGAACGAAACCGAATCTACACGCAACAACTTTTTACTAGAAATTATCGTAAAATTGCAAAAATTGAACTACACGCATTATTAGAGCAAAACGTTCTTCATTGAAGACTTTCTACGCTTCAGTAACAATTCAACCAGTCGCATGACTGGTTGAATTGTTAACTGTATAGTTTGTATAACAAAAACCCCAATTTTTAACCGCTTTCCATCAAGTGGGCCGTCTGCCTGTCTGCTGATCTCCTGCAATAAAAAAAAAATATTAATACAAAAAAGAAATCGATACTTTATGAGTGCGGCGAGACTTTCAAATTGATATGTCCAGATCCGTGGATCAATCGTAAAAAGAAGGCAACGAAGAAGAAGAAGGGCGCCTCGGCGAAGAAGAAGCCGTCGACTACTCAGGACAAGATAGAGACGATGTTCGAGAGGAAGAACAGTGCTGCCACCACAGCGCCATCAACCGTCACAGTCACCACCAACACGGGGCAGAGTTTGACCGGCACTCCGGTTGGCACCAACGGCCTGTATCTGGGTGAGTTTATACCAAAGCTTGGAAACCGGTTAAAAAGTCGGGAACTGCTTACATACAATCTTCATGTTGGTCTGAAAGAGAGTGTCGGGGTGAAGGTAAGGAAAGGAATGCTCCGGGGATTCGGGCATGTGGAAAGAATGACTAAACAGATATACAATGCAAAAGTGGATGGATGCAGAAGTCGTGGAAGACCACGACACACCTTCCATGATCAAATTGATCGTGTACTAGCAGAAGGTGATGTCAGGAGCCTTAAGAACAGACGAGCGTGCATGACAGGAGCTATGAATGTCAAAGAAGCAAGTGAGGTGTGTAAGAATAAGCCTGAATGGCGCTCTGTTGTTCGTGCCTACCCCGCAAGGGAACTGGCGTGAAGTTATGTCTGTATGTATGCTTACATCCTAAGTACACAAAATCTTTTTTCTTATATTTTGTTTTTGGTAACAAGTTTATTAAATACAGTGCCTTCCATTATTTCATTCCATAGCTCACAACAGCCAATGTGCTCTGTTAGCCGTTCCACATGGCGACCGCGGTAGTTGTGGTCGCGGCGAAAAGTCACTAATGACGTCATCATTTCCGATCATACAACGACCCGTGTCAAGATGTGGGTCGAAAAGCCGTTCCACTTGCGTTTACGATTGCAACGCCGGCGAGCAAGTGGAACGGGAAAATCGCGGTCGTGAACGTGGTCGTTGTAGGTCCCTAATGGAACGTAGCCATAGTTTATTTTTTTAATAAGCCGCTTTTACGATTCTACGTAAACTATACATCCGATTTTGATGAAATTTTGTCTGTGTGTTTGAGTGGATTCCCGGATGGTTTAGATTCACAGTTAGAACCGGTAGGTGGCGCTGAGATCGGGTCCTAGAATTCTCCTGGTCACCTGGACCGATTTTGGTAATTTTGTTTTTGTGTGTTTGAGTGGGTTTCCGGATGATTTAGATTCGCAATTAAAACCGGTAGGTGGCGCTGAGATCGGGTTCTAGAGTCCTCTTAATCACCGGGAGCGATTTTGGTGATTTTGTTTTTGTGTGTTTGAATGGGTTGCCGGATGGTTTAGATTCACAATTAGAACCGGTAGGTGGCGCTGAGATCGAATTCTAGAATTTTGTTTTTGTGTCATGGAAGAAAATCTTTTAGGAATTCAGAAAATAGGCGGGGTACGAAGTTCGCCGGGTCAGCTAGTGTATTATATAATTGTGTGACTAATTCAGGCCCCGCGCGGGCGGCGCCCCCGCCGAGGTCGGCCATCGAGCGCGCCTGCAGCATGAAGGAGGAGCTGCTCTCGGCCATCGACCGGCTGGGCAGGAGGCTGCCGCCCAACACTCTCGACCAGCTCGTCGACGAGCTCGGAGGCACGGAGAACGTCGCTGAGGTGACTTCCTGTGTATATAGGAAATGCTTTCATGTGGTAGAGCTACTTGATTACAGCTCTGAGGGTTGGCTCGATTTGTGTTATAATACAGAATATCGGCGTAAAGCGCTGCGCCTTGAGATAATTGTGTGTCGTGCGATGGATAAGAGTTCCGATGGCCTACCTCCCTCTCCCCCTATCTCATCTTCCTTATTTTATTCCCCTACTCCTTTCCTCTTGACTGATCTCCATTCCAATCCCCCCTACTCCGTTTCTCGTGTCTGATCTCCATTTCAATCCTCCTACCCCTTTACTCTTGTCTGATCTTCATTCCAATCCTCCTACCCCGTGTCTCTTGTCTGATCTCCATTCCAATCACCTTACCGCGTTTCTCTTGTCCGATCTCCATTTCAATCCTCCTACCCCATTTCACTTGTCGGATCTCTTGTTTGATCTATCCTATTTCCTTTATCCCATCCCTCCTATCCCAACGCTTCTATCCCACTATCTCATCTCTCCTATTCCATCCCACGCCTATATATAAGCCTATCTGTCCTACCCATCCTTAAGTTTGGCAACTCTTTGGCTTCGCCCCTGATGTTGCAAACGTTTATAGGCGACAGTAACCACTTTTCATCAGGCGGGCCGTCGGCCTGATTGGCAACTTCGCCATAGCAGTGCGAGTCGGCCCTCCTGATCGGTTTGTTTTTCCAGATGACAGGTCGCAAGGGACGCGTGGTGCAGACAGAAGACGGTCAGATCCTGTACGAGAGCCGGTCGGAGGCGGACGTGCCCCTGGAGACGCTCAACCTCACAGAGAAGCAGAGGTTCATGGACGGGGAGAAGGACGTCGCCATCATTTCGGAAGCCGCCTCCAGCGGTATATCGTTGCAGAGCGACAGGAGGTGAGACGATTTTGATTTTCAATAAAACTAAACTTTTGGATTATTAAATCCAATATTGCACACAAAATACTTGCAGTACAAGGAACCAAAGGTGAAAGCGGTTCTTTGGTAAATATCGTCAATTTATGTCGAAAAAGTTTTTGCTTTAAATCTGCTCGACGTCCTTGTTAAACTTTAAAAATCAGTGCTCGTATGAAACTTGGTATTGTCATATCCGTATTTAGTTATTGTTAGTGCAATTGTGTACTAAAATAATGGCTTAGTATTTATTAATCTGTAGCCCTCCACCGCAACAAGTCGCTAATAAAAGTTTTTTTTTTATTGCAGGAGATCAGCAGACAGGCAGACGGCCCACTTGATGGAAAGCGGTTACCATCGCTTATGGACATTTGCAACACCAAAGTTGCTACAAATGCGCTGCTGCTCTGTTAAGGGAGACTGGAACCTGGTCACTAATGCCGGAACACGACTCAAGGTTGTTATGGCGGCATACTTTAGACCAGGGGTGGTAGCCATCCAGTCGGGCAAATGCCCTACCACCTGGCTGTGGGTTGTTAAGTCGCCTCTTACGACAGGCCGCCCGGTCACAGGAAATTGTATTCTTTCTCCGTTCCTGCACGGATAAGTTGGTAGCATACACACGTTTGTTTTACTCGAAACCATAGTTATCCTATCGAAGTAATGAAAGTGCACCCTAATAGCCCGTACAGTTATTTTTCGTAGATTTTAAACTTGGATCAACGTTAAAGTTAACATAACATGTATAAATCCATCCGTGCAGGAACGGAGAAAGAATACAATTTCCTGCGTTGAGGCGGCCTGTCGTAAGAGGCGACTTAACAACCCACAGCCAAGTGGTAGGGCATTTGCTCGACTGGATGGCTACCACCCCTGGTCTAAAGTATGTCGCCATGACAACCTTGTGTTGTATTCCGGCATTAGTGACCAGGTTCCACTCTCCCTTAAGATACAAGCATCGCAATTGTAGCACCTTTAGTGTTTCAATTGTCCATAGGCGATGGTAACCGCTTTCCATCAAGTGGGCCGTCTGCCTGTCTGCTGATCTCCTGCAATAAAAAAAAAATCATTTTATACCTCCTTTTATAGACAGTAAAAATAGTAGACCTAAAGTAAAACAAATAATTAATTAAAATTCTTTATCTTGAAATGCCTTACAGTGTTAAATTACACTGATGTAGAAAAATTTATCAAAGTAGATATATAGACATACAAGACATCCATAAAAACTCAGACACACAGGTATACAGACATACACACACGCAAACACAGTTACACATACAGACACTGCCTCTATAGAACCTATATTCGATATATGTATTATATGTTACATGTTGAATTATGTATTATATTGTAACGACCTAGACGCCGAAAAAAACAAATTCACACCTGCATACCTGTATAAACACATTTTATTACCTTTCGGCATTTGAACTTCTATTGTTTGCTTTGTGTTTAAAATTTGTGATTAGAAAACAGCCCGTCGTGTATTGTAATCTTTTATGGCAGTCATTAGCCAGGTGTGTCGGATTTAAAGTACAAACTGATTCTAGAAAATTCGGTTCACGCGGCCGGGCAGACATATTGCATCTGTGCAGTGTAAAGCAATGCCTCGATTGAAGGACGAGTAATCTATTTAGTGACGGACTTTGCGAGTGTTATTGAATTACGATCTTCTGCATTACGTTTGGACTTGTTGCGTTCGGTTATATTTGTACCTGTGTTATACGTGTTTGTATAGTTCTAATAAACTCTATAGTAATTCTAACGGCATTTTATTTCGAGTCTCGCGACTCGTAACAATATGTTACAATTTAATGTAAGATGTATTGAATATTATTATGTTTAAATTAAGGGAGACGACATTAACCCCTTAAATACAGTGCAAACTAGTTTAGGGGCTATTAGAATCATCTACTGTCAATTCTATATATGATTCACATAAGTAAATAAGAATAAATCACTGACATTGACTGCAGATAAAATAGAATATTGCCAGAAGGCAAAAAATTGTTCATATTCCAAACGTTATGGCCATGTTATAAACTACAAATGTAATGACGGTTAACTCACTTCAGCTTAGATTAACTCAAAGCGTTGAGTTAACTTTGCGCCAAGTTGTGCTACTGCGCTAAACGCCAACTTTTTGCGACTCACTCGGCGCGTACTGTTTTCTTCCGTAAATTTGAGTCGACTCAAAAAGCTGGTGTGACGTTTGTGTTGACGTATGAATTTTTGCTGAATTATCTATGAGTCTTAAATAATGATAACATATTACGCAGTTTTTGGCGGGAACTGAAACGTTCGGGGACGTTGTGCTGTGCAGTTTTATTTTCTAAAAACGTGTAAAATTACTCTAAAATGAACAATAGTTGTAGGATATTGACAGTTTTTGAGTAGTAATTATGTGTTTTTGCGAGAAATGTGAACTATATAGCCAAATGTGGTCTTTCGAGTTTTCACAAGAATTCCATTGAATGACGTCGATTGTAGCCTACAATACAACGGCGCCTGGCTTAAAGGCCTAGTTGCCAAGCCTTAAACATAAAATAAAATAATACATACATACATACATAACTTCACGCCAGTTCCCTTGCGGGGTAGGCACGAACAGCAGAGTGCCATTTAGGCTTATTCTTACACACCTCACTTGCCTCTTTGACATTCATAACTCTTGTCATGCAAGCTCGTCTGTTCTTAAGGCTCCTGACATCACCTTCTGCTAGTACACGATCAATTTGATCATGGAAGGTGTGTCGTGGCCTTCCACGACTTCTGCATCCATCCACTTTTGCATTGTATATCTGTTTAGTCATTCTTTCCACATGCCCGAACCACCGGAGCATTCCTTTCCTTACCTTCACCCCGACACTCTCTTTCAGACCAACTCTCTTTCTTACTTCGGTATTACGAACGCGGTCCGCGAGCGTCACTCCGCAGATTTTGCGCAGTGCTCGCATCTCGACCGCGTTTACTCTACTTTCATGCTCTCTCTTCCATACCCAACTCTCGCTTCCATACGTGAGCGTAGGTACCAGCACCGCGTTGTGTATGGCGAGCTGGGCCTTCTGGCTGAGGTTCTTAGCGCCTAGAAGTTTACCTAACGCTCCATTTAAACTATTCCCCAAATTCAGTCTTCTTTCTATATCAGCGGTGTACCTTCCATCCCTGCTAAAAGCACATCCAAGATATACAAACTCATAAAATAATAGATACCATATTATTTTTGTACAGGGCACGAAATCAGAGGAGACGGGTTCACATCACGTTGGAACTGCCGTGGTCGGCTGACAGAGCCATACAACAGTTTGGTGTGTATCGATTATTTTTTTAATTCGTATAGCTTCGCGTTCGACCACCGTCTCACCTGATGTTGACATTAGAATGCAGCCTGCTTACTTAGAACATACCCTGTTTACTCGTGACTTGAAGATTCCTAGATTATATTTCTCACGAGAAATAATCTATCTATACATGCAATGACATTGAATAAAAAGAAGTAGACAAGGGATTAAGGCTCGGCGAGTGGCACGTAAAATCTGAGCTAACTAGCAAACTCGGAACTCAGTCTAGCGTCGGCGTCAACGACCGTACGACGCGCACAAAATATACTCGTCTCTTTTTCTCTTGCGCTAAACAAGGCACGTTGTCTTACTTATACACGTGTTGTGATGTAGTGTGACAGTACAATGTTACATTATCTATGTGTGCGTCAATGTGCCATTTCTAAAGCTAGAATCCTATAGAGGTACCATGTCTACTTCTTTTTATTCAAATGTCATTGTATACATGTAATAAAATTGTAGAGGTCAAATTTCTGTACAATGAAAAAAATGCTAAAAACCGAGTCAGGGGATGTAAGAAGTGAAATAGAACTAATTTAGATTTTTTCAAATTTTTTGTTTCTCTGTTTGTCTGTCTGTTTGTATCGGCTAATCTCCGAAACGACTGGACCGATTTAAATGAAATTTTGTATGGTGGTAGCTTATATCCCTGGTCAACATATAGGATACTTTTGATCCCGAAAAATTAAGGAGTTCCCGTGGGATAGTTAAAAAACTTTAATTACTTAAACAGCTTATTATATATACAACCTATGCACCTAATTAAGTATCATCATCATACAATAAAACAATTTATACATTAAACAACAATTAGGCTATATATCATCACGCTAAGACCAATAGGAGCGGAGCACTAATGAAGAATGTTTTAAAATCAGGAGGGTTTTATTAACTTACCCTTTTTTAGTCACGCGGACGAAGTCGCGGGCAGAAGCTAGTATAAAATATGATTTATTTATTATTATTATTATTTATTATTATTTATTTATATTGCCATTTTTAAGTATGTTTATTTTAGACTTATATGTTATATATATAATATACACTGATAATATTTGGTTGGTTTGAATTTATATATACAGTGTAAACTCTATATAACGACACCGAAGGGGCTGTGCAATTTATGGCGTTATAGAGAGTTGTCGTTAAATGGAGAGAAGTCTGTTATTTTTGTCCCACGTCTTGCTGCACCAGTAATTTTGTTGTAGTTTTTTACTTTATTATTAATATCTTGCGATATTGAGACACCTTGAAGATAAAGGAAGTTCTTAGAAATTTCGATATTTAGGAATTTCTTAGAAATTTAGAAACTCCGCTAGATGGGGTACGTTGTAGGCTACAATTCAACTGCGCTACCTATATGAAGACTTATACATCAGAATTGGTTGTATGGACTACAATTTCCTTGACTGCCTTTGTGGCGAATTCTTCTACTACTACTACCACCACCACCACCACCACCACCACCACTACCACTACCACTACTACTACTACTACTACTACTACTACTACTACTACTACCACTACCACTACCACTACCACTACTACCACCACCACCACTACTACTACTACTACTACTACTACTACTACTACTACTACCAATACTACTACTACTAACACCGCTACTACTACTAACACCACCACCACTACTACTACCACCACCACTACTACTACTACCACCACTACTACTACTACTACTAACCGCACCGCCATTACTACTACCAGGACGACCACCACTACTACTACCATCACCACCACTACTACTACTACCATCATCACCACCACCACTACTTCTACCACCCCACTACTACTACTACCCCACTACTACTACCACCCCACTACTACTACCACCCCACTACTACTACCACCCCACTACTACTACCACCCCACCACCACCACCACCACCCCAACACCACCACCACCACCACCATCATCACCACCACCACCACCACATTCTTCTTTTTGCGCTGCTAACGTCCGAGGCGCCCCCTTAGGCCGCACGCACCGCTCGAACCAGGTGAACGCGCCCGAGTACATATTCCTGATCTCGGACCTGGCGGGCGAGCGGCGCTTCGCGTCCACCAAAAATCATGTGTGACAGAATTGTTCCCCTTTAAAAGTTCTAAAAAAAAAGTCCGCGACAGCATATGTCTATCTTTTAAGGTTGGCTCACTATAACCTTTTTTATGCTAACCAAATTTGTTCTAAAATACGGTATTATTTGCGAAGGTGTTTTTATAAACATGATATTAATCCTTATCCAAATAAATACGTTATTCATCACAAGTATTTAATTTGAAACAAAATCGCCATTCACATCATTCGATTTCAATGAATATCTTAGGAGATATCGCAGTTTTAAAATAACATCGCAGCAAAATAATGATCGGGTACTGCGCGCGCATTTATGATGTGCAAGGCCGGCGGGCAGTAATTAAGAGCGACTTCTTCCAGGACGTGGCCTCGGCGCTCGTCGGCGTCGGCCTCATCGTCAACTCGGAGAGCGCGCCCGGGGTGCTCTCCTTGGACAAGGTGATTGAATCGACAAACACAATAGGGTAGTTGACAGCCGAATCAACCGTGATCCATCTATGTTGTTAATATTATAAATGCGAAATATTATTTATCCGTGCAGGAACGGAGAAAGAATACAATTTCCTGCGGCCTGGCGGCCTGTCGTAAGAGGCGACTAAACAACCCACAACCAGGTGGTAGGGTATTTGCTCGAATGGATGGCGACCACCCCTGGTCTAGAGTATGTCGCCATAACAACCTTGTGTTGTGTTCCGGCATTAGTGACCAGGTTCCAGTCTCCTTTAAGAGAGCAGCAGCGCATTTTTAGCACCTTCGGTGTTGCAAATGTCCATAGGCGATGGTAACCGCTTTCCATCAAGTGGACCGTCTGCCTGTCTGCTGAACTCCTGCAATAAAAAAATAAAAAAAAAGAAAATAACAAAATAAGAGTTATGTATGTCAAAGAAGCAAGTGAGGTGTGTAAAAATAAGCCTAAATGGCGCTCTGTTGCTCGTGCCTACCCCGCAAGGGAACTGGCGTGAAGTTATGTATGTATGTACGTAACTCTGTCTGTCTGTCTGTTCCGTTTTCACGGAAAAACTACAGGACCAATTTGGCTGAAACTCAGTATGTATTTATTTTCGATGCCGAGGATGAACATGGGATACCTTTTATCCCGAAAAGTGGGATAGTTTCCGGGATAAAAATATATTTGTCTCTCTGTTTGTTATCCTTTTATGGAAAAACTATTGGACCTATTTGGCTGAAACTGTTAAAATGAGGTCGTATAAGTTGGCATTAGCACCTCAGAAGTCATGTTAAATTTGAATTTTTTGATACCATGCGTTTTGATATATTCTTCTGTCTCAATCTTTCATTCGTATATTACTAATACATTATAGTATATTAATATCCTTGTCTGTGCTCAATTACATTCCTTATACATTTTACTTATACACAAATCATATTTTGAGAATTTGTACGCCGCATTTTCAGCAAACAAGGTTTGCACTCAGCATATTGCTGTGTCGGAATAATATCCGACACAACGCTGATTTTCAGTGCAAACCTTCCTTTAGGTGTAAGACCAAAATGACCCAGTTTTGTTAATTAAATAATAAATGAGAATAATAATTAATAAAAACTAATTCTACTTATATAATATTTAAGTTGTAAAAAAAAAACAAATAAATAAATTTTAATAAAAAACCAACAATAAATCCGTTGCTACAAAATTAAAATAAATACTCGTGTATCAACTTGTATCGAATCATTTATTCGAATACAATAATAGGATAGATTTATGTAAATGTTATTTCGGAAACTAGGATAGGTTTTGTGATTTTGTCCATTTCGTCCACTTGGTCCACTTGGTCCGATTGGCCACTGCGTCCACTTGGTCCATGTGATCTATTTTGTCATTTTTTGTCAATTATGTAGTTTACAGATAGACGGGGAGTGGTTTAGTTTGCGATATAAAATATAGTGAATCGTCCCGGAGCAAATACATAATCATTTAATACAATCTAGCCTGTAACACCTGCTCTTTAAACAAGAGATAAGTGTCTAGTGCTTTTTTTTTTTTATTGCAGGAGTTCAGCATACAGGCAGACGGCCCACTTGATGGAAAGCGGTTACCATCGCCTATGGACATTTGCAACACCAAAGGTACTACAAATGTGCTGCTGCTCTCTTAAAGAAGACTGGAACCGGGTCACTAATGCCGGAACACAACACAAGGTTGTTATGGCGGCATACTCTAGACCAGGGGTGGTCGCCATCCAGTCGAGCAAATGCCCTACCACCTGGCAAAATTAGAAAACTAGAAATAGCTTTTTATAAAATTAGAAAACGTCACTCATAGATTTTGTTCGAGCGTACTTAGAGTCCGCGCCACGGAGGAAGTCTCAGAGACGCGGCGCTGCAATCGCCGTACTTAATCACACCGGAGTTATTTTTCGTTGTTATATTAATACGTGAAGCAAAAACTTTGTAACCCTTTTTATGAAAATTGCGCGGACGGATGATTGTCAAATTTCGCACATCGCTTTATCGAGACATAGTCGAACGTCTGGTGGTTGTCTCACGTGACCAAAAGACTGGTTCATACCTCGGACAACGCATCAGCATTGCCATTCAGAGAGGCAGTGTGGCCAGTCTTTTGGGCACGTTTCCGACTGACAGCGGTCTAGAACTAGATTTTATGCTTTAATTTTAGTTTGTATTTTTTTTTTTTTATTGCAAGAGATCAGCAGACAGGCAGACGGCACACTTAATGGATAGCGGTTACCATCGCCTATGGACATTTGCAACAGCAAAGTTGCTACAAATGCGCTGCTGCTCTCTTAAGGGAGACTGGAACCTGGTCACTAATGCCGGAACACAACTCAAGGTTGTTATGGCGACATACTTTAGACCAGGGGTGGTAGCCATCCGGTCGGGCAAATGCCCTACCACCTGGCTGTTGTTAAGTCGCCTCTTACGACAGGCCGCCCCAACGCAGGAAATTGTATTCTTTCTCTGTTCCTACACAGATAAAAAAAATATATAATTTATTGTGTAGTTTAATTTATTTATAATTTAGTTTATTTATAATTAGATACCTATATAATAGTACTTTTAAGATAGTTTAGTTTATAATTTCGCACATTAATAGTTTATATAGAGAAGGAGTGCAGAATGCTAATATTTTTTAGAAAGAAAATAATGTTTATTTAGAGTTATTTAAAATTATAAAAGGTATACATAAGCAGTTGAATAAAAGCCAAAAGTTAGCTAACTCTAAACAGGCCCTAACTCAGCAAATGCTGATTGATAACAACCAACGCTGGTCTTCCGTTAGTGCCAGGCAGTAACATCAACTTAACAGAAGGGAAAAAAAAATAGCTAATGAACATATATTATTTATAATTAGTAACAAAGAGAAGACATATTTTAATATATAAGTACATAATATGTTATGAAATAATTATTGAAATTTGAAAATAATTATTTTGAAAAATAATGATAGGTACGTTACGAACAAAAATAAATGAAATGAAATAGAACTATTAATATGAAAGAGATTCAACCGGGCTAACTAAAAGTTATGCATAAGAATACATTAAATCAATAAAAAAACATAGTACACGCTACCATGTATTTGACACACATACATACATAACTTCACGCCAGTTCCCTTGCGGGGTAGGCACGAACAACAGAGCGCCATTCAGGCTTAGTCTTACACACCTCACTTGCCTCTTTGACATTCATAACTCTTGTCACGCACGCTCGTCTGTTCTTAAGGCTCCTGACATCACCTTCTGCTAGTACACGATCAATTTGACCATGGAAGGTGTGTCGTGGCCTTCCACGACTTCTGCATCTATCCACTTTTGCATTGCATATCTGTTTAGTCATTCTGTCAATAATGACAAGTCTAATAGCCGTTTCTGTTGGCCCAGCAGTTATTCTCAAAAATGTTATTATTCTATAAAAGATTGTGAATTGTGAATATTTTAAGAAATTCCGCTTACACAGTTTCAGGGCCCCTGGAGCCTGGGGGTCCCGTATCATTGATACGGCTGATAAGGCGGTAGCTACGCCCTATCATAGCTCTTGTCAAGTTTGACAAGTTTTTTTTTTTTTTTAATAATCGGCAGACACACACACATTGTATATCCCCAAATTAAGCAAGTTACGCTTGTGTTATGGGTAATATACAACGGACTACTCTGGGGCCGATCCCAGACACCCAGACCATAGTAAATAACGGCGAAAATACGTTTCCGAAATTTACTATACCGGGAATCGAACCCGGAGCCTCTGCGTTGAAGTGAGGTAGGCCGGCAAAGGCTTAGCCCGCTCAACCACAGAGGCCGTTTGACACACACATGCATATATACTCTTTTGTTTATTGTTCAAGTCGAATTAACAGTGTCGCCTTCGCTAAATCTCTGCTCATAGAAGTATAGTCTTTGACATTGATTATTATGGTCGAATTTCGACCACGGGCGGACCACTAGTATCTACAAGTAGCTGTTTTATTCCATATTCAGGATTACAACAACATGTCGAAGTTCCTGAACAGGATACTCGGTATGCCCGTGGAACTTCAGAATAGGCTCTTCAAATACTTCACGGACACACTCGCCGCTGTTATGGAGCAAGGTAATGTCGATTTTTGTTTTACAAGCTTTTTATTAACTTCATTAAATTTGACCCGGTTTCCGATTGAGCTGAAATTTTGCATGCATATGTATATCGCGTGATAGTGCAATAATTTGGTACCATGGAGCTGATCTGATGATGGAGTCGGAAGGTGGCCATAGGAACTCCTGTACTAAACAAGATAGACCCCTCGTGTTTGGGCTCGTTTTACTTGTCTTGGCTAGCACTCTGCTGCTACTTGATGTCCAAGATCTCAAGCTTGTATTTAAAAAAGCTTATTTATATGTATGTTATAAGAAAAAGCACTAAATATAAATTCAGTCAAAATTAACATTTTGTCTGATATTGTGTCCAGTAAAAATGAAAATTTGAAAAATAAATGTATGTGTGTGCAATTCACTAGAAGTGAAACTTCAGAGAATTAACAGGCAAACATAAAATTAGTAGAAAAGTGTGAGAAGGCTACGAAACACCGCACAAAAAGGAGATCTATTAGTATGAAACGCTGTGATGTATTCTATCTCATTCTCTCGCAGGCTTAGTCCTATAGATTTATTATCTCTTTTTAACTGACTTCAAAAGGGAGGTGGTTCTCAATCGTTTCCAATCCGTCCTTTTATGAAGTCGGTTAAAATTTTAGAAAAAGAAACTGACTTCAAAACTGTTGAATGTACAAACAAGTTAATGGAAAAGAAACAAGTCCCCGGGTTTCTCAAATATATCCTCGCTGTTCAAGGTCCAATACTAATGAAATATATATGGAACGAGTATGTAACTATACTGAAACCCAAAGAACTTTTTCATTTCTCATATTCTGAAAGTATGTTTGGAGTTGCCTGATAACAGGGATGAGAACAGTACTTTTCGTCCCTGGGAAACGACATTCCCTGTTGTCAGAAAATTTAAAAAAACTATAGACTCATAGACAATGTACGCGACTTATGTCCTAACTTTTTTTTTTGTAGCCACTCTGAAATCGCGGCATAAATTGTATTTCAAAAAATATCAACAATTTTGTAACATCATTTTATAATTGAAGACATGAGTGAATGAAAGGGATATGTTACAATAGGTAAATAATGATAAATTGGCCTACAAAGCTCTTTTACTATCACTTTGCTACACATATAACTCCTTCATTACTTTCTATTTTCAAAATCAAATTCAAAAAGCGTGGTTTTAAGTTCTAATATGGTTTCCTTGTCTGTTTACATTACATATTTTACACATTACATTTTCCTTTAACGTATTTTTTTTAATGTCACAAAACTCCTTCATCTACTCATGTCTTCAATTATAAATTACTTTTCACTAAATTATTATTTACATAAATTTTTGAGCAAAACGTTTATTAACATCAGGGCCAAAAAAATACTGGCTGGTAGAATGCCACAGAAAAAGATATTTACTTGATGTTTCATATGTGACGTATTAAAAAAATCATCAGATTTAGATATGGATTTAACGCCTGATTTCACTAGATAAGTAGATGTTTGTTTAACTAATCGGTCTTTATTTACTTTCCTGATATCCGAAATGAGAAGCAGAGTGTTAACTTCGGGTGAAAGACCTATTTAGGCACTCGAACTATTAGCTCCCTCGTTACACTCCTAAACCGTCTCGTGCCTAAAAAGGTCACTTTCAGATCTCGTGTTTACTATTAAATTGACCCGTGAAAAAAGAAATTATGGTTGAAAATAAAAAATACAGAATCGTCTCTTTTTTTTTAAAGTCGATACATAAATATAATATTGTAGCGAAACGCGGCGGCCGCTTCGACCTGGGCATCCTGGACCTGGGCAGCTCGGGCGAGTGCGTGCGGCGCGTGCGGTGCATCCGCTTCCTGAGGAAGCACGCCACCGGGCAGGCGCCGGTGGAACTGCACACCGTGCACTCGGAGGTAAAGATAACTCTTTTTATATTGTTACGTGCTGTGGGTACCGGGATAAAGGAAACACCGATATAAAGAGAAACTGCCTTTATTTAATTAAAAATTAATTAATAATAATTAAATTGATTAATTAAGTACTAGCAGAAGGTGATGTCAGGAGCCTTAAGAACAGACGAGCGTGCATGACAAGAGCTATGAATGTCAAAGAAGCAAGTGAGGTGTGTAAGAATAAGCCTGAATGGCGCTCTGTTGTTCGTGCCTACCCCGCAAGGGAACTGGCGTGGCGTACAATGAATTATGTTTATCGTTTTAGAATAAGGTCTTCATTTCATTCGTTTGGTTCAAGACCGATCTTTGCGACTGCAAAGACTCACAGTTAACTTCAGCTTGCTAATTTGAAAAACCAAATTAATAAATTTCTACTCGGTTTTGTAGTACAATAATATCTTCGATGTTCGTGAAGTTTTCAATATTTCATTTGAAAAACTTTATCCTCGTCAATTGCCATCATACTAATGTAATATCTACTACAAAAATTATATATTGCACCTGTAAAACTAAAGTTTTATGAAGTGAAATTTTCAAGAATTGTGATTTTAATGCCATCTATGTTAATACTCTATAAGCGTCAAGATGAATTCGACAATTATAATTCCATATTCGATACTAGATGGCGTTAAAATTTATCGTTATCAAAATTATAATTCAGTGTAAACTCTATATAACGACACCGAAGGGACTGTGCATTTTATGGCGTTATAGAGAGTTGTCTTTCAATGGAGAGAAGACTGTTATTTTTGTCTGACGTCTTTTGCTGCACCAGTAATTTTGTTCTATTTTTTTACTTATTCATAGTTTGCGATATTGAGGCATCTTGCTGATAAAGGAAATACTTAGAAACTTCGGTATGCATGATGCCGACAGTCGAGTTTATTAAGGGCTAAGATAATAAAGTAATAAAAGAACGTACACAGCTGCGTAGTTTTTTCTAATTTAGGCAACTTAAAAGGTACTTTTTATTACTTAATGGTTGTCGTTATTGAGAGTGGGTGTAATGTTATATAGAGTGTATCATTGTATGGAAGACAAGCAAAACCAACCAAAGCCAAGTGATTTCGACGCTTAAGGGAGTTTCTCGTTAAATCGAGTGACGTTACATGGAGTTTACACTGTATTGGCTTACTAATCATTTTCATTCCTAACACTGTTCTTATTAATTTTCCAGCGAGGCATGGATTGGACCGAGGCGTTGGAGAAACACTCGGAGCTGTCGGGGCCAAAGGAGGGTTTCTACCTGTCGCAGCAGGCGAGGAACAATAAGTACACGGCGGTGCTGTGCGTGGCGGTGCCCATCAATACCAAAAAGGAGAAAGTCACTAAGAAGGATCTCATGTTTCAAATTTATAGGTGACAACATTTTTTTATCTTTACTGATATTACAAAGAGGAAATATTTGATTGTTTGTTTGCATTGAATAGGCTCCGAAACTACTGAACCGATTTCAAAAATTCTTTCACTGTTGGCAAGCTGCACTATCTCCGGGTGACATAGGCTACTATATTATATATTCAACAAAATTAGGGATGCTTACAAAAACTCCAATAATGTAACCCGAGGTGTAAAAAAAATACCTAAAATCGCGTACGCTGCGAAAAGTATTAATGATAGAATAAAATAATGTACAATGACTTTGCAGAACACGTCATTTATCACAAAAAGTGTCGCGACAGCATATGTCTAACTATTTTAGTTATGCCACAATAAGTGTTCTTTTATTTTAAAAAATTAATTGTAATGCCGCCGCTAGAAAAGGCTCTTTATTTGTATCTTGGTATTCATCCTTATCAAATTAAATTACTTCATATTCAAGACTGCTTCAATACCTTTATATAACTTTTTGAATTATTCAATTCGAACATTCTGTTCAAAAGATATCACGAGTTTAAAAATGTATTAGAAAAAAGTTGCGTGGTCGCCGCGCACCCTAATCGGCTAGATAGGCTTATGCGATGTAGGCGTCACTGGGCTACGGGCCGTAAGGGAGGGGAAATATTTTGAATTCGCTTAGTAGGTAATTAAACTCGACAAAAAAGTTATTTTTAGATACCAGTGCGAAGTCGGGGCAGACCGCTAGTTTGTATATAAGACAAGTGTTTATATTTTGAATGGAGTATTTGACAGTCAAATCAGCTGAGAGACTTTTTATCATAATTCCAAATGTCTTAGCCTCCTTGATTTTATACGGCTATACTGCGTTATGACGTCACAATTCAAACGAGTCAAATAGCTTATTGATATTGTTTAAACTTTTGTTAAAATTATTTGACGAAATTTTAAAAGTAAGATGACGAGGTACTTATGTATGCATGTTCTTGTTTATGAACATTGTTTTAGAATTTATTCTAATATGTGTCAAATATTTAATCGGTGAAATTTATAATGACAATGTGTTATTTTGAAAACGAAGAAACGATATTTAAAGTTAAATTCCACGATTCCTTTTTGACATTTGTATTCACGCAAATCAACGCACGGTTATAGGCACCATGTTCTGAACTGTTTTATCGACCGGTTCGTACATGTCACTGTTTTACCGACGCTCAGAAAAGTGCAGTGTAATTCTAGTGTCGTTAATTTCTTTGCATATGTTTTTTTTTGTAATGGAGTCATGTTTAATCAACCGTGTTTCGGTATTCCATAGAAGTTTCGAAGACTACCCTCATTTTGATACGTTTTGTTTTCTATAACAGGCCGAACACGGGTTTGCAAATACGCCAAGAGTCGTTGGCGGAGATCGAGAAGAAATACAAGAAGGTGGAGAGTGCCGACGCGGAGACCTCGTGGCGAGCGCAGTACTCCGCCTCGCTGAGGGTCTGCAGCCACGCCTACTGGAGATCGGTCTGCAGGAACTCCAGTGACTGCGAGGTCAGTGTCAACAGTTAACGACATATTTAAAAAAATGTGTTTTGACAAAAAACACGTACAATAGGTATTATTGCTATATTTTGGAAAAAAAATGCATATAAAAGATACTTGCCGTCATAGAAAATCGATGTGATTTTAATTAACAGAAATGAGAATATTTATTGATGAATATTAAAAGGTCGCTCGAAAAATAATAATTCACTAGTAAATTTAAAAAAAAATGAGCGGCCTTTTAAAATTCAAATTTTGAACTGAAGCTTTCGGAAACTAATTATTTTTTGTCTATAAAATTTATCGTAACGAGAAAAAAAAATTAATAAAAGAAATTAGGTTTATGGCGATTTTTGAAATCTTAAAAAATTTGGAGCGACCTCTTAAAATTTTTTTTGAGCTTTCCTTTGGAGGGAGGTTTTAAAGCACCAAAAAATAACATTTCTTCACTTGCGACTCAAAAAAAAATAGTCTGTTTTTTTGCGCCACTCTAATATCCATACAGACAGACGCGGATAGCAGCTTTGTTTTATACTATATAAAGAATAAAACTACGTTTTAACGGTTTTAAGCGCGGTAATTTTATTTGATTTTGGTTTTTGCGACGTGTCGGCCACTTTTCAGTGGCCGTGATCACGGAAGACAAAGATGTCAAGTGTCAACGAGTATTGTTAAAGTTTTATTTAAGCCTACCGCCAACTTGTTCATTTTAATTTTATTTATGGTTATTATTTACTCTATGGGAGCCTAATCTAATTTACTACCGCTTCGCAACATGTTATGGCTTAAGGAGAAGAAGCGGCGCAAGAAACTCTTCAGCAAACATGCCTAGCTCTAATAATTTTATATAATATTAAAATGGGTGGAACGAAAAATAAAAATAATTATCAGTCAAGTTGCTTTGTGTTCCGTTGTACGCAGAAAGAGCTCACAGTGTCTTGAGGTCTGGCAGCCGGTTTAAAACCGTTAAAACGTAGTTTTATTATGTATACAAGTCGCGAAAACTTAAGAAAATACTATATAATAGTACATTATGGTACTAGTGTGTAACATTGGTGATTACCGCCGAGGCGCCATTGAGACTCGAGCCGTAGGCGAGGGCCTTAAGAGAGCCGAGGACGGTAATCATCAATACACACGTGTATCATACGACGTTTTTCAACACACTTGTGAATAAAATAACAACAAAAACTCATTTTATTTAGTAGATAAAAAAAAACGTTATATATGAGTGAAAGTTTTATTTATTAAACACGTACGAGTTAAAATTATCTATTTAAATAAGAAGTTGCATGAAATGAGCAAGCAATAGGAACATTAATTTATTTGTTCTATAGAACACGATCTTTATTTTTTTAATAAAAACTTTTTTAAGAACAAAGCAACTCAACCAATAAAATTTTACAAAACATCTATAACTCACTAGTGAGTTATAATGTTTTTTTAGTCACAGTTTGATAATGGGTGTCATTCTGTGCCTAATTGCGGTGACCATAGAGCCACTTTATGAGCAAGTGTGTTGAAGAGAAGTTTATTTTTGTATAGGTGTACAATAGAGCGTCATCTATCGTATCTAAGTGTGTAATATTCGCCTACATAGGTGGGCCTGCGCGTGCGCACGTACCACGTGCTCGCCGGCTCGGTGCTGGCCGTTTGGGCGCGGGTGGAGTCCGTGCTCGCGGCGCGGACGCAGCTCAACAAGATGCAAGTGGTGCGAATCAAAACCGACGACGGACTCAAGATTGTCGGTGAGCAACACTTCATGTACAACTTACAGTACGAGCGACAGCGGCAAGTGTTATCCGTGCAGGAACGGAGAAAGAATACAATTTCCTGCGTTGGGGCGGCCTGTCGTAAAAGGCGACTTAATAACCCACAGCCAGGCGGTAGGGCATTTGTCCGACTGGATGGCTACCACCCCTGTTCAAGAGCATGCCGCCATAACAACCTTGAGTTGTGTTTCGGCATTAGTGACCAGGTTCCAGTTTCCCTTAAGAGAGCAGCAGCGCATTTGTAGCAACTTTGCTGTTGCAAATGTCCATAGGCGATGGTAACTGCTTTCCATCAAGTGGGCCGTCTGGCCGTCTGCCTGTCTGCTGATCTCCTGCAATAAAAAAAAAGTGTCGTTGAGTGAATAGTTTCTGTAGCTTTAGTTATTATTCTGAGTACTCACAGGCGGTTCCATTAGTAGTTCACAACGCCGAAAATGCTCCGTTAGCCGTTCCACAAGGCGACCGCGCTCGTTGTCTGACGTCATCATTTCCGATGGGTCGAATAGCCGTTCCACTTGGGTTCACGATTGTTACGCCGGCAAGCAAGTGGAACGGGAGAATCGCGTGGTCGTTGTCAGTCCCTAATGGAACGTAGCCTCAAAGTGCTCTTACATGGTTCATTTTTTGAGCAATTATTGATTGGGAACACTGACGAATCAATGCGAAGCAATTAAGTGTAACATACATACATACATACATACTTAACTTCACGTCAGTTCCCTTGCGGGGTAGGCACGAACAACAGAGCGCCATTTAGGCTTATTCTTACACACCTCACTTGCTTCTTTGACATTCATAACTCTTGACATGCACGCTCGTCTGTTCTTAAGGCTCCTAACATCACCTTCTGCTAGTACACGATCAATTTGATCATGGAAAGTGTGTCGTGGCCTTCCACGACCTCTGCATCCATCCACTTTTGCATTGTATATCTGTTTAGTCATTCTTTCCACATGCCCGAACCACCGGAGCATTCCTTTCCTTACCTTCACCCCGACACTCTCTTTCAGACCAACTCTCTTTCTTACTTCGGTATTACGAACGCGGTCCGCGAGCGTCACTCCGCAGATGTTGCGCAGTGCTCGCATCTCGACCGCGTTTACTCTACTTTCATGCTCTCTCTTCCATACCCAACTCTCGCTTCCATACGCGAGCGTAGGTACCAGCACCGCGTTGTGTATGGCGAGCTGGGCCTTCTGGCTGAGGTTCTTAGCGCCTAGAAGTTTACCTAACGCTCCATTCACACTATTCCCCAAATTCACTCTTCTTTCTATATCAGCGGTGTACCTTCCATCCCTGCTAAAAGCACATCCAAGATATACAAACTCATTCACTTGCTCCAGCATAACATCATCGACCATTATCCTTGCATTCGTTCTGGTTTCTTCTCTTTCAAACACCATAACTTTTGTTTTCTTCGCATTCAAATGTAAGCCTCTCGCCTGACAGTCATCTTTCATCATTGTGACTAGTGTTTGCAGTTCTGATGGCGATTCGGCTAAAAGCACGGCATCATCCGCATAAAGCAAGGTGCTTACAACTAGGTCACTCATCCGCACCCCAACATCCATCAATCTTATTCTCTGGAGACAATCGTCCAGGTATAGGATGAATAGCAAAGCTGACAGCACGCAGCCCTGTCGGACGCCAATATTGACGTCAAACCAGGGCGACAGGCTGCCATCCAGCCGCACGCATGCCATACAGTCCTCGTAAGTGGACTGCACAGCACGCATCAGCTGGCCATTAATCCCATATCTGGGCAATATGTCCCAGAGGTCCTTCCGCACAACCCTGTCAAATGCTTTCTCTAGATCCACAAAACCGCAGAAAACCTTCCGGCCCATAGCCATTAAGTGTAACAAATGCAATAAAATGCAGCAATTGTTTTGGGAATGTTGCTTCTATATGCTACACATATTCCACAATACTCAACATGGCGATATGAGTTGTCGAGTCTCCAAGCGGGTTGGAAATTATTAGTCAATATTCTTTTCTTAGTAAGAATACTTGTAGTTAATTTAGGTTATATTTAAATTACTTATTAATCTTTTTAGATTAGGTGGTAATATTAATAAGGTATTTCTATCTAAATACCTTATTCATACAAAAAAAAAAATATGAATTAAAATGTAACCTATCCTATGTGTGATGGACCCGAACGAGGCAAAATTTTAATATATATTTAAATTAAAATTGGACTAGACAAAATAAAACGCCATTTTTTCCTCACGTTCGAATCGCAACCAACTCGATTTTGTTTTAATTGTAATAACGTAAAACCGTGCTGCCAGTGTTATAATATTTAAACAAGTATTTATTCCACAAAGCCATGTCTTAAGTTGGAAAAATCCAGCAAAATGATTTTTTTTATCAAAATGCGTTGAGTAGTTTCGGAGTTCATCGCGGTCAAATACTGTGACGGGCAATTTTTGTATATATAGATAATTACTTGACCTCACTGACATGTCAATGCGCAACCTAAACGTACAACCTCTAAGAGGATGAAAAAGGGTATGAAATTTTGTATGAAAATTCGTCATTTTTAAGAAGAAGAAGAAGTAAGAAACACGGAATTTATAATTGCGCCTGATAGAAATAAATGCACACGTATATCGCCGTCATAGTATTCATGGCAAAAAGGGTAACACGTGCCACTCAATAAATAGTTATAATTTTCAAGGATATCATCTCCAAATATATTAATCATTTATTTATTTATTGAAAAAAACCAACAGCGCATATTAATAATACAAACAAACAAAAAAACTACTTAAAATGTAGGGCTAATAACAGGTTTTTCTATCAAGATAAATTGTAAGCAAACCAGCGAACTACATACATACATAACTTCACGCCAGTTCCCTTGCGGGGTAGGCACGAACAACAGAGCGCCATTTAGGCTTATTCTTACACACCTCACTTGCTTCGTTGACATTCATAACTCTTGTCATGCACGCTCGTCTGTTCTTAAGGCTCCTGACATCACCTTCTGCTAGTACACGATCAATTTGATCATGGAAGGTGTGTCGTGGTCTTCCACGACTTCTGCATCCATCCACTTTTGCATTGTATATCTGTTTAGTCATTCTTTCATCATGCATTCTTTCCACATGCCCGAACCACCGGAGCATTCCTTTCCTTACCTTCACCCCGACACTCTCTTTCAGACCAACTCTCTTTCTTACTTCATACAGAGATATCTAAATAAAATATATTGATAGAGACATGTAAAGATATACATAATATACAATAACATTTAAATATAATAAATATTTAAATGAATAATATTGATATTAATTAAACATATTACAACAAAGGCCACGACACACCTTCCATGATCAAATTGATCGTGTACTAGCAGAAGGTGTTGCCAGGAGCCTTAAGAACAGACGAGCGTGCATGACAAGAGTTATGAATGTCAAAGAAGCAAGTGAGGTGTGTAAGAATAAGCCTAAATGGCGCTCTGTTGTTCGTGCCTACCCCGCAAGGGAACTGGCGTGAAGCTATGTATGTATATTAATTATATTTATATTCTTATTTTTATATGATGTGGTCTCTGTTCCAATATGATTTGAAGATTAAACTTCGTAAAATATTAGATAATAAAATAAAATTTAAAAACTCCAGTGTTTCGACATGGTTATAATTATTTTTTGTTCAATATCGCCATTCTCTAACATGGTTCAACTGAAGGAAGGAGAAAATGGCCCAATTTATTTTTAATTCATAACTTGGGCAATTTCTATCTTAGTATGTTTGAAGGCCGGTTAAACCAAAAAATGACCTTATTAAGGGACTGGTTTTGTATTATTATGAATTCTTAGACTTTATTTATTTAGGTTTATGCCTTGGCAGCTAGGCCTTTGAGCCAGATCTTAGATTACAATATAGTTTCTTCATTTTATTAGGCCTATTTATAGCTGGACTGCACTGCATGTTATCAACTGACGCCATTCAGCGGAGTTCTTGTGACAAATCGGAAGGCCACATTTGACTATACAGTTCACATTCCTTACAAAAACACATAATCACTACTCAAAAACTATCAATATCCTACAACTACCGTTCATTTTAGAGTAATTTTAGATAATAATACTGTACAGCACAACAACTCCTTTCAGTTTCCGCCAAAAAGTCAGTTCTTAGACTCATGCGCAGTTTTTAAAGACGCTCCGGAATCATGGAGTTGCCTTTTTCAATTTTTTAAGATTCCTTTTATAGAATTCTATTCTAAATCAAATTACCATTAGCACTGGTAAAAATCGAATTTTAAGACTTTCCCATTTTTCATTTTTGGTTAATTTGTTAACAGGTACGTTAATCCCAAAGAACTGCGTGGAGCCTTTAAAGAACGCGCTATCATCAGACGCAGTTTCGGTTACAGAGCAGAAATTCGAGCAAGCTGACGGTCTCAAATGAACGCCACAAAAGTCTCAAGTGGAACTGCGGTGTTCTTAATTAAAGCTAAGTTGGACTTTTAAATCGCCACGGTCTTAAATATACCCTAACGGTTTTGAGTGATACCGCCACGGTCTCAAATTAAGTTGTACTCGTCTCAAATGACATTGACGAGCTTTATATGAAGACCGTAATGGTCTCAAACTGAACTAATACGGTCACAAATGAATCTGCGACGGTCTTTTGTAGTGTTGTAGCTATCTCAGATGAAACTCCAGGGTCTTAATTGAAGATTAAGATGTTATCTCATGAATTTGTAGTATCCCCGAATGAAACTGTCATTGTTTTATGTGGGAACTGCCACGGTCTTAAATGATTCCGTAATGGACTCAAATTGAACTGCGACGGTATTTTGTAATGATGTAACTATGTCAAATAAAACTTGAGCGCCTTAATTTAAGACCGAGACGGTAGCTCGTGATGTTGTAGTTTCCTCGAATGAAGCAGCCTCTGTTTTAGATGTAAACTGCCACGGTCTTAAGTGGTACCGTAATGGTCTCAAATTCAGATCGCAACGGTCTCAAATAAGGACCGTAAAAGTCTCTACGGTATATATGTGTGGTATAGTGTAACTCCCACTCATAGTTCCTCTATCTCTCTTTATTTATAAATTAGTTGCGGGACCATAGACAATGGTCAATGAGTTTCTCGTTAAGAGAGAAATTTTGTATGAATAATTTAAGATTGTAGCGATAGGATAAGATACGTATCCCGGGTCGGTCATGGTCGGTAATTATTATATTTTGAACAGTTGCTGTACATGTTTTATGAAAATTCAAGATGGTGTATTCATATGTAACAATAATTTTATTCCTAGTTTTATTTTATCATTTGGATGACTGGAAATAATTTTATTATTTCCTTTAGTTTTTTTTTTTAAATTATCCAAAGCTGAGAGTAACGCTTGCCTGAAGTTGTGATAGCACGTATTGGTTTAAAATATTTCTCTATTGCATATAAAAATGATTTCGAAATAGGTTTGTTTGTTGTAAGATTTTGATTCAGCTTTTAAAAGAATCGGCTAATTTGTATTATATATAACTAAATTAAGTTTGTATATTTTTTTTAATATAGATTTTTTTACTTTGATTCGATAAATGATGTGACGAGCTAATGCTTCGATTTCTAGTATTCAAAGGTTTTTAAGAAATTTTAAATAATATTATTTTTTATAAGAGTTCCAATGTCCTTTCTGTGTTTATTTTTTTTTTTAACTCAACGTTATTCAATTAATTAGCTAATGCAGTCATTTACAGCGTGCTGCTTTTTATAATAGTATAGAAAAATTAAACGCGTTATGTTTTTATCATTAGTGATATGCGTAATACAATAGCTATATATATATAATATTTCAAAACGAATATTCTCCTCGGCTACACTAAAACAAATATATGATATTAGATAATAAATATTAAATCAGCTGTGCAATTTCAAAACCTAGCAGGTGCATTCCAAGAAATTTTTTAACCACAGCACAAAAAAATATGAATTTCAATTATATACCATTTAAAACCTATTAAGCTTATTGCAGGCGATTTTAAATTTTAATGCAGTCTTCACATTTTTTCCCAAGGACAACACATCAGCAAATGCCTAATTTCAAATATTATGTGCTAGGTTTTCAAATTGTATAACAGTATGGTATGCAGTTAGAAAACCACAATAATAGAATTGACATGCTTTATTAGCGTAATTGCTGTCGCATCTCAAATACGGCTGTATGGCTGACACATCCCATACATGCTACGTTCCATTAGGGACTGACAACGACCACGTTCACGACCGCGATTTTTCCCGTTCCACTTGCTCGCCGGCGTTACAATCGTAAGCCCAAGTGGAACGGCTATTCGGCCCACCAATTGACATGGATCGTTGTAATCGGAAATGATGACGTCATTAG
Source organism: Dendrolimus kikuchii (assembly GCA_019925095.2). Classification (NCBI taxonomy): domain Eukaryota; kingdom Metazoa; phylum Arthropoda; class Insecta; order Lepidoptera; family Lasiocampidae; genus Dendrolimus; species Dendrolimus kikuchii. Next base: position 18,510,578 of record CM034406.1, on the reverse strand, counting down.
TGACATTTTCGCCACGGCCATAACGACCGCGGTCGCCTTGTGGAACGGCTAACGGAGCATTTTGGGCGTTGTGAGCTACTAATGGAACGCCCTGGAAGTAGATAGAAACTTTAATTACATACAAATAAATTAATACTTGTCACCGTTTAAAAGTGACATTTTAGTTGCCCGACTGGATGGCTACCACGCCTGGTCTAAAGTATATCGCCATAACAACCTTGAGTTGTGTTCCGGCATTAGTGACCAGGTTCCAGTTTCCCTTAAGAGAGCAGCAGCGCATTTGTAGCAACTTTGCTGTTGCAAATGTCCATAGGCGATGGTAACCGCTTTCCATTAAGTGGGCCGTCTGCCTGTCTGCTGATCTCCTGCAATAAAAAAAATAAATAATTAAGTTCACATTTTTTAGTCTTAAGAGACGCTGAAGATCGATCTTCGCCCGCCTGATGACCAGATGAGACATTTTTTTTAATATATTGATTTATAAACACGCCTATGATAGCTCGCCAATCTAAAAGTGTTCATGGCCATTTTTGAAGACTACAAAGCATGGCGATAATATTACATGAATAGTTTTTTTATTTATTGCAGTAGTTCAGCAGACAGGCAGACGGCCCACCTGATGGAAAGCGGTTACCATCGCCTATGGACATTTGCAACACCAAAGGTGCTACAAATGCTGCTGCTCTCTTAAGGGAGCAGCTGAACCCTCTATACGTCGAAATAATTAGTGACTCCCTATAAACAAATCCAGTACTTAATATCCCCTCTATAATTCGAAAAAATAAATTGGACCTCTGTATCTCGAACATAGCAATATTTGATTTTAAATCTTTACAACCACTTTCCATCAGGTGGGCCGTCTGTCTGTTTTTTCAAGCAATAAAAAAAACTCGACAAGTGGAGTGTTTCCTTACAAAATAAATACGCTTAAGTCAAAAACTCCATAACTCGAATTTTTTGGCGTGTCCCTCTAAGTCCGATTTAGATTTTCTACTGAGATTTGATAAAAAATGTCTCACCTGGTTATTAGGTGAGTGAAAGTAAAAAAAAAAAAAATTTTTTTTTAAAGGAGCTTTGAATTTTTTTGGTTATGTCAGCCCCATCGTACCTTTTCTTAATTTATTATAATTTACATTAAACTAACATTAAATTAATACAGAATTTCATGTATATGCGACAATGTTTGTGATCAGTTCCCCGCAGACAAGGAGCTGGGTGAAGGTTGGTCTTTACCGTCTCTACTATTTCTCTTTATCTGCGTAATTCTCGTGTAACATTTTACGAGTCATCTAAGTTCTACGGGATCCCTGTGAGCCATGCCGTCGTATTTCAGATGGGCAGTAACAACTATCATTTGCACAATTGTACAATGATCTTCGTCCTTGTATAGCAGTTCGTCTGTCAGATTGGTACTGATAAACATGCAGATCCGGGTGATGGGGCTTAGTCAATTAAAGATGGGTGTAGTTATGCGGTGTGACTGATTTGCTTTTAGACATTTCGACTGTTTTTTTTTATTTCTTGTGTAACGTGAAATGACTATATTTTTCGAATTTATGGATGCTCTTGCGTCGAAAAATTCAATTGTGCCAAAAAAATGTAATTTTAATTCTAGTAACACTGACAAATTTTAATTTAGTTGTAAACTATACCATTGTTGGCGTCCTAATAATTCATTCAAGATATTGTTACGAGTTGCAGGATTCGAATTAAAATGCCGTTGGAATTATTATAGAGTTTATTAGAACTATATATATACAAACACGTATAACACAGGTACAGATATAACTGAACACAACCAGTCCAACGTAATGCACGATTCAATAACACGCGCAAAGTCCGTCACTAAATAGATTACCGAATGTACACAAGTCTTGCTTCGCTCGTGGTTATCGCTTGACTGCCTCATCTCTCAGTTGGGGCATAGCTTTATACTGTACCGATGCAATATGTCTGCCCGGCTGCGTGGACCGAATTTTTTAGAATCAGCTTATATTTTAAACCCGAAACACCTGGCAGTGATCACAATACAACAATATGCCGTAAAAGATTACAATACATAATGAGCTGTTTTTTTAATTACAAATTTTAAACACAAAGTAAACAAAAGAAGACCAAATGCCGAAAGGTAATAAAATTCCGGTGTGAATTTGTCTCTGTCGGTCGTAACAATATTAAGAAGGGATTATGTGGGCCCCTGCTTCCCCATTATACACCTATTTGATTGAAGATTATTTTAAAACTTGAATATTGACGAAGATTTGAAACCGACCAAATCCACAAAGCTTGCGAAGTCATAATATATAAAATTATTAGGCTACGGTTAATTGTTGACAAGCTCATTTTTAGTGATTCATTCATCTAGTTTCATGACAATTCACTGTAACGTCTGTACGTGTGTTTGGTTTTTCATTTCATTTCAGCTATGTTGGCACAATTTCATATGTGGTCATTTCACAATGTAGTCTCTCAAGTTGCAATAATCCAAAACGATATTAGTTTTAATTTAAGATATTCATTATTTGTAGTATATTTTTTACTATGGCGACCACTTAATTAGGGTGATTTTGTAAAGAAATTGTATTAAGGACTGAACGGGAAGTTATGGTGAAAAAACAGATATGTGTTAAATCATCACTAACCGAAGACAAAACGAGTAATGTGAGTTCTGATCTCTGGCGGTTCAAATTGATAAAAGAATTGTTTGCCTTTGAGTCTCGCTAAAGAAATAAGACACTGAAAAAGCGCGGTAGATTTAAATATGTCAGTATGACACCTTCTAAATTATCACAGAGTAATAAAATATTAAAACATCATATAAATAAATATTTTTTTTTGTTTTTTCTGGAATTTACCATTCACGCAAACCAATAACTTTCGCAATTCACGTTTAATTGATTTTACTCACATTTTGACCTCGTAAATACTGAAACATGATTACGCCAAAATAACGGCAGCATCGATTTTGTTTTAGTAAAATGACATTGACATTTGTATTTTATCCGTGCAGGAACGGAGAAAGAATACAATTTCCTGCGTTGAGGTGGTCTGTCGTAAGAGGCGAGAAAACAACCCACAGCCAGGTGGTAGGGCATTTGCCCGACTGAATGGTTACCACCCCTGGTCTGGAGTATACCGCCATAACAACCTTGAGTTGTGTTTCGGCATTAGTGACCAGGTTCCAGTCTCCCTTAAGAAAGCAGCAGCATAATTGTCGCACCTTTGGTGTTGCGAATGTCCATAGGCGATGGTAACCGCTTTTCATTAAGTGGGCCGTCTGCCTGTCTGCTGAACTACTGCAATAAAATTAAAATAAATAAATATGTAATGATATTTTCATACAACATGTGAGATTTCCTCTTTCTTTCTTCTTCTTTTAGACGACAGGCTAAAAATCGTCCTGGCAATGGTTGCTGATGGGGTAGACTGTACCTACATTAGGCAATGCTGCGCTATACATAATAGTGCGTATATGTGTGTTGGCGAATAATATTTGTAAATGCCGTAGCGACCTCTAGCGTGATATTTCATTATTACGTAACAACAATACATTGATGTATAGTAACTACAATGAGACTGTATTTTACAGTAATGAAATAAGAGATGGCGCTACAGTTGAGACGCTATTTAAAAAAAAATAAGGAAGACTGGCACTCTCTTCTGAGAAGCCATCTTGGCAAGTAGACAAATATATGTGTAATATTAATAATAGTCTTTCTCCGTTCCTGCACAGATAAAAAATACATATTGTTTTTTCACCGTACACAAACAAGAGTGTGATATTTATGCTAAAGGAGCGTGAATAATTTATAAGTTAATTTAAATAAATGTATTACATGAAAGTCGATGTGTAATTATTTAAATATTAAATGTAATATAAAAAATGATAATAAGACAAAAAAAAAATGTAGTTTAAAAAAAAAATTTGTGCTTCAAATGTTACTATTTAAGTTTGTATTTCATATTGTCATTTTTAGAACTTGTCTGTTTTGACACACTGTCAATGTTTGCATATTATGTATATGTCAATACAAAACTCGCGCGCAATATTATTGATATAACTATTGGCAATAATATTGCGTGTCCTAGACGCTTTTATAACAGTAAATATGAATTATTGAAAGAAAATTCTAATTATTTCATAATATTAAATCTGTCTCATCTAGTGGGTATCGATTCTTTTATGTAAGGCTAAGCGTGCACTACAACTTTCATCGAGCGATAATATTATCGCAGAGTTGCAACATTAGAGTTTCAATAGTCGGGGAGACCAAGCGGGGATTTTGGGATTTACTCGAGCGTGGCAGAATAACATAAGGGGAGAAATCTTGCACCTTTTTTTTTCCAGGGGAAATTCGCTTGAGGACAAACCGCCACGGGGGAAGCGGGGGGGCGTCGGGGTGGCACTAGCACTCCCCCAGGAATGTTATTGCCACACCGCGGTTGGGGATACCCACTAAAACCCCTGGCTGATCCTCGTTGCGTCCCATGTCCGGGCTGTGGGCTCGCTCACGCATTCATCTTTAGCTCAGACGGAGCTATTATGTACCCCGACCATATATTAACACTTAATATAGGGTGGGGGTATTTTTTATTCTTCAAATTTTTTTCGAAACCGTCAGATTAAGGAAATTCCTCTACATAATTGTCAGATTATGGGTCAGCACGACAAGGACATCAAGCTGTACCGTCTGTATATTAATCTGACGCGTTCGAGTATTTTAATGTTACGTTTTTTTTTTGCATTTTCAAAAATCGGCCATGTGTTTTGGTCTCATCCAAATCGTCAGTCTTTTGAATAGGCGTTTCCTTTACTTTACATCTCTTTTGAATATCTGACGCGCTTGAGTATTTCTGTGCGACTCTTTTTTTTTTAAACCTGTAGACGCTGCCAACAGTGAAAGGGCATACATCATATAACTTTTTTCTTTTTAGCATCTAATCTTCACAATCCAAAAGGTCACCGCGACGCTCGAGTAACTCCACATTTAGCATCTTGGGTTTCCCTTACTACTACAACAACAACAATATATTTTGCTCTACAAGTTTTTAATAAAAGTGTTTGCTTAGCCTTTTTTAATAGTTTTTGACGAAGACTTGAAGGCTAATTAATGTTTTGCTATACAGTTTTATTAAAAAAAAATGTAGAACGATATTTAATTATATAGGATATCGATTGTTATGTAGCAAGAATTGTGTATTCATACAAAAATGTCCACTGTGTTGTAAAATATGACTTTTCAAACTACCAGAATAACTTTGTCGTTTATTTGACACTTGGCTTTACAACTAGAATTCAAAATAAATTTGTCTAAGATTGGTTCCAAAGGCTTTGAAGCCAGAACCAACTTTATGATAAAGTCAGTTCGAAAGGTTCAAATTTCGAAGCGTATCAGTAAACATTTCCGGCTATACACGACCGGTATAATGTCGTTTATCTCCTGTCTATTATTATTATTATTATTATTAACCGATTTCCATGAATTTAACAATTTTTCATTACTGGCTATCTTGAAAAGATATAAATATAGTAACTACTTTGTTATGCAATTTGACGTTAAATTACAAATTCAACAATTATTTGCGAGTTTTCGCCTATAAATATTTATGAAGGTAGACTGGCGTGCCACGGGCGCATCGTTGGAATTAACAGAATACCGAAATGAGCCAAACGTACGATTGGGACGATCGTGTTCGGCGATTTTGACGAGAGTAATAGTAGAATTAGGCCCCTGAGCGCATTATTGTAATTGTCCGGAGCCATTTTTCAAACTCTTGCTAGATCATTCATTTTTTGGTACAATATCACTGAATGTTCATAGTTATTATCACAATGAAATTGAAGCAGAAAAATTCTTAGGAAGATTCAGCAGGATTTAAAAAAAAGTCTTGTTGCGGTCAGTGGCGTAGCTTGCCTTGGACGGGCCCCGTATCGTCTGAAAGAGAGTGTCGGGGTGAAGGTAAGGAAAGGAATGCTCCGGTGGTTCGGGCATGTGGAAAGAATGCACGATGAAAGAATGACTAAACAGATATACAATGCAAAAGTGGATGGATGCAGAAGTCGTGGAAGGCCACGACACACCGTCCATGATCAAATTGATCGTGTACTAGCAGAAGGTGATGTCAGGAGCCTTAAGAACAGACGAGCGCGCATGACAACAGACATGAATGTCAAAGAAGCATGTAAGAATAATCCTGAATGGCGCTCTGTTGTTCGTGCCTACCCCGCAAGGGAACTGGCGTAAAGTTATGTATGTATGTATGTATGCATGAATTAAAATAATTATATATCAATTATAAGTTGTTACTTATACTTAATGCTTCTAGGAGCTAAGTTGGACAAACAATTCAAATCAAAAATACACTTTTCTGGGCTTTTTTTCGGAAAACTTATCAAATCATCCATAGCTGTAGACGATCGCAGTTTTTCTATATTTTCTGTCTATAGCGGACAATAATACATACATAACTTCACGCCAGTTCCCTTGCGGGGTAGGAACGAACAACAGAGCGCCATTCAGGCTTATTCTTACACACCTCACTTGCTTCTTTGACATTCATAGCTCTTGTCATGCACGATCGTCAGTTCTTAAGGCTCCTGACATCACCCTCCGCTAGTACACGATCAATTTGATCATGGACGGTGTGTCGTGGCCTTCCACGACTTCTGCATCCATCCACTTTTGCATTGTATATCTGTTTAGTAATTCATTCAATAATGACAAGTCTAATAGCCGTTTCTGTTGGCCCAGCAGTTATTTTCAAAAATGTTATTATTCTATAAAAGATTGTGAATTGTGAATATTTTAAGAAATTCCGCTTACACAGTTTCGGGGCCCCTGTAGCCTGGGGGCCTCGTATCATTGATACGGCTGATAAGGCGGTAGCTACGCCCGTGGTTGCGCTCAATGATGCGCGCAGAAGATTTACCTGCCAGTAGATTGACGTAAGTGCGCTGTTCCTAGATGCGTAATCTTTAAACACTGTATACGAATTATCAAGTCTATACAATTTTTTTAATTATTTTTTATTGCAATTGTACAAAATGTCTGTTTTATTTAATTATTATTATAATAGATGTTCTAGTTGAATTTTGTTTGATTTTTACGCTTCCGAATTTTGTTATGTATGGATAATAAGGAACCTTTATGGGCTGCAGGGCTGTTTTAACCTTGGGGCGCGTGACACCCAAGCGCAGAACCCTAGGGGGTGCAAGCCAACGACGTTGTAGCCTATGCTTGTGTAATCTGCTAGTTTTGAAAACTATAAGTTGTGCGCAGAAGGTTTGCCGATGGTCGCCCCTCCCGCTTCCTACGACGGACCGGGGCTTGTCTAAGTAGTACTAAGAACTAGATGACCGCGGGTCGCGGTTGTGGGAGGCAGGATCTTCGGCAAACCTTCTGCGCATGACTTATACTTAATGTCATCCCAACTCGATCAATGAAAACATAATGAATCGCAACAATATTGAAATTTATTGATTACATTGTTTTATTAATTTTATTTTCCATTATTGGCGGCCTCCCTCCAATAGAGGGGGGGGGGGGGGGTATATAGTTGAGACGGCCCTGATAGTCTGCTTCCGGCTACGGCGTCTGTCTGTCACAATTTAGCACACGTATAAGTGTGTTTACATATTATGAGTTTTCGAAATTGAGGTATCAAATGATTTATTATTATATTACATACATACAAATATATTATATTTATATTTATATATATATATATATATTTTACATACCATGTTCCAGACTCACTTAAAAGAGCAGCAGCGCATTTGTAGCACCTTTGGTGTTGCAAATGTCCATAGGCGATGGTAACCGCTTTCCATCTAGTGGGCCGTCTCCCTGTCTGCTGAACTCCTGCAATTAAAAATTAAAAAAAAACCGCACTTTTGTCTGTAAGCCCATTTGTTATGAAGCCCTCGATATATAAAAGAATAAAAAACGTTTTTATAGCTGGATAGAATAAGACCTGATATCTGCACTGTATTTAATAGAGAAACAAGTAAATCGCGATTTTAACTCGCACACGGTCTCTTTTAGTAGTCACTCAGACGAACAAAATAGACCGAGCCCCCTAAGCTCTCAAAGTGAAGCCGGCTAAATGAAGCCGATCCTGAAATAGGACCCCGATCGCGCAGCAGGTATGTAATAACATACCTTGTTTATCTTACAAGATTTTTTGGCTACAATTTCAGTTAAATTGTGTCTTTAGATGATTAATATAAAACATACATTCTCTATTGTAATATCTAACTTTAGATGTGGCTTCAGTTGTCTAAGATATTTAAACAGTGTAATTCATTGCAAAAATGTTTGTAATGTACGAAAATGATCTAAGGATAAACAGTGTATAAATAATCGAATTATATGGATGAAAGTAGATTAATTTCCAGTGGATATATTACTATTAACCACAATGACGCAAACCACCTGTATACTATTACATAAGTTTAACAAATTCAAAAAAAATATTGTTGACCTAGCGACTAGCGTAGGTTCTGTGTATACTTTGATTTGTTCGTCTGAGAATAGTCATTATTACTTTCCTTATGACTCTGATTGTAAAAATCTTTAGAAGAAGAAATATGACGCAGCTTCCTGAATGATTAAAAAAAAAATTATTTGATAAGTATATGAAAATAGAAAACTATAAAGCGATGTACTTGCCATCTTGCATTATATTTGTGTAATATATTTTAATTACAAAGATGTTTTAAAATAGAATTTTTTTAAATACTTACGCGTCAGCCGACGCTTGAGATAATCCGTTCAAATTAAGAAGTGTTTTCGAGGGTTGCAAGCTCAGAGGATTGCGCATTATTTTAATTTTACACGATTGTCAACTAGCATTTGTTTGCGCGCCAGTATGTTCCAGAATAGAATAACAGCTGTTTTTAAATCTTGTACAGTTTATATGCCTATAATGACTTGTTATTCATCGTATGCTGGAGCTTCATCTGCGTTAGTGTTAAAGATTTAGTTTGTGGCAGAATGCGTCTTGTTTAAGGGGTTAAAAATTAACGTCATTAACAATGTCGCATCTCAAATTGCGCATTACATCCGTTGCCGCACCAATAGACAAATTCATTGTCATTTTTTTATTTAATAGTAAGAATTAATTGTTAGGAAGCTGCGGGATTAAATTTGTTTTTTAATGTTTTAATAAGTTTGTATGTAATGTTTAAAATTAAAAATTAAGCTGATTATATTTATATAGCATACATGTTGTAGCATAGATAAATAACGAAATAAATGAATCCCAAAATACGATAGTTTGTTTTGTTTATTTATTCTAGGGAAGAAAATGCTGCAAATTATAATCGCCAAGTAAAAATGTAAGAGTGAGGACATATTGACGCAGAGACTGAGCGCAACGAAGAGTGAATTTTTCAATTTACGTATCATATTGTTGCGAACCGATACCAATCCTTTACAGGTGTTTTATTACCCCTTCGAATTTAAGTGATCTATTTTTCGCGCTAGTCCTTTTGTATACCTCTCAGAAGGTAAGAAGTACTCTTGATAAATTCTTTCTTCTTTTGTTTGCATTTCGTTGCACCATTAAGCTTACAAGTTAAGAATTCAAAGGAGTAGTGGGCATTTTGCTAGGAGGCCATGTCTGATTCATAAATATATAAGATTGGTCAGTCGGCAATGAGTTAGTCGAGTTTCAACTGCGAACGAGGCGTTACCTAGTGTACTCTCGGAACGAGTCTCTTATAATGACAGACTGCGCAATTTATGTCATTACGATATTTAGCTTTACAGTTTGGCCTTGTTGTCCATCCAGATGTCCAATGCAATTTCTCATTTTATTTCGATAGAAATAAATACTTCAAAATTGTGAAAATAGGGGTCAATGTGCTATGTAATTTTTAGATTGACGCTACGACTTCGACTTTGGGTCAATATGCCTTCTAACTCTGATTAATACCCAAACGCTGACTAGATGGCGTAACAAGTTATACTTTGCTTCCAGAACGAATGTCTAAAATTAGTTTGACTAACTATTCTGAATTCGTCTCATAGCACATTTTATACAAAAATGGTCAAAAACTGCAAAGAAAATTAAGAGAATGACATTTGGAGGCTATCTATTCACTAGGTAATTTTTAAAATTAAGTTTTTTCTTTGTCCGCTTTGCCCCATAATATTTATGAAAATACATCAATTCCACGCGTATGACGTGGTAGACACATGCTGGGATCAAATTTCTTGACTACAGCCCACTGGGCCGGCTCGATCGGTATGATACCACGCTCATAGAATAATGGCTTGAAGTGATTAGCCGTAGACTTGAAATACCGGTAAAAATATGGTATCGTTATTTATGCTAATTTCAGATAACGGTTAAAAATAAATATCGTTATATAACTTACCGTTATTTACAGCTATTTTACCGGTAAAAAATATAACGTTAATACTATTTTTATCGGTAATTTTACCGTTACAAATAGATTTTGTTACCGTTATTGTCGCTCTCTTTCACTCGCAAAGATAGTCAAACGGCACTGTGCTAAGAGAGCGCGTAATATTAGAGTTGTGTTTATCGATTGTTTGGTAACATGCAGTCGTAATAAAGCCAATTCTTAAAAATGGTAACGTCGCTTGAAATAACTTAACTTTCCAAAACGTATAACGTTGTAAATACGATTTTTAACGTTATAACGTTAAAATCATAAAAGCTACCGAGTAACGGTAAAAAATATACCGGTATGGCAATATCTTTTTCGGAAATACCGGTAATTAACTATATTTTAAATGTAATTGATAACGGTTTCAAGCCCTGCCATAGATAAGGTGAGTAAAAGTTCCTGTTACCCATTTGCCCCTCCCCTATCCTATCTCCTTTATTATCCAATCCGTCTTATGTCACCCTCTACCCGTTCCATCACAAATGCTGGCAACGCGTTGGGTACGTGTGTAGGTGAGCTACGGTAAGTTAATCACTTGGTATAGATGGACCGTCTACCTGTTTGCCAGTTTCAGCCAATAAAAATAACCTAGATAGTATCAACTACTCATGATAACTAATTATTCATCAATATTAAGGTTTTAACAAAACGATAATCAAACAAAAAAAGACTGATTCCAAAAGAGAGAGCTATTATAATGGTGTCAACCTGGAACAGACAAATTACAATAAAATTTGAGATTTTAAACACAAATACATAATCTTCATTAAACGTTTTGAAATATAGCAATACGGCATTCTTAAGTTCCCGGCAATTCCCGCCCAAAAGTAATTTAAAATTTACTTTTTTGTTAGTTACGATTATCATTGCTCACTCATTCGAGTTTAATATTAATGATCATCGTATTCGAGTATTATCGATATTGAGAAAAAAATACAATTTGCTGGGAATTACACCCGTGATAATTAAAGGTGTGTGGTTTTATTTACAAAACGAGCATCGGTTAAAAGAGAACAATAACGATGATAAGATTTGGCTTGTTTTTAATGAAAAAATGTATTTTCAATTGGAAATCTGAACTATTTAGTCAAGTTTTCTTATAAATTCGATTTTATGAATAATTATAGAAATTTATAGAACAATTTTTTAGAACACAATAATGCTCTTGGTAACATAAATCCTCACATCCGAATCAAAATATAATCGAATATGCATGTAACTGACATCACTTAACACTTTTAGTTTTTCATCATTGACGGAAGGATTTGGTGTTCGAGGGATTTACCGAAATGTTTGCAAATGCAAAATAGTAGTTTGCATTTTGTTGTGGGTGATTGTGATATTTTAATTAATTTAAATACCTGCTACGTCATTGTCGTAGCTGCATGTGCCAATATATTAACAGTCAACAGTTTTTAAACGCATCAAAAGATTAAATAAATGCGTGTAGTAATGGTAAATACATAAACTGTGTGCAAAAATTTAATATTTTGCGAAATGGCAGAATCTGAATCGAAGATTTGTTCTAATTGGTAAGTTGTGTTACAATTTCTGTAGGTAATAATGGGTCGATATTTATTTCTATTATGTACGCATGTTAGTGGGTTATTTTTAGAATTTAGAGCATCGCGAATCGGTGTAAGGTTGTTTACCTTACATAAAAATATTTAAAAAAAACGTCATACATTTGTTTTCTTTGTAAGAGATCGGCCCACATCTTTAGACTTAGAAATAGACAGATAGGCTGCTATTGTTAGGTCACGATCCAGGTGTGACCTGACGACCTATCTTTGTACTTTTGTGACCTATTTTAGGGCAATTTATACGTACAGCAAATACACACTAGGAGTTTTTAATAATTTAAAAATACACAACACTATGGATATGAATATACTCGAAGGAGATGGATACACTTTTATCCATTCTTGGGCTCAGATTATAAAAAAATGAGTGATTTTTCTTTTTATTATGTTGATATTTTTATAATTGTAGTAGGTTTAGTTTTTTTGAATGAATTAATCATGGGTTGTGTTTGCATATTATGAATTTTGAAATTCATTCAAATAAATCAATTATGGTACACTCCCCGCCGACAGCGATTTGGAATCAATTTTTTACTTATAGATCCATGTTATTTTGTAAGTATAGCTTTATTTATAGTATAGTTTATTTATTTTTAAAATTAACTTTTAGTTTTAATTTTGTATATACAATTCAATGCTTCAACATTATATTGACAAACATTATGGTAATATAATATTTTCTTAAGTTTTCGCGACTTGTATACAAATAATAAAACTATGTTTTAATGGATTGTCATACATTGGGCAAACAAAGAGGAGCATAAAAACACGAGTAAAAGAACACATTGCTGACATGAAACACACAAGGTCTACGAAGTCTGCTATCAGTGAACACACGCTGGATAAACCCAACCACTACATCAGATTCAATAACCCACAAATCCTCGCGAAAGAGAATCGTTTCATACCTAGAATGATGCGTGAGGCTATTGAAATAAAAAAAACACCCAAATTTCAATAGAGAAGATGGTTGGCAAGTACCACCTGTTTGGGATCCAATTATCAAAACTATTAAGACCCAAACCCAGCAAAAACCAGCTGCCAGACCTCAAGACACTGTGAGCTCTTTCTGCGTACAATGGAACACAAACCAACTTGACTGATAATTACTTTTATTTTTCCTTCCACCCATTTTAATATTATATAAAATTATTAGAGCTAGGCATGTTTGCTGAAGAGTTTCTTGCGCCGCTTCTTCTCTTCAAGCCATAACATGTTGCGAAGCGGTAGTAAATTAGATTAGGCTCCCATAGATTAAATAATAACCATAAACAAAATTAAAATTAATAAGTTGGTGGTAGGCTAAATAAAACTTTAACAATACTCGTTGACACTTGACATCTTTGTCTTCCATGACGGCCACTGAAAAGTGGCCGAAACATCGGAAAAACCAAAATCAAATAAAATTACCGCGCTTAAAACCGTTAAAACGTAGTTTTATTATTATGGTAATAACTAATAAATTACAAGCCCCGCATAGGTTTGCTGATGACTACTTACTATTATTGTATTGTATTACTTACTATTATTGTATAATTATAATTATATAAGGCATGTACAATAATAAATTAAAATAATAAATTTATTGCAACAACTATTTATGTAATCTTTTTGTCAACCCTACTGACCTCTTATGACAGACCGCCCACCCGCAGGAAATTATATTCTTTCTCCGTTCCTGCACAGATTATTATATTACCTTATAACACTGGCATAAATTATATTTTGTATTATTCGCACTAGTTTCAAAAACATAAGAATATACTACACGCAAAAATTGCTTAACATATTGATTTTTTTAAATCTTTTTTTCTAATTTATATATTTACTTCCCATAAAAACAAAATAAATAGAGTACAAAAATTGGAGAAACTTAAAGTGGCAAAGACAGGAGCCCAAACTAAGTAAACCCTGTGTGATGGTACTCCTGGCCCTTGCCTCACTCTCTACTAACTACTGTTTCTATAATAACCGCCACCAATGAGCACTATAATCAAACAATTAATCCCTATTAATATTATAAATGCGAAAGTAACTCTGTCTGTCTGTTCCGTTTTCACGTAAAAACTACTGGACCGATTTGGCTGAAACTCAGTATATATATATTTTCGATGCCGAGAATGAACATAGGATACTTTTTATCCCGGAAAATGGGATAGTTTCCGGGATAAAAGTATATTTGTCTTTTTGATTGTTATCCTTTTATGGAAAGACTATTGGACCGATTTGGCTGAAACTCGGTACATATATAATTTGAATACCGAGAGTGCCCAAGGGATACTTTTTATCCCGGATAACGGGATACATTTTGGGATAGATTTATGTAAAGTTTATCCCGGAAACTAGGACAGGTTTTGTGATTTTGTCCATTTCGTCCACTGGGTCCACTGGGTCCACTGGGTCCACTGGGTCCACTGGGTCCATTTGGAACACTTAGCCTACTAGGTCAACTGGGTCCACTGGGCCCACTGGGTCCACTTTGACCACTGGGTCCACTAGGCCAGTTGGGTCCACTTTGTCCACTGGATCCACTGGGTCCAGTTGGTCGACTTGGACCATGTTATCTATTTTGTTATTTTTGTCAAGTTTTGTCATTTACTGTGTCCACTGGATCCACTGGGTCCACTTGCTTTTTAAACAAGGTCGCACTAGAGGTTGACCCGCGGCGCAGCCGCGCGGTAAACTCTAGACCATGTTATCTATTTTGTATAAATTTTTGTCTTTTTGTTATATTTATTAAAAAAGTATTTTGTCATTTATGTAGTTTACATATAGACGGGTTATGTGGTATAGTTTGCGATAACTACTGACAAAATGAATATGTCTTGTACAAATACCTACAACAAATATTTTAGGGACATAGACATTTTTAATTCTTCGAAACAAATATTTAAGACATTAGTAGTTAGTAAACTTATTAATACAATTCAAACGGAACGTAATGATTGTATTTAGACTTAGTCATTTAGTTGTGTTTAGTTTTCCCATCAGAATTTTCACAGTTATAGATATATCGAATAATTGATTCTAGTGTAGTGTAGCTTACCATTTGTTTCTGTTCCTGTTTCTAGATTATAAGTATCCAGTTTTGGTTTTGATTTATTGTTAGGCCTTAAATTTATGGTTATACTGTCCGATAGTTTTTAAAAATAAATAAAAGAATGTTTGTTTACAAATTTATTATACCAGGAATTGAACCTGGGGCCTCCGTGTTTCAGTGAGCATATGACCTAACATTTGGACACTTAACCATAGACAATTTGAAAAGAAAATATTATGATGGAATCTGTTTTCAATTAGTAATTATAATTAACCACAGATTACTGTCATAGAGGCCAACATTGCCTACATTTAAGAACTCCCTCAGAAAACATTATTTTTCCTTAAATAATCATGCCTAATTATTTTATTATTAACTAATAAAAATATATATCTTATAAACATATATAGTATGTATTTAATTTAAAAAGTAGTTTAAGTATGTGTATTGTAAGGTATGTCACCTACATTGCTAGATTAGTTTAAAATATTCTTTAATATAGGTTGCTGTTGTTGAGATTGCTTTAAGCAATAAGGCCATCTATCAGTGGTGTGGACTTCATACAACTTAATTCCCCATAGCCTACTTATAAGACACTAGCGACCAAAAAAAAGTCGAAAGCGCCATGCATTCATTGGCGTTTAAGTATTCTGTTCAAACATATTTTTACTAATGGCTATAAATTAACTAGCGATCAAAAGTTCGTAAGCGCTATGAATTTATTAGGGCTTACATATCTTATTCATGAATATATGATCACTGTATTACTATACATTATACTCCACTGATTTCCACACGTATTGGATAAAATAACAACTCATAACCCGATCGGGCACCGGCTTTTGTTTCAAAACATATGGTAAGATTGTAAAATTAAAAACAAAAAAATTATGAAGTAAATACATCGCAAGTTAGACGTTTTTATTTAAACTTGTAAGTTTTATTAACAAAAATAATTCAGTATGCAGTGGTTCGCCATTACGGCGTGCGTATTTGTGAATTATTATAGTTATTTGTTTATTGTATTGTTGTTAACATTTTGACTCGGTTCTTTATTCATTGCTGTTAATTTTTATTTGTCAAAATGGCTTTAATTAATTTGAAACGCTGTTCCACTGACAAGTTGCTTAGTCCAGAAACTTTATTTTCTAAACTTAGTTATGAAAACTAAAAACATGTCATTATTGTAGGTCATTTGCTACCAAACATTAATTACAAGAGGCGAGATGACTTACTAAACATTATCAATTTAAAAATAAACTACAAACTATACTATAAACTAAAACTAAGTATAAAAGAGAAAAATACCTAAAGATAAGTTATTGGTCCCAAACCACTGTCACTTACCGGGAACGTTCCCAAAAGGCTGGCGGCCTTACCACCTTGTATAGCAATGCTTAATCTTTGAGCACAGCTTGAGCAAAAACATTATCATGCCCTTAAGAGAGCAGCAGCGCATTTGTAGCAACTTTGGTGTTGCAAATATCCATAGGCGATGGTAACCGCTTTCCATCAAGTGGGCCGTCTGCCTGTCTGCTGATCTCCTGCAATAAAAAAAAATCATACATTTTTGTATGTTAAGTATACTTGGATAACAGATAGTTTTTTTTTTATTGCAGGAGATCAGCAGACAGGCAGACGGCCCACTTGATAGAAAGCGGTTACCATCGCCTATGGACATTTGCAACAGCAAAGTTGCTACAAATGCGCTGCTGCTCTCTTAAGGGAAACTGGAACCTGCTCACTAATGCCGGAACACAACTCAAGGTTGTTATGGCGACATACTTTAGACCAGGCGTGGTAGCCATCCAGTCGGGCAAATGCCCTACCACATGGCAGAATTGCAAGAATAAAAAGTTCTGTTTTACATTTGTTATTGTCTAATTCCAAATCAGTCGTGTGGTCAGTTAGTCTGGTGTGGATTTGCCGAAAAACTAAAAAGGCTTTACAGCCACTTTTAAATCAACTCACTCTCAAATCCTCTACTTTTTTGTATGCTGATAGTTGGACATTATTTGTTCAACAGCGGCATAGTAGGTACTTGCATTATATGGTATGTGCTTATCTCTAGCCGAATTTCCACCCTGTGCCACTGCCGCCTATTGTTTCTATCATAACAATATTGTAATCGTGTATAATTTTGTTATAGCAAAAGAGAGATACCAGCTGTGAACTATACAATTCACACAGTCCATTGTGCACGGAACATCAAAGTGTGCCCTGTTTGCAAGGAGCCCGTGCCCCAAGTGGAGCTGCAGGAACACCATGAAAAATACCATAAATTGTGTAAGTGTCAGGATACTAGATGTTTACTATTACATCACTAGAGCGTAACAATAGCAACACCACCTGTTGGTTCTCTTTCCTCTTCTTTTTTACATGTCTAATATTGTGCTGGTACTTACGCTCACGAATGGAAGCGAGAGTTGGGTATGGAAGAGAGAGCATGAAAGTAGTGTAAGAGCGGTCGAGATGCGAGCACTGCGCAAAATCTGCGGAGTGACGCTCGCGGACCGCGTTCGTAATACCGAAGTAAGAAAGAGAGTTGGTCTGAAAGAGAGTGTCGGGGTGAAGGTAAGGAAAGGAATGCTCCGGTGGTTCGGGCATGTGGAAAGAATGCATGATGAAAGAATGACTAAACAGATATACAATGCAAAAGTGGATGGATGCAGAAGTCGTGGAAGGCCACGACACACCTTCCATGATCAAATTGATCGTGTACTAGCAGAAGGTGATGTCAGGAGCCTTAAGAACAGACGAGCGTGCATGGCAAGAGCTATGTATGTCAAAGAAGCAAGTGAGGTGTGTAAGAATATGCCTGAATGGCGCTCTGTTGTTCGTGCCTACCCCGCAAGGGAACTAGCGTGAAGTTATGTATGTATGTAATTATCTACAGCGCGCTCTCGAAAAAACCATATTTAATACTAAATAACAATGTACTAAAACAAATGACATCATCCGCCAAGCTCTTGTCAGCGTCCAGCCATCCTAGAGCCAAATGGCTTGGTGCGCCACGACGGTTAGAGGCCGGATGGAATATCACTTATTCCTTGGAAGATGGGAAGGCCACTTGTGTGGGATGCAACATGCGTTGACATTCTGGTGGCATCACATCTTCCAGTGACTAAGTCAGGGGCTGGCAACGCTGCTTCAATAGCTGAAGATCTCAAACGGCGCAAATATGGGACCCTAGGAAGGGGTTATATATTTGTGCCCTTTGGAGTTGAAACTTTACGTACGTGGGGTCCATCGACAAAGGGTTTCTTCAAAGAAATTTGTATGAAACTGATACCACTCGTGATCAGAAGGCTGGTTTGTATTTCGCGCAACGAATCACCATATAGCGTGGCAATGTAGCCAGCCTTTTGGGAACACTCCCCTCTAGCCGCAACTTGTTACATACTTTATATTAATTAATTTATAATTTAGTTTATCTTTTGGTATTTAGTTTAATTTATAAATTAGTTTTATTTTCTAAAGCTAATATTAAAAACAAGTATGTGTCATTGGTATCTGATCTCAACAAAAGCCTACACCAGTAGAGGTGTGTAATTTCGGATCGTAATAGTCCTAGGAACTATGTCCACCACTGGAAATATATCGGTGCAATCCGAGTAGTGATGAGTAGTACACGTGTGAGGCAGTACATTTGTCCCGTACAAAATAGACTGATGCGGCTTAAAATTTAAATTTGTACTACTTCAAAAAATGTTTCGCTACTACTCACGCGTCAAATGTAAGAGGAAGGACAGAACGAGGACAACAGAATGATAACGCCTCTATGGATATTCACATGACAAAGAGGGACAACATGACATGTACGACTGCTAGTAAAATGAGGTGACCGAGGCCGATCACATCCGATTCTTAACGAACATTTCCGAATTAGAAGTTTTGTACGGGTTGTTATTGGACTTGACTTTATGTTGTTGGTCCGAAGGCCTTACAACTTTGCCGGGGTTCTTGGGGCGAGTGCGTTCGCGAAGCGAAGGCGCTTAAACCCGGGGGGGCAACTTGCTCGAGGGAGCTCCCTAAGGAGTTTTACCTCGGCTGGACTGTTGCCATGAGAGGGATGAATTTAATGATGCCCACCATAGGGCGACACAAAGCACTAATTGAGAACGGGCGACGGGTAATAAAAAGCCCGAGGGGAAGGATGCCGGCGGGCCGGGATCGGTGATTCGCGGCGGCCTACGCTATCTTACTGTCGTTTCGCAACGTGTTATGGCTGGGAGAGAAGAAACGGCGAAAGAAACTTCCCAGCAACACGCCTAGTCTATCCTGTGGGGGGGGGGGGGGCTATGTCTCCTATCGTCCCTCGCGGGGACGTGGAGAGATCTTGATTGGCGGTGTCTGAGACGCCGCTGTCTGTGTCTGTCTGTCGGTGCCTGCCAGCTTGCCGTCCTAACCGCGGGCGGACTAATCCGGGCCAGCCGTTTCGTAATAACGTCGACCCTGTCCGCCAGGACGTTACGCGGTCGTCGCACAAGAGTCTTTCGACGAGGCTTATAATCGGACGCGGACACGACGAGCGGATTTCGATGGTGCGGCGCGAGATCGAAATACTTACGCGAGAGCGACGTAATGTAGTTTTTGATCGAGGGAAGCTCCAGATCGCGGTGGAGGTCGACGTTACGCATATAGAGGGGAGCACCGACGGCTCTGCGCATGAATTTATTCTGCACGATTTGCAATTTATCTAAAATTTTGTACGAGACGAATGAGGGAAAAACGCTCACCGGCTCACTGGCCTCATCGCTTCAAATGTACTGCCACGGTACAAACCATATAAATCTTTTCGCATACATAATAATAGATCTAATGAGGCTCTTGCCAACATAACAGGAAGTAAAAAAAAGGCTTTGCCCTAGTAATATTAGTTTTGATTTGAAATCCTCTGTTTTCAACATAATATGAATCACAGAATCAATTTGTGAATGCATTTTGGCAAGTATCTCGTGTTGTAGCAAATATCATGTACATAATAACCACTATGTGAGGCAGACGACAATCGTTGTTTGTATTTTTAAAACAGTTACGCAATGTTTGATAGCTTTTCTGGGAATTCCTAAAGTATCTTGATTATGTTACAGTATACACTTTGTGAATATAAGATATACATAATTATACCAGCGGGGCCGGCAGGCGTTGGCCTGGTCTGAAAAATAAAAATCTAGGTCCCGATTACAGCGCTACCTACCGGGTCTAATTGTGAATGTAAACCATTCTCGAATTCACTTGAACACACAAAAAATTCATCAAAATCGGTCCAACAGTTTAGGAGGAGTTCGTCCACGTTTAACTTGAAATTCCCGCGGGATTCCCGTGACACAAAGTAACACAGCATTTAAAAAAGAATTTAATCTATTGTTTTAGTGACAACTGTAGCGGAAAAAACCAATTTCTATGCATTCGAACAACTTCAAACCGCTTCTAGGAAAATTCCCGCGAGATTCGCGGGATAAAAAGTGTCGCACATTTTATTTTACAATTTGCTATCGATAGGCGAAAAAATCGCATTGGAATTCCAAATTTTGTTTTCGATCTGGTCATTTTAAATCATTCCCAGAAAAATTTCTACGCAATTGCCAGGATAAAAAGTAGCACAAATTTTAAGTCTAAGAATTTGACGTCGATCAGCGAAAACCGCATCGAAATCGGTCCAATAGTTTTTACGTGAATCCCGAACAAACAGATAAGACATCTAAAAAATTGCACCGTGTTCTCCATTGTTTATATAGTGTATTCCAGTTGTTTTTTTTTTAAATAGCTTTAATGTGCAGACACGGCATGTTTAGAATGTTATAATATTATAGAATTTGCAATATATGTAAATAAATTGTATTAAAAGAAAAAAGAAAAAAATATATAAGATATGTTTTACAAATGACGTATATCCTTGTCAGCAAAATACTGCTGGACATAGACATCCCATAAGTTTGTACCAGATATCCTGGTATTCTGTCTTTTGGCTTCTTCATCCAACACTTACTGGTGACCTTGCTCTGATTGTCAGTCCACTGGGCCAGAGGCCATCCAGTCCTACACTATAACATGGTGTCCACTCCAAGACTCGTATGCTTCTTACTTACTAATTTTGCTAGCAATATTGATTTTTTTATTGCAGAGTTCAGGAGACAGGCAGACGGCCCACTTGATGGAAAGCGGTTACCATTGCCTATAGACATTTGTAACACCAAAGATGCTATAAATGTGCTGCTGCTCTCTTAAGGGAGACTGGAACCTGGCCATTAATGCCGGAACACAAATCAAGGTTGCTATGATGGCATACTTTACTCCAGGTGTGGTAGCCATCCAGTCGGGCAAATACCCTCCCACCTGGCTGTGGGTTGTTTTGTCGCCTGTTACGACAGGGCGCCCCAATGCAGGAAATTGTATTCTTTGTTCATTCCTGCACGGATAAACGTATTATCTTGGTTTTTTTACAGATAACCTAATTTCTGATTATATCCATAAGAGCCGCGATTTTAATTAATAAATATTTTCAGTGCCCTGCAAGCAATGCGGTGAAAGTGTCTGCGGGACAGACCTGGAGGATCACATACGGGACTCTTGTGCAAACACCATCAAGTCCTGCAGGTATTATCATAACAATTGTTGTGAATTACTCTTTTTTATTGCAGGAGTTCCGCAGACAGGCAGATGGCCAACTTGATGGAAAGCGGTTTACATCGCCTATGGACATTTGCAACATATATACGCACTATTATGTATAGCGCAGCATTGCCTAATGTAGGTACAGTCTACCCCATCAGCAACCATCGCCAGGACGATTTTTAGCCTGTCATCTAAAAGAAGAAGAAAAAAGAGGAGATCTCACACGTTGTATGAAAATATCATTACATATTTATTTATTTTTATTGTATTGCAGGAGTTCAGCAGACAGGCAGACGGCCCACTCGATGGAAAGCGGTTACCATCGCCTATGGACATTTGCAACACCAAAGGTGCTACAAATGCGCTGCTGCTCTCTTATGGGAGACTGGAACCTGGTTACTAATGCCGGAACACAACTCAAGGTTGTTATGGGTATACTTTAGACCAGGGGTGGTAGCCATCCAGTCGGGCAAATGCCCTACCACCTGACAAACTACTTAACTAAGTAACAACACTTCTGTCCACTGAATGCCTAAAACCATTGAGCTGTATGGCTCTATGATCCAGCATACATACATAATTCCATACATTCCTTCTTGCAACGCTGTAAGTGGGCACTAAGAAAGGATTTTGGAAAACCCAACCCCTAATGGGGTGACAAGGGGATGGAAGATTCTTTGCCAGTTGGTAGGGCATTTGCCCGACTGAATGGCTACCACCTCTGGTCTAAAGTATGTCGCCATAACAACCTTGGGTTGTATTCTGGAATTAGTGACCAGGTTCCAGTCTCCCTTAAGAGAGCAGCAGCGCATTTGTAGCACCTTCGGTGTTGCAAAAGTCCATAGGCGATGGTAACCGCTTTCCATCCAGTGGGCCGTCTTCCTGTCTGCTGAACTCCTGCAATAAAAAAAAAATAAAAAAACTGCACTTGTCTGTAAGCCCATTTGTTATGAAGCCCTCGATATATAAAAGAATAAAAATCGTTTTTATAGCTGGTTTGAATAAGACTTGATATCTGCACTTTCTTCACTTCACGCTTTCCATCAAGTGGGCCGTCTGCCGGTGTGTTGAACTCCTGCAATAAAAAAAATATGAGACTCAATCAATTTTCAAAGTAAGAAGCGCATTTTTTTCATCAGTGACAAAAAAATACTGGCTGGTAGAATGCCACAGAGAAAGAAACTTACTTGACGTTTCATATGTGTCATAATAAATTAGTTGATCAGATCAGAAATAGTTGTTTGTTTAACTAATCCATTTTTATTTACTTTCCACATATTCGACATGAAAAGCATAGTGTTAACCTCGGGTGAAGGGCCTATTTATGCACTCGAATTATTAGCACCCCCCGCTACGCTCGTGCGCCAAACCATCTCGTGCCTAAATAGATCACTTTCACCTCTCGTGTAACAATCTACTATTACATTGAAATCAACGCGAGGTTTGCTTGCAAGGTTCTGCGAGCTTGAACTCCCTCGTCGAGACTTGCCCTACCACGAAGGTTACTGCGGCGTGCGCACGGAACAGTGTCCAGATTGTCGCGAATGGGTGATGATCAAGTATCGCCAATTGCACGTTGACTCCAATCATGGCTTCCTAAGGCTGGACGATGGTGAGTGGGAGTTGGTCTGGTTCTATTTGCTTAAATACTTCTTTTTCAAACTCTAGTAGATCATACAATATTATCTATAATATTATAAAATTCTAAACATGCCCTGTGCGTACACTGAAGCTATTTAAAAAAAAAAAAAACTGGTATAGACTATATAAACGATGGAGAACATGATGCATTTTTTTTTAGATTTCTTGTCTGTTTGTTCGAGATTCACGTAAAAACTAATGGGCCGATTTCGATGCGGTATTCGCTGATCGACAGCAAATTTTTAGACTTAAAATCTGTGCTACTTTTTATCCTGGAAATTTTTCGGGGAATAATTTTAAATGGTCAGATTGAAAAAAATCCAATGCGATTTTTTTCACTGACGGATGGCAAATTTTATGTAATAAAAAGGTGTGATATTTTTTATCCCCCAGGAATTTTCCCGGGAGCGGTTTGTAGTTGTTCGGATGCATACAACTTTGCTTCTTTCGATACAGTTTTCACTATAACAATAGCTTACATTATTTTTTCAATGCTGCGGTACTTTGTGTCCTGGGGATCCCGCGGGAATTTTGAGTCAAGTGTGGACGTAGTCGCAGGCATATCCTAGTTTTCAATACATTTGGCCAAAAAATGCATAAAAGAAGTCTATATATAATATATACGTTGTTCGAAAGTTAAAAATGACGTACCACACGATGGAACGTGCGAGCGGTAAATAGGTAATTTCACCTAAATACCTATTATACCGCACGCCGTGCTGTATGGATTCTTCATGAAAGCTTAACAGACGGACAGACAGAATTACTTTCGCATTTATAATATTAATAGGGATTACGAAAGTAATACAAAGATTATTCTTTCAGATCCGATACCAAAGAAAGAGCCACCGAAGAATCAGATAAAACCATTGACAGTTAAAAACACTAATCTACCATCGACTTCCAACTTCAGTAGAGACATAGTGACCAGGGTTAACTTAAACCGGCCTACTTCGGAGATCAGGTAAATGTCATCGATTAGGAATTCATCTGCAGTTCCTCCACACCTGGAAGTCATCCACTGTATAGGTCGAATTAGTAAAGCTGGCATATTCATAGTACTCACATTAATGTAATTTCACTATACAGTATGTGTAAAAACCTGATGGGAAGTGGCTAACATCGCCTATAGGCATTTGTAACACCAAAGGTGCTATCAACGTGCTGCCGCTTTCTAAAGGCGGCCTGGAACCTGGCAACTAATGCCGGACTCACTCAACGCTGTTATAACGGCATACCCTAAACCGGGGGTGGTAGCCATCTATTCGGGCAAATGCCCTACCTACTTACTGTTGTTTTATCGCCTCACGCCTCACGACAGGCCTGTAACGTGTTACAGATGTCCATGGGCAACGATAACCACTTGCCATCAAGTGGACCCGTTTGCCAGTTTGCTTACAAGTAAACATAAAAAATAGTTATTTATGATACTAATGCGGTAAGTTGGATTTTAGAAACGAGTAGAGGAATGTAAGACCGAGACCAAGACGGGGGCTTACCATAGTTACGAGTTTGTAAAAACCGATTTCCGCACGTGTGTCATACAACGTTTTTCAATACATTTGCGAGAAAGCAATACAATAAGTAACGAAACAAAAGAATATCAGTCGGAAAGTCGCAACAACCTTTGGCATTTCTAATATGAAAATGGCGCCACGTGCGCGTGGCGTAATTTAGAACTACATTTTTCGTCTCATTTCCTATATAGTACATACATACATACATAACTTCACGCCAGTTCCCTTGCGGGGTAGGCACGAACAACAGAGTGCCATTTAGGCTTATTCTTACACACCTCACTTGCCTCTTTGACATTCATAACTCTTGTCATGCAAGCTCGTCTGTTCTTAAGGCTCCTGACATCACCTTCTGCTAGTACACGATCAATTTGATCATGGAAGGTGTGTCGTGGCCTTCCACGACTTCTGCATCCATCCACTTTTGCACTGTATATCTGTTTAGTCATTCTTTCATCATGCATTCTTTCCACATGCCCGAACCACCGGAGCATTCCTTTCCTTACCTTCACCCCGATACTCTCTTTCAGACCAACTCTCTTTCTTACTTCCTCTATAGTAATAGTGATATAAATAATTGATTGATTAATAGATCAAAAGCGCTTCCAAGAAGGTTCGATTATTCAGCTAATTTTTTTTCGTAATGTGAAACTGGTGGAATTCTTATATTTTTTCCCACCTTAGTACGTACTTTACAACACGGTGTAAATTAGGTACTTAGGTGAAAGTACCTATTTTACCGCACGTTCCATTGTGTGGTAATTTTTAATTTTTGAACAATGAATATGCTTTTTTGGAGCAAATGTGCTGAAAATAATATTACTGTTTCGTAATGTTCTGCACACAATCATAGGGTGCCAAGAATAGTATAGTTTGCCCTATGTGCCACTTGAAAACTACTCTCATGTATGAACATTATTATTTTTAAGGCACTTGAACCAAATCGCGAATCTCAACAACATTAATACCACAGCCACTAGTTCTGCGTTGGCCAATGGCGAGCCTTCGCTTGTGAGGCCACCCCTAAAGAGGACAAACGACCAACCGCAGATCAACACCAATGTGACAGGTGTCAATAAAGTCAATAAGGACATGTAAGTACTAATTTACTTGTAAGAGCTTTGAAATAGTAAATTATAACACCACACAAAGAGCCTAAAAATTAATAACCCAGACACAGAAACGGAAAAAACAACACACATGGCACTAGTTAGGTTAATAATAGGTTGGGGAAAAAGTCTTTTCGCATATAGATCTCTTTGGCTATACCATTTGTATCTGGCTGGTTTTGGTATCATTAAAAAAAAATAATTTTAAAGAAGACAAATCAAATGAGGAAAATGTGTGATTTTCATTTGTTTTTCTTATTGTTAAAATGAGTGAATCTAATGAAGAAATTCGATACATTTTAAAATTTTACTACAAAAAGGTAAAAATGCAACACTAGCCGCGAAAAAAATTTGCGATGTTTATGGACCTAATGCAGTATCTGTGAGAGTAGGGCAAATTCAGTTTAAGCGTTTTCAATCCGGGAATTTTGATATCAAAGATGCACGTCGCTCTTGTCTGGTGTTAATGCATCCGCCGTATAGTCCTAACCTTGCACCTTCAAATTTTCACCTGTTTCGGTTTCTGCAGAATTCCTTAGGCAGTGACAGGTTAACATCACGAGAGGACTGCCAAAACCACTTGTCGCAGTTTTTTTGATTAGAAGCCCCAAAATTTTTATAGCAATGGGATCACGTCCCTACCTACAAGATGGCGAGAAGTTATCCAATAAAATGTCACCTGCATACTTTAGTCAAATGTAAATAAACTTTATAAAAAAACCTTTTGAATTTTTATATAAAATGCGAAGAAACTTTTTCCCCAACCTAATATATATAGGTATAGACATAAGGCCCACACTGCATATGCACTTCCTCACAACGCCAGCATGTAACAGATACACTCTACATTAGTATAAGTTTAGTATTCAAATTAGAATAAATTAATATAATAAATTATTCTTAAGGTACACCAAAACACAAATATCATTGAATAAATGTCACACACAAAAACAAAAATAACCAAGAAGCATGTATAAATTCCAAAAAATTCTTCGAAATTAAGTTGTAAAATAGGGTACGGAACTAGAGTCCGTAGACTTGTTAATAAAAAAAAAAATAGAGCCATGCTGAAATCGTTATATTGATTTTTTAATTTTTTTTATAGCTGCAGTACAGCAGACACAACTTTGATGGAAAGTGGTTACCGTCGCTTATGAACATTTGCAACACTCATGGACTGGAACCTGGCCACCAATGCCGGAACACGACTCGGAAGTTGTTATGGCTGACCAACGGTGGTCGCAATCCAGACGGACAAATGTCCTAGGGGCCATTCATTAATTACGTAAGGGGATGTAGGGGATTAGAAAAATCTATACATGCCCTTAACTAAGGGGAGGGGAGGTACAACCCATTCTTACGTAGTATTTTAGAAGTCTGTAATTTAATCTTATACTTCTATACTTAATAATATTATAAAGAGGTAAAGTTTGTGACGTTGTAAGAGGTAATCTCTGGATCTACTAAACCGATTTTAAAAATTCTTTTACTGTCCGAAAGCTAAGTTAACAGGGAGTGTCATAGGCTATATAACATGACGCTGTATACCAGGGGAGCGGGATAGAGCGCGGGTGAAACCGCGCCGGGTCGCTAGTCTTATACTAATATATAAAGCTGAAGAGTTTGTTTGCTTGAACGCGCTAATCTCAGGAACTATTGGTCTGATTTGAAAAATTCTTTCAGTGTTAGATAGCCCATTTATCGAGGAAGGCTATAGGCTATATACAATCATGCTAAGACCATACTTTATTTAACTATTCCACGCAGACGAAGTCGTAGGCAGAAGCTAGTAATATATAAAGCTGAAGAGTTTGTTTATTTGTTTGAACGCGCTCATCTTAGGAACCACTGGTCTGATTTGAAAAATTCTTTCAGTGTTAGTTAGCCAATTTATCAAGGAAGGCTATAGGCTATATATCATCACGCTAAGACCAATAGGAGCGGAGCAACCATGAAGAATGTTTCAAAATCGGGTTTTTTTTACACACCAACACCAGCAAGAATAGATGCTTTATTATTTTAACTCTTGATTTATATGATGTAACATATATTTCACGGATTATTATCAAATTACGATTTACTTCACGATTGTAAAATCTTGGAAAGGTCATTATTATTATGCGATTCGGTTTATAAATGATTCGTTATTTACGATTCGCCAATAACGGGTATGCATGTGTGAAAACGTCCTTAGAGTGAATTTGACGTTCGTATTAGAGCAATAGCCCGCGGTGCGGTGAAGAAGCGTCCAGCCCCGAAGCCCCCCGTCACCCAACCCCCGGTGGTAGACGCCAAGAGGGAGACGGCCTACCACAGCGCCCTCTTGCGCCAACAGAGGGAACGTCGACAAAGGCAGGAGCAGAACGCTATAAACTTAGCTGCAGGTAAGGCTTATTACTCACTAGCTCCCGATAACAGTTCATTCTTTTCACACAATCCACAGCCCGGGTTGTCCGGAAGAGAACGCTCGAAAGCAATAAGCCTTTTGAAAAAGGTTTTTAAATACAAGCTTTTGAGATGTTGGATATCACGTAGCAGCAGAGTGCTAGCCAAGACAAGTAAAACGAGCCCAAACACGACGGGTCTATCTAGTTTAGTACAGGAGTTCCTATGGCCACCTTCCGACTCCATCATCAGATCAGCTCCATGGTACCACATTATTGCACTGTCACGCTATATACATATGCGTGCAAAATTTCAGCTCAATCGGAAACCGGGAAGTTGGTCAAATTTAACATGCAGGATTCCACCCGAACTTGCATACATACATAGATAGATAGGTACATCCATTGCAAGTTAAATAAAAGCTTGTAAAAAGGACACCCTTTGTTCCGGCGTTTTCATGAAATAAATACATCATAATTACTAACACATGAATTTTTATAATTTCCTAATTAAATAAAACTATATATAAAAAGTAAAATTTTACTATAAAATGTAGTGCCAGACCGCTGTCAGTTGGAAACCTGCCCCAAAATACTGGCCACATTACCTCGCTGTGTCGCAACGCTAATGCGTTGTACGAAGTATAGACCAGTCTTTTGGTCACGTGAGACGTCTACCAGGCGTATGGCTATGTCTCGATAACGTTTGTGCGCCTCAGGCCCCTATGGTCCCAGGGTCTCGACCCCAAAAGCCGCAAATATGTAACCATTTCCGATGGCGGAATATTTGCGGCATTTTAGGGCCTTTTGTTGTGCAGCGAATAACCATAATGACCATAACCATTCTATATTATATACGTGTATGTGGTGAACAATAGAGAACTTTCTATCTAGCTCCCGCGGTTTTCCTAAGGCTCTTGAAAAAGGCCGTAGAGGAGTCTCTGTATTTTTTATCCACTTCTCCGAATTGTTTGTGGTCGGCACAATATGTCTTTTCATTCCACACTCGTTGTACCGTACACGACGGGATCGGTGACCCGACGGCACAAACAAGGTAATTTTTACTGCTTAGGTACTCTCGCCTTCGGTGAGAATAGGAACAAGGAGAGAACACTAATCCGTCAGTATCTTAAGGGAGGGGCGCTCCTTGAGCGGAAATGTATAAAAAATCCTACTTATCTACTGCAAGGGAAACACTACAGGGAACGAAGAAATTGGCCGTCCAAATGTATCCACGCCTCGTACCTTTTCCGATATAACCATTTGAGATCTACAACTTTTATAATGTTCCACTCGCTATAACACTGTCTTATAGACTCAAATTCCTTGTTATATCTTAAATATTCGATCCGATCTTAAAAAGATTTACAATTCCGCCACCTGGTCCTTCAAAAAGCGGCTTGTGAGAGCAAAGTTTGAGTATATGGGGAGAATAGGTTGAATTGCTCGCTATCCTTCTGGAACGCGAGCATTTTGGTCGCTCGCCAAAGCTGTCGAGAGCAATTTCTGTCGGCCATCCTTTCCATCATTGCTCACAGCGGACGACCAACAGGCTCATAATGTAACAGATAGAGCCAAACTTCTGGGCAACATCTTTGCGGCCAGTTCGACAATTGACGACGGGGGAGCAACCCCGCCTACTGTTCCGCGGTTTGGGAACTCTATGGAAGAGATTCGCTTTACCCAAAAAACGGTTCGTAGAGTTCGAATTCAAGAAGTCGTCCGGGCTTGACGGCATACTTGCTGTTGTGCTTAGGACATGTGTGACTTTCATTCTGCTGAGTACATAAAAATTAAAATATCGATATTGACGACCTGGGATGTGACGACTGCACTAGAGAATTTCCATCTTGACCTGTCTCGAACTATACATAACTAATCAATATTAAAAGACATTTTCCATGTTAGGTTTGCCACCGGTTCTGAGCCCGGCTGAAAAAATAGAAAAACTCCGCAAAATGGACGCACTGCATAACCGCGAGTTTGATAACGAAGATTACAAGAATCGCTTACAGGGTAGAGTTTGGAATACACCCCAAGAGCCATCTGGCCACGTGTTGGGCATCTCTCAAAACGCCAGTAACTCAAGAAGTCTCTTTAACTCGCCAACTAACAGTTCTCAAAATGAAGCTGATAATGTTGCTAACCTAAATGCGCGTATTAGAAGCGATGGCATGCAAAAGAACATAAATTTGATTTCAGACAATCGAAGACCGTTAAGGAATATAAATTTACAAAGCGGTCTTCAAAATGCTAATAACGCCCAAAATGGAAACTCCTTATTCAATAGCAACAATTCTCAAAATAACCATTTACCAAATTTGAATACATCGCGATATCAAAGCACTCAAATTAGCGAGAGTTCTCTAAGTGCGAATAGCCCACGAAAAGCAATTGAAAGTAATAACTCTCAAAATGAGGCACGTTCACAAATTAGCGACAGCGCTCAAAATGGGGTTCGTCCTCAAATTAGCAACAGCCCTCAAAATGGGGTTCGTGCTCAAATTTGCGACAGGCCTCAAAATGGGGTTCGTCCTCGAATTAGCAACAGCCCTCAAAATGAGGCTCGTGCTCAAATTTGCGACAGCCCTCAAAACGGGGTTAGTGCTCAAATTTGCGACAGCCCTCAAAACGGGGTTCGTCCTCAAATTAGCAACAGTCCTTTAAATGGGGTTCGTGCTCAAAGTAGCAACGGTGCTCCTATCGATTCGCTGGGTACGTCGCCGAGTAGTGAAGAAGATATCGAGAGGAGAAGAGAGGAGTTTAAGAATTTGAAACCGATGACGACTCAGGAGTTTATGGAGAGGTTTAATGACCTTCAACTTGGGAGAGGTCGGCGGCGCGAAGAAGGTGACCGCTTCAGCGAGATCAAGAGCTCACTGCGGGAGCTTAGGAGGGGATTGAATGAGGTACGTTGTGTTCTTATAATAATGGTCTTCTTCCGCTATTTATTTTTGATTATTACTCGAGAAATAAAAACTATAAAAATTACACCGGCACATAAAACATAAATATAACATAAGTGATCTGTACCTAGTAGATCCCTCTTGTCAAAAGCACCGACCACTTTTTTGTTTTCGACGTCACAGGAATTTCATGATTCCTTGTCACAGCTGGTCACATTCGTGACACTCCTCCCTCCCTAGTGGGATATCACATATGCATGTAATTTTACATCAAGAAATTTAAAACAGCAGTTCCGTAATTAGTTTCATTTCCATTTAAATAATTTTTTAAACAAAAAAAAAGTTTTGTCCGTGAAGGAACGGAGAAAGAATACAATTTCCTGCGTTGGGGCGGCCTGTCGTAAGAGGCGACAAATCAACCCACAGCCAGGTGGTAGACCCCTGGTCTAGAGTATGCCGCCATAACAACCTTGAGTTGTGTTCCGGCATTAGTGACCAGGTTCCAGTCTCCCTTAAGAGAGCAGCCGCGCATTTGTAGCACCTTTGGTGTTGCAAATGTTCATAGGCGATGGTAACCGGTTTCCATCAAATGGGCTGTCTGCCTGTTTGCTGAACTCCTGCAATAAAAAAATAAAATAAACACTGCTCATACAGATAGAGATGAAAATGTTTTGAAGTTTTTCGCTAATAATTATAATTTTGTATTTTGAAGCTTAAATATATTAGGTTTTAAAATGTGACGTCACGAAATTTAGGACCCCTCCCACACCTTGGTCACGCATTGTCACACATCGTCAACCCGCTCCCCCTCTTAACGTGTGACGTATTTTTTTTATGACAGTAGTTCAGCAGACAGGCAGACGGCCTACTTGATGGAAAGCGGTTACTGTCGCATATGGACATTTACATACATACGTAACTTCACGCCAGTTCCCTTGCGGGGTAGGCACGAACAACGGAGCGCCATTTAGGCTTATTCTTACACACCTCACTTGCTTCTTTGACATTCATAACTCTTGTCATGCACCGCTCGTCTGTTTCATAAGGCTCCTGACATCACCTTCTGCTAGTACACGATCAATTTGATCATGGAAGGTGTGTCGTGGCCTTCGACGACTTCTGCATCCATCCACTTTTGCATTGTATATCTGTTTAGTCATTCTTTGGATAGTTTCTTCATATGGACATTTGCAACACCAAAGGCTACAAAGGCGCTGCTGCTCTCTTAAGGGAGACTGGAACCTGGTCACTAATGCCGGAACACAAATCAAGGTTGTTATGGCGGCATACTCTAGACTCTATCTACCCCCTACCACCTGGTTGTTTTGCCGCCTCTTACGACAGACCGCCCCAACGCAGGAAATTGTATTCTTTCTCCGTTCCTGCACGGTTAACAAATTAATAATTAACTTGTTGATTAAATTAGTAATTTTAGGATGGCCTCTAATTTTAATACTTACTTAGTTGATGAATGTCAAAGAGGCAAGTGAGGTGTGTAAGAATAAGCCTAAATGGCACTCTGTTGTTCGTGCCTACCCCGCAAGGGAACTGGCGTGAAGTTATGTATGTATGTATGTACTTAGTTGATATTGTTCAACTTTGAATTTTAAACAGTCTCTGTTGGGTTCTTTTTTAATATTTAAGTAAACAAATCAGATTTGAAACAGTATTTTTGTAGATACAGTCTTCTGTGTGCTATATTGGATATCATTATAGTCATTCATATATATCATTTGGGGAATAGTGTGAATGGAGCGTTAGGTAAACTTCTACGCGCTAAGAACCTCAGCCAGAAGGCCCAGCTTGCCATACACAACGCGGTGCTGGTACCTACGCTCACGTATGGAAGCGAGAGCATGAAAGTAGAGTAAGTTATCACCGAAGTAAGAGAGAGAGTGTCGGGGTGAAGGTAAGGAAAGGAATGCTCCGGTGGTTCGGGCATGTGGAAAGAATTACTAAACAGATATACAATGCAAAAGTGGATGGATGCAGAAGTCATGGAAGGCCACGATACCTTCCATGATCAAATTGATCGTGTACTAGCAGAAGGTGATGTCAGGAGCCTTAAGAACAGACGAGCGTGCATGACAAGAGTTATGAAGGTCAAAGAAGCAAGTGAGGTGTGTAAGAATAAGCCTACATGGCGCTCTGTTGTTCGTGCCTACCCCGCAAGGGAACTGGCGTGAAGTTATGTATGTATGTATTATAGTCATATTTGAAATTATTAATGTGATACACAAACAAACGAGTGTCATCACGAGGAAGGTTTCATCATTAAGCAATAAGAAAAAATATGTGGCAATTTTCTTGCAGGTCACAGCTCCGTATAACTTGCAGAACAACATGTAAGTTTAATTTTGAAATTATCTGTCATCATTTGCATACTAAAATGTATACTATACTAGCTGTACCCGGCAGACGTTGTCCTGCCTTTAAAAAATAAAAATCTAGAACCCGATTCCTGCCACATCTACCGGGACCAAATGTTAATCTAAACTATTCTCAAATCCACTTGAACAAACAAAAGTTTTCATCAAAATCAGGCCCACCGTTTAGGAGTATCGCGGCGACACCTACTGGGTTCCATCGATAATTTAAACCATTCCGGGACAAACTTGAACACATACAACATCAAAAAAACGCCTAAATTCTGGTACCCGATTGCAGCGCCATCTACCTGGTTCAAATTTGAATCTAAATTATCCCAGTAGAAAGTTATTAAAATACTAATATCGCTATTAAAAAATAGTGGTTAGTCGTAGAAGGGTGAAAATTTTGGGTTGTATGTATTTTTTAATGCCGAATCATAAAAATATCAAAAAAAATTAGGGGTGGCTCACCCTTATCATTTAGGGGTATGAAAAATGGATGTTGGCCGATTCTCGGACCTACTCGATATGCAAACAAAATTTCATACAAATCGGTTCAGCCGTTTCCGAGGAGTTTCGTAACAAACACCGCGACACGAGAATTTTATATATTAGATTATAGTTGTAGCAAGGAAGCAGAATGCAAAGGAAAGTAAAAAAATGACCAGTAAAAAACTAACTCATAATTCTGCAATCACATGGCAACACTAGTCCGTTCTTGTTTTTGAAGAAAATCTCAATTAAAACTTTCAATCAAATTATTTAACCCTTTAAGACGGAACCGCCACAAAATTGTGGTCACGTACAGATAATTGTAACGAACGTTGAACTGATGTTTTCTCCCTCTAACTACATAGAATTTGTATTAGAGTAAAAGAGACGATATAATTCTCTTGGTTTTGGCGCGGCAATTTTGATGGCAGCTTTGGACAAAAATAATATTAACTTTGTACCCTCAAAAGGGTTAAAATATTTTTTTAACTTGATCAGTGAATAAAATAAACGCTTACCGAGTATTTAAATTTCATTTTTTTCAATAAATGTTAATTATTTCGACAAGAAGAACTCCGAACGCGTCCTCGCCGCCGCCCGATGACGAGGTGATACTCCCGTGCGAGTTCTGCGGGGCGCCGGTGCCGGCCGAAGACCTCGTGCAGCATCAGGTGAGTTGGCATACAGGGCGTTCCATTAGTAGCTCACAACGCGCAAAATGCTCAGTTAGCCGTTCCACAAGGCGACCGCGCTCGTTGTGCTCGTGGCGAAAACGTCTCTAATGACGTCATCGTTTTCGAACACACAACGCTCACAACGACCGATGTCAAAAGGTGGGTCGAATAGCCGTTCCATTCGGGTTCACGATTGAACTCCTGCAAGCAAGTGGAAGGAGAAAAACCGCGGTCCTGAACGTGGTCGTTGTGAGTCCCTAATGGAACGTAGCCATAAACAGTCGATTAACTGTGAGGCTGTTTTTAGAGTAAATATAGAAATCTATCAATCATATTATAAAATTCTTAACACGCCGTGTAACATTGAAGCTATTAAAAAAATAACTGCAATAGACTATATGAACGGCGGAGGACGATTCATTTTTTTTAGATTTGTTGTCTATTCCTCGGTTTAGCGGTTTGTCTGTTTGTTCACATGAAAACTACTCAGCAAATTCTTATGACTGAATCTGGGCTACTTTTTACTGTAGTGGAACACGTACAAGCCAATAGATGGCGCTGTGCAATAATTGATGTCACAATCGTTTCCCGAAACATACAAAGAATATATACAAAATTTCAACAATAACAGAGGGGCCTAGGCCTGCGAGGAACAACATTAGCCTCGCTGGAAGATCTTCCTTTAAGACGGAGGAGCATTCCATCTCGCTCCTCCACCCTGTCGAGGCTCTCTCTTCATTACCCTGGGTACCCTGCGGGAAATTTTCTGAGATTGATTTCGCCTGTCCCTATTAACAATGTAGGATATGCAATTTTCGACATTTTGGTTTTATTTCACTAATGGCCCTAAAAAAGCATTGTTTTTCAATAGCAGCAACAAAAAGGTAATTTTTCCTCATAGTTTTTAAAATAGCCACATTAACAATGTCATATATGCCACCATCTCCCATTGACAATGACGAATGTTAACTCCCGACGTTATTAGCGGGGCGCGAGGGGGGTATGCGGGGTATATTTTTGTAAGACAGAAATTACTAAGACTGATTATCTAAGCTAATGAAACCTGAATGTGATTATTAAGTGCCATTCATAGAGGTAGACTTTATAATTAATGATTTTAACAAATTTTATGGCAAAGATTGTTTTCATTTTGTCCCTAAATTGACAATTATGTTTGATTATTTGTTATTTGTGAAACAAATTTATCAAAAATTGGATTTAATTTATAATATCAATTTAAATACGACATAAACTTAAACAGGATTTACTAATGACAATGGTGTATGTGGCACTTCTTACAAAGAATAAATATGTTTGTCCATGTAACTTTGTTGGATGTGACAGATCCGACAAATCATGATGACCCATGTACGGATAACAAAGCCATTACTAGCTTTTCAAACATTTAGATAAGTAAAAATGTTATTTAATTGCATTGCAAATAAGCTCTCGAACATATATTAACATATAATATTTTTTTGAAAATTTAATTCTTGTAGTAAAAAAAATATATAAGCATTTCAAAGTTCAGAGCGCTATTCTGTAAAGTTGCTGATTTTCAGATCTGACTCTGTTAATAGGGGCAGGCGATTTATAATGGCCAGATTGTAATGCAATAAAATGTGTGATATTTTCTCATCCTGGGAATCCCGTGGGAATTTTCCCGGGAGCGGCTTGTAGTTGTTTGGGTGCATAAAAATTAGCTTATTCCGAAACAGTTTTCACTAAAACGATAGATTATGTTATTTTTAAATGCTGTGATATTGGTGTCCCGGGAATCGCGCGGGAATTTCAAGTCAAGCGTGGACGAAGTCGCGGGCATATCCTAGTTTTATGATAAAATTACAGGCGCCACATTCGCTTATTCGTCCGAACTGTAGCAACCCCAATATTGGGACGAGAGTAATTTTGGTACTTACCTAGTAACTTTTAGTACTACGTCGAACATATTGCAAGTATCAAGCTGTTTCATTTACGATAATATACGCATTTTATCAACATAGCCTATGATGTTTTCTTTAATAATGTTTTTTTTTATTTTTTTTTATTGCAGGATTTCAGCAGACAGGCAGAAGGCACCCTTGATAGAAAGCGGTTACCATCGCCTATGGACATTTGCAACACCAAAAGTGCTACAAATGCGCTGCTGCCCTCTTAAGGGAGACTGGAACCTGGTCACTAATGCCAGAACACAACTCAAGGTTGTTATGGTGACATACTTTAGACCAGGGGTGGTAGCCATCCAGTCGGGCAAATGCCCTACCACCCGGCTTTGGGTTGTTTTGTCGCCTCTTACGACAGGCCGCCCGGCCGCAGGCAATTGTATTCTTTCTCCGTTCCTGCACAGATAGAATAATGACTATTAAAGTAAGCTAGAGCTTTATAACACTTTATAATTGATTAACAGTAAAATTATGTGATTAAAAGAACCTAAACTCCAATACAAACCTGTCATATCGTTGGTTCTTTGTAAATATCGTCGAATTATAACGAATAGATTTTGCTCCAAAGTCCGCTAGACATCCTTGATACACTTTAACGGCCTTACTTATAATAATCTCGCTAAGAAGCGATTAGCCATCTCTTAAGTAAGAGAATCGGAATCAGACCCTAATCAATGAATATCTTTTTTTTCACTTATAAACGTGTATTACCTGTTGTTTACGTAAGAGGAGCACAGATAAACGAAATTTGAATGATTAACGTAGGTTGTACCCAAAATATTCGACTAAAGAGGAGTTTATGGGTAAGATTTTCACTAATCAGTTACTGAGTAGTTTCTTTAAATTTAAGAAACTATTAAAAGTAAGGCCCTAAAAATCACTACTCATGTAAAGCTTAGTATTTTTATATCTTAGATTTTTATAGCTTAGTATTTTTATAATTTAGATATTTTAGATTCGGATCAACTTTATAATTCAAATAACATGGATAAATTGAACTTTGTTTATATATAATTCACTGACATAAGATACAATATTGCCAGAAGGCAAAAAAATTTGTTCATGCTCTAGAGTTTTATATATATAAGTTTTATCTATGGTCGAGAGCAGCGATACTCAACCCGCGGCCCGCGAGCCGCACGTGACCCGCCAAGCTTTTTGTAAGTGGCCCGTCTGACATACTAATAGTTGTGTAATGATGGTAACGCCTCTAGTGTTGCAAAAGTCCATAGATGACGGTAAACACTTTTCATTGAAGAAAGAAAGAAAAAGATTTTATTTGCAGAAATAGCGACGTACTTACTCTAATTGCAAATCACAGTAAAAAGAAAGTAACAAGTCTTGGCAACATATACGCCGCATTTTAAAGAAAGAAAGATAAACTATATTTGAAGAAATTCGCAAACCTCTTTGCGTTAATCTCTAACAATAAAAAACACTGAAATATAAGCCGCGCGCAGAAGGTTTGCCGATATACAATACAATAATAGTAAGTATTACATATACAGAGCATGAAAGTAGAGTAAACGCGGTTGAGATGCGAGCACTGCGCAAAATCTGCGGAGTGACGCTCGCGGACCGCGTTCGTAATACCGAAGTAAGAAAGAGAGTGTCGGGGTGAAGGTAAGGAAAGGAATGCTCCGGTGGTTCGGGCATGTGGAAAGAATGACTAAACAGATATACAATACAAAAGTGGATGGATGCAGAAGTCGTGGAAGGCCACGACACACCTTCCATGATCAAATGGATCGTGTACTAGCAGAAGGTGATGTCAGGAGCCTTAAGAACAGACGAGCGTGCATGACAAGAGTTATGAATGTCAAAGAAGCAAGTGAGGTGTGTAAGAATAAGCCTGAATGGCGCTCTGTTGTTCGTGCCTACCCCGCAAGGGAACTGGCGTGAAGTTATGTATGTATGTAAAGTATGTACAATAATAAATTTGTTGCAACAACTATTTAAGTAATCCTTTTTGTCAACCCTACTGACCATAGATGCGTGACATCATGAGGCTATCGGCAAAACTTCTGCGCACGAGTAGAAAATTACTGTTGTGGTCCGCAGCATCTTATCTTACTTAATACGTATGTGTGGCTCTTATTAGAAAAAGGTTGAGTATAGCTGCTCTAGAGCCTAGACACAGACAAGGTTATATATGTTATTTTCTTCAATGACGTTTGACATATCAAAAAAATATGTATATTTCTGAATACAAAAAAATCTTTTGCCATAAAGTATATTGCCTACAATGGCCAAATATAACTCCAATGGTGCTTTCCCATTGTATCCTTTAGACCGGCTGTCGACCAGACTTGGCCCAATACCGCCCTGTGTCCCCCATGCGAAGGTCTCCCATAGACAGCGCTGTGCTGAACACTGCCAGTGCCATCCTACACGAGCACCCCCTGATACCTTGCGAGTTTTGCACCGAGTCGTTGCCGGTCTACCTCATAACGGAACACCAGGTTAGTTG
Source organism: Dendrolimus kikuchii (assembly GCA_019925095.2). Classification (NCBI taxonomy): domain Eukaryota; kingdom Metazoa; phylum Arthropoda; class Insecta; order Lepidoptera; family Lasiocampidae; genus Dendrolimus; species Dendrolimus kikuchii. The sequence continues at coordinate 18,471,412 of CM034406.1, read as the reverse complement.
GCGTATTGAATATTTTCGATTATGATGCTGCTCCATCTGGGATGATGTTATAGTTAATGACATACTAAATTTTGTATAACGTTTTTTTTTTATCTTGCCATGCTTGTAAGGAATTTGTGGAGACATATTGCAGCATAACATTTTAGCACGTCATGTCATTATTATAACTATAATATTATTTTTCTTTCCTTTTATTGTCTTGTTCTTATTGAGTATGCATTGTTTGCTACAACTCCATTAAATCTTCAAAAAGTAATTCTGCAACATAATTCTGTACAAAACTTATTAAAGGATTGGAGATATAAATAGAATATGAAATATAAAGAAAATCATTATTTAGCTAGACGTGTTGCTGGGGAGTTTCTTGCCGCTTCTTCTCCTTTACAGCATCAACACGTTGCGAAGCGGTGTACATAGAATAGGAAGTAAAAAAATTAAATTTTAACTTACATGTATGACCTTCAAAAAGTGTTCTCCAGTGGAACTTATTTTGAATAAAAACTTTGGAATTTGACCTTTTCACGCAGATGTAGCGATGGGTTTAATCCGTTATTTGTGACGCGACATTTTTTATAATTGTTAATGACGTTAAATATTGGACAGATAATGTATTATTAAAGTAATAAGCGCTATCCGTTAATGGCGTTAATTTTAACGCTACAAAGAAGACTTCTTTCTTTTGGCCTTTGTCAATAAGTATGACATTATCCCACATGTGCTACGTTCCATTAGGGACTCACAACGCGCACGTTCACGACTGCGATTTATCCCGTTCCACTTGCTTCTTGGCGTTACAATCGTAAACCCAAGTGGAACGGCTATTCGACCCGCTTATTGACATGGGTCATTGTGAGCGTTGTGTGATCGAAAATAATGACGTCATTAGTGACGTTTTCGCCACGACCACAGCGACCGCGGTCGCCTTGTGGAACGGCTAACTGAGCATTTCGGGCGTTGTGAGCTACAAATGGAACGCCCTGATAGAATCCAAGCATTATGATTAAAGTTACTCAATATTATTTTTTTAACTAGTAATCGTGTAACATATTTCTGTACTTAGTTTCTGTTTGCATTACTACGTCCAATTATTTAAATACAGTAATGGATGCTAAACATTATTTTGTGATAAGCGAATATTACACGGTTCACTTCTGTTTTTCAATTTGGACAAAGCAACCGAAGTGATTCATGTAAACAAAATTGAGTCACTTGATGTCATCTGTCATCATCTGTTTTCGGCATTAGCTTTCAGTTAATTCAATTCGGTTGAACTGTGTAAGTGAGTTTTTATGAAAAATTTGAGCGAATCTATACAGATAAATAAAATTGGAGTGTCGGTTTATAATGTCAAAAGCTTGATTAACAGCTTTTTACTAAATGCATATGAAAGTTTATACGGTACTTATATCAAAAAATCTATTTAATTTTTTTTGTCTGTCTGTCTGGATGTTTTGGCTAATCTCTGAAACAGCTGGAGCGATTTTTCCCCCAACCCAGCTAGGGTTGTATAGGAGGAGAAGATTTAAAAAAAAATGACTGATATATTTTATTATTAATTATAACAGGAGCGGTGTGGCAGGGAGACCAACATGCTGTATGCTGACTGAATGAAAAAAAATAAATCCTAAAAGTATTGAATGTGACAGATATGTAAACTTTTAAGTAATTTTAAGAATATATAAAAAAATGTTGCCAATGTTTATCATATATGGGATTATTATTAAGACGTATAAAAATGATTCAATTAAAAAATACTGGGAAAATAATATTTGATAGTTATATATCTAAGGAGAGATACGAGTGGCGTAGTTATAAAAGTATGTTTAATTCTTGTTCATAAGGTCTTTTGGCAGAACTATAACTCTACTATTACAGGAATACTCTTAAAAATTAAAAAAAGGAATCTTGTTTTGAAGCCGTAAATAAAAAATAATGGTAGACTATGACAATAATAATTATATATTGGAATATGTTCTTTTCTATTTATAGTCCGGTCAATCATAAAATGGACCTACTTATGCAAAATGGAACCAACCCACATACTGACAGTTTTGAGAAAAAGCCGTTTTTATTATAATTTTGCGTACAAAAAATATGTCTGTATTTTGGAAAAAACATTTAGAATATTGTATATTATATTTTCTCGTTATGATTTTTATTGAGTCGAAAGAAGATGCATTTTGAAAGTCTTCTGCATCCTTAACCCAATTTTGGCATGTTTGTGGATTGGTTCTGTTTTGCATAAATAGGTCCAAATAAGGTGCATAAAATCACAAGCTGAAAATGAGTAAAATTGTTCGAAACATAATTGGGCGTAGTTTAGCAGAAACGACCTAACACACAAAAAGTCGGTTTTTGAGTTATCGAGGTTTTAAGCTTCGACAAAAATTTCTGGTAAATTGGTATATACAATAATATTTTCTTAAGTTTTCCGAAACGTCGGAAAAACCAAAATCAAATAAAATTACCGCGCTTAAAACCGTTAAAACGTAGTTTATTATGGTATATACAACTCATTTTTGACCACAATGTGGGTTGAGTCCTTTCTCCTAAACTACGTCCAATTATAATTAAGAATTTTAAGTTACCCATCATTCCCGGCTTTACTCGAGGTCAAAGGTCAAAAAAAAATGAGATCTTCGCGATTTTCAGCAAAACGGTAAGTTTTATCATGTAATCTTTTTTTTTTTTTGTAATCGGCAGACAAACACACTCATTATATACCCCCAAATTAAGCAAGTTACGCTTGTGTTATAGGTAATATACAACGGACTACTCTGGGGCCGATCCCAGACACCCAGACCATAGTAAATAACGGAGAAAATACGTTTCCGAAATTTACTATACCAGGAATCGAACCCGGAACCTCTGCGTCGCAGTGAGGTACGCCGGCCAAGGCTTAGCCCGCTCAACCACAGAGGCCGTCAATATATCATAAAAGTACCCCAGAGAAAAATTGTAGATCATAAAATTATCTGTAAAAAATTTATCAATACCTTTTTTCCTACGAGCCACCGTCTCTGATAGTTTAAGAGCCAGTGAAGCGGCTACCTGTATGTATTTGACCAGACCTGAGTTTTGTACATTGAAGCCCCATGCATGAGGTGAAAACTCACTAAGCTCTAAGTGGTGGACGCGACGAGCACTCAGGCAAGACGGGTATCGATTTTTGACGAATCTTAAAACCATTTGACCACGTCTGCCGTTTTCAAATTTGAAAATATATGATTATTATTATCGGAGAATAAGAATGGCAGACCATTATCACGCGGTTTACTTTGTGGCAGACAATTTTGAAAATGATAAAAAAAATTTTTTTGAAAGTAATTGACCAGATCTGCTATTGATATATTTTATTTATACATACGTACATAACTTCACGCCAGTTCCCTTGCGGGGTAGGCACGAACAACAGAGCGTCATTTAGGCTTATTCTTACACACCTCACTTGCTTCTTGGACATTCGTAACTCTTGTAATGCACGCTCGTCTGTTCTTAAGGCTCCTGACATCACCTTCTGCTAGTACACGATCAATTTGATCATGGAAGGTGTGTCGTGGCCTTCCACAACTTCTGCATCCTTTCATGTTTAGTCATTCTTTCCACATGCCCGAACCACCGGAGCATTCCTTACCTTACCTTCACCGCGACACTCTCTTTCAGAGCAACTCTCTTTCTTACTTCGGTATTACGAACGCGTTCCGCGAGCGTCACTCCGCAGATTTTGCGCAGTGCTCGCATCGCGACCGCGTTTACTCTACTTCCATGCTCTCTCTTCCATACCCAACTCTCGCTTCCGTACGTGAGCGTAGGTACCAGCACCGCGTATTTTATTTATGATAGTTTTAAAAACTTATATTGATCAAGGCAGAAATATATATACACATAATATGCATATATGCATGAGTACGCTAAAATGTATGCATACATATCTCAAGTACTACCTATGTAAAGGCGTGTAGTGATTGTATAATTTTTCTTATGTAGTTAACATGAATGTCAGTATGGTTGTTATATAGAGTAAATTTAGCTTAAAAGAATATTTAAAGGATCCCATCATATATACCTTAGCAGAAAACCATCATCATCATCATCGTCATCATCCGAGCGTTAAATCCCGGTTGCGTTCACTCCGAAGCCCAGGGTCCGCTTTTCTACTTTTTGTACTCCACTTCGCGCGGTCTTCAGCATCCCCCGCTTTGAGACCATTGGTACATGTCATCCTTCACAAAGTCAAGTCAACATTTCTTAGGCGGCATGGCTAGACATTGGTTCCGCACATAATTAGCCGGTCTACGTAAACCGTGGCCGGACCAGCGTAAGCGACACTCTTGCAGTTTGTCTGCTATGTCACGGATATGAAGACTGTCGCGGGAGTTCTTGACACGGTCTTTCCGCGTCGCTCCACACATCAATCGCAGCATATTCGTCTCCGTGACACGCAGGTCTTGCATGTGTCGCTCAAGTACAGGCCACGCTTTATTGCTATACAAAAGGACAGGTCTAACGCTGGATGCCTCCATGTGTTAAGCTCATTTAAGATGTTCAAATGTATACATCAAAAACTAACCTAACCCGGAAATCACAAGACATGGAAACGCACATGTATGAAAGGTGACAGAATGTATGAAAGGTATGCCTTTAAGGACTACTATAAAATTATTCTCTACGGGAAATTAAAAAATTGATGGTATTAATCGAAATTGTTTAGTCAAAATTGTTTCTAAATGTCTGTATAATTGAATATAATCAAAGGATAGAAGAATACAGAAATGACAATCGCCTAATCAAATATAACTCGTAACAAACTCTTGCGATATAGATGGCACCACCAGTCTGTTCTTGTTACTATAGATAATTTCAATGAACACTTCCAATGAATGCCTTTTTATTTAAAACATATTTTTGGACTTAAATCAATCAATATTGAAAAGTAATTATTAAAAAAAAAACTGTTTTACAGTTGGAGGAATCCCCGTCAGGAACGAAGGTTAAAACTAAAAATATTCATTTATTGAAAAATTAAATACAAAATACAACAAAAAAGTAAATTATATAAAAATACGTGAACGTGCGCGGCGATGGCGCCCGAATAAGGGCGCTTACAAAACCTTTTAATTTCAAAACACCGTATCTTACACTGATGGATATTATTTTATTTTAGATCTTATTTCATTGTATTAAAGTTGGAAATTGTATAATAAAAATTACGTTATAAGTCTTCTGAAGCGGGTATAACGCCTTTTCTTTACATGACTATCTCTGCAAGTTCACTCTTGTAAGCCGCGTAAGAAAACTTCGTTGCAATAAGTTTTCAATGATAAGGATGTTAATTGAAAGTTTTAATTTAGATTCTATAATAACAACAATGGATCAATGGTATCTGTGTCTGAAGTAGTGATGGCACATTTCACTAATCACCGGTTAAATAACGTTGATATAAAATAAATTACTTTTCACTCTTACAAGAATAGAAAATGAACGTTAAATTTCACCTGAGCATTATTTCACGTGAGATAAACCGTCAAAGTGCCATGTAGTCCAAAATAGCTAAAGTAAATAGTCAAAACGATAAACCTTATTCTTTAGAACGTTAGGCGTTCATTTGAATTATTTATAACGCCGTGAAATAACATTGAGAGTGTAACGTATTATTTCAGTTCCAGTAATCACTTGCAGTTCTTTTATATCACTTCAAAAATATATCGGGTGGTGATTTTTCACCGGTGAAATAGCATTGACTAAATGAAATAACCTTAAGGCAGTGATCGATATACTAAAGTAGCTATAATTTCATCACTAGTCGCAAGAGTGTATGACGAGTTACGTTTTTATTAGGCGTTTGTACATTATAGTTTTTCTCCACTATGATATAATTAAGTATTTTTGTATATAGCTCAAAAATTAACCTGTCAACGTTAGTTAAGTAATATTGTTTATTAATAAGTTTCTACTGTCAGATTGTACATTAAAAGTAGCTTTTTAACAGATTTTGGAGTATGTTTTTGGGTTTTTGTATTTGTTCTACCCGTTGAGTTATTGCTACAACGGTTTCAAAATGCTAATGTTGTGTGACGTCACTGTTCACATCATGAACGCGTACCAAAATGGCGGACTTTTTATACCGTCTGACTCTGTAGTTTCTAATATTTTTTTTACACTGGTATGAAAGTTACATTTTTACTGTTATTTATTAATGTAAATAATTGTTTAAAAATATAAATATAATACATACATATTGCCGCTGACAAAAAATAAGAAAATACACAATTTGACATTCGTTAAAAAGTTACTTTTGATTTTGAGCAACTTTGGGCGCGTTCCTCTAGTATCTCACAACGCCCAAAATGCTCCGTCTGCCGTTCCATATGGTGATTATTTTCGATCATACAGCGCTCACAACGACCCATGTCTAGAGTTGGGTCGAAGTGGGCGTTGACCACAGAGCATTAATTCATTCTATCTGTTGACATTGAAAAAAGGCTCGATTTTCAATTCAACCAATGACATTTGTGTATTTCGTCGATAATGACATCAACACTATAATCCGTTAAACTAGAATTGAAGATTGTAACGCCCGCAAACAAGTGGTACGGGAAATACCGCGGTCGCGAACGTGGCCGTTGTGAGTCTCTTGTGGAACGTAGCCTCTGTCATGTGTCTTAGCATGAACGAAGAATACTACACCATGACAATCGCCCAGTAAAAAATATAATTGTACTCTGATTTTTAATTGCCTGGACCGAAATGACGGCTGCGGTCGACCTATTTTTTGATTCATAAGTGAGTTGTACGAGTTGAATCGACAACTTATCACTATGAGTTGAGTCCTACAGTTTCTATACGAATGCTATAGGATTTAACTTACGGTGGTGAGTTGTCAGAAAGGTCGAACGCAGCTGTCATTTTAGTCCAGGTAATCAAAAATCAGAGTGTAGTAACACACTCTGCAATCACAGATGGCGCTACCAGTCTTTCCGGCGTTCGTTTTATTTATTTTTATAGAAAATCTCAACTACATGTAACTTTTGATCAACGCATTATTGTATTTTCTTAAGTTTTCGCGACTAGTACACATAATTAAAACTACGTTTTAACGATTTTGAGCGTGGTATTTGATTTGATTTTGAAACGTAGTTTTTAACAACGCCTTATTATTTTAAAACATATTTTTAAATCGTCTGGGTTAAAAATGTACTCTTATAATAGAGATGCCACGAATATTCGGCTTTTAACTATTCCGTATTCGACTGAATACTGTGTTCTATTCGGCCGAATATCGAATACGAAGTCGTGAAAGAAAAAGCACACGTATTGCTCAAAATTTTATATATTTTCATCAAAGGTTTATAGTTAAACAACGTTTTAACAATGTTAGCTTTCATAAGCAAAATGGTGACCGCTAAATATTAGGTACATGCTGCAGTACTGGCCATTTAAAGTAAATATTTTTGTTTGGCTAAGATCATTGTTTATATGATCTAAGGCTAAGATATATAATTTCAAATTAACTTTACTTTGAAAACACGAAATTCTTTTTTAAAAATTAGTCATTTATTTATTGATAAGTGTTATGTTTTCTTCGCATTTGAATCTTTTTCGTCATCATGGATAGTTAAAAATTCGAGTGCATATGGAATAAGAGTACCGTCGTGGCAGCAACGCGGCAAGAGCGACAAGCAACATCAACGACCTTTATGAGCGAACACTACAATGAACGCACCACTTGTTATTGGTTTGCCCGCTTCCATTCTGGAAATTTCGACCTTTTTTTTATAGCTGGAGTACAGCAGACAGGCTGACGGCCCACCTGATGGAAAGCAGTTACTGTCGCTTATGGACATTTGTAACACCAGAGATTTCATCAACCCGCTGCCGGCCTCGAAGAAATTTTATGACACCCTTTTTGAAAAAGGTTCTACAGAACCGTTGCGTACATGCGCAAATGCGGCTTAAGGAAGTGGGGGTGAAATCCCAACACATGGCGAGCGGTTCGATGGTAGAAAGAGGACGAATACACCATTCTATACAGTTCTTCCGAATACTCCCCGTTATACAGTCAGTAGAATACGTAGAGAGAAGCGAAGTCTCTCATAAGGACAAGCCTATCTAGACCATCTGTGAGTGTGGAATCATCAACAACGTGAATGGCTCGACGTTGAATACAGTCTAGGCGATCGAGTTGCTAGCCAGGTGCTCCAGCCCAAAAGTGTGAGCAGTACTCCATATGCGGGCACACCTGGGTTTTATAAAGCACAAAGCGTTGCCGCGGTGTGAAATACTGCTTGGACCCGTTAAACATTCCCAGCTTCTTAGAGGCGAGTTTTGCCTTGCCTTCAAGATGGCCCCTGAACATCGTTCGTGATGTCAACACTGAGGATCCCAATACTCTTTGTGGTGGTAAGGGGAGTTCCTTGGAACTGAAGCGATTGCTCGAATGGAGTTTTTTAGCAGAGAATACGTAGACCTATGTCTTCTTGGGGTTGAAATGGACAAGGTTTTGTCTCCCCCATTCAGAGACTCACTCTAAGGAATACTCTACTTCAGATACAAATCTAACCCAACTTTTCTCCATAAATGATCGAGGGAAGTTTGCACGACCAGAGTACTGCACATCGCCTGTGCTATCATCCGCATTGGAATGAATGTTGCGAATAGACAACATATCATTGATATGTAAGAAGAACAACGTTGGCGATAGCACACAACCCTGGGGCACACCAGCGTTGATGGGCTTGAAACTTGAGCAACAACCGTCGACAACGACTTGAATGCTGCGCTCATCAAAAAAGCTGGATATCCAGGTGCAAGGCCTTTCGGGTATCCCAAACGATGGCCGCTCCGATAGAAGAGCCCTGTGCCAGACCCGGTCAAAGGCCTTAGCAATATCTAGAATTCTAGACTAACTGCCAGTGCTTCCCCTTTGCTCTCAATGGCTTCAGCCCAACGGTGGGTTAGGTAAACCAAGAGATCCCGAAATGAGCGACCGTGGCGGAAGCCGTATTGCCGTAGCCGTATCGTTTAGCAGCTGGGAATCTTCGAGATAACACAAGAGCTGCGTGTTGATAATACGCTCCATCACCATTGAGAGCAAAAAGGTTATTGTTATAGGCCTATTCGACGTGTCTGTTACGTCCCCTTTTTTGGGGGCAAGGTGTACCTGGGCAATCTTACACGAAGCGAGGACACAACCCTTGTAGTAAGAGAGAGTGAAAAGTCGGGCAAGGACTGGCTGGGGACAGCTCAGCTAAACACGTCTGCAGCACAATGGCAGGATTGCCATCAGGGCCAGAAGACTTTTTGACGTCGAGGGAGAGGAGAGCACATCGGACTGCTTTTTGAGTAAAGCGGACCTCCGACATTCTAGACTCATACTCAGGGATTGTAGGTGGAGTTTCTCCTACGTCTCAAGAGTTGAATTGGCCGCAAAGATTTCATCCAGAAGATTGACTTTATCTTTGGCGGCGTGTACCAGACGGTCGTCCACTGTGCGCAGAGGTGGAAGAGAAGCCCGACAAAAGTTTCCTTGGACAGCTTTGGTGAGGGCCTAAAAAGCTCTAGTTCCAGAAGAGTAGCTAGAGAGGCGCTCACCAATTCTGCCGATGTGATCGAATTTTGCTCTCGCGAGCTGTTTTTTGAGGGACCTGGGGGCGGCATTGTATCACTTTTTCAGGTCAGAGGAACTTGGAGCCTGACGAGCCCGCGCTGCAGTCCAGGCTGGATAAGCTTGTTTCTTTAGCTTTACAGCTTCACTGCTGTGCTTATTGAACCATTGTGGTTTACTCGTACCACCGATAGGTACAGTTGAGTTTGGAATTAAACATGTTATTCGCTGCAGTACTACATCGGCGATCCAGTCTGTGCCCGGATCAAAAGCTTCCGACGAGAAACATAACTGCCTCCATGGGTAGGATGCATAGAATTCACGGAGTCCATCCCAATCTGCTGACCTGTATCACCACACCGTCCGTCGTCCAGCGGGACGAGTCCGATCGGGAATAGGAAGGGGCACCACCAAAGATACCAGACAATGATCAGAGGTTCCCAGTGGAGCACTGATGGAGATCTGGTAGTTCTCCGGGTGTATGGTCAGCAGAAGATTTAACAAAGAAGACTCATGATCCACTCTATCCGGTATTCGGGTAAACTCCGTAATGACCTGAGTGAATCCATTGGCGAGAGCAAATTCGTGGTCAGTAGTCACAGACAGATCAATTCTCGGGGAACCCAACCACTCAGCGTAATGACCATTAAAATTCTCGAGTATGACTACCTACGCAAAAGGATACTACCCAAAAACTTTGTCGGTCACCTCATGAACGAGTTCAAGAAAGCGAGCTGTTTCAGTCCTTGTGCATTTCCTGCCATGGGACCGATATAAGCACGCATAGATCCGGGTGGAACCACCAAAATCGGCATTAGTGACCAGGTTCCAGTCTCTTTTAAGAGATACAGCGCATTTGTAGCACCTTTGGTGTTGCAAACAAGATGGAAATGGTGACTAATTGTGAAGCTTGCTAATTGTGGTGGTGGCACAGGTAGGTACAGGTACCCCTGTACCATGAGGACCACGACCACTCTGCCAAGAGTGTGACGACGGAGAACAAGAAGAACAAGATGGAAATATCCCTATCTTCAAGGCCGTGGAGATGAGAATAAAACAAATATAATAAATTTAGGTTAATTTATTTCAGAAAAAAACGGCAGTTACATTAGCAAGGACCTAATAATAATTATTATTAGATTTTTTGTGAGTATTTTATTTACATAAACTAATACCTGACGGTATTTTGTAATTTGTATTTTGTATTTGTATTTTAAATACATATACTTGAAACACTGTATTTTGTATTTTATATTTCAAATACCCGACTTAAAAGTATTTTGTATTTCGTATTTTAAATACATGCTAGACAGTATTTTGTAATTTGTATTTCAATTAAAGGAAACCATGTATTTTGCCCAGCCCTGCTCATAACTCATATCTGACACCGAACATTTGGTAACCGAAAAATCGGTGTTTCGGCCGAGAGTCTGACCGAATCTTCGGTATTCGTATTCGGCCAAACCACTATTCGTGGCATCTCTACATAAAGTATCTTTACAATTTAACCTTTTGAGTTTTTGGTGGGAACTGAAAGGGGGACGTTGTGCTGTGCAGTTTTACTTTCTAAAAATGTGTAAAATTACTCTAAAACGAACAATAGTTGTGGGATATTAATAGTTTTTGGGTAGTAATTATGTGTTTTTGTGAGAAATGTGAACTGTATAGTCAAATGTGGCCTTTCGAGTTTTCACAAGAACTCCGTTGAAAGGCGTCGATTGTAGCCTACAATACAATTGCGCCTGGCTTAAAGGCCTAGTTGTCAAGCGATAAACATAAAAAAATAACGTTTTGATTCAGTCGGTGTAAATATATTTTATTTTAATAAATGTTAGTCGAAGTTCTATTTCTTTGTGTATGTATATTAAAAGAACAAGAAAAGAAAGACTCGTGGCGCCCTCTGGGAGAGTATGATTTAGGAGTTTTTTCCGAGATATGTTTTATTGCGCAACAGTTCAGCTGTGCCATTTCAAAACCTAGCAAGTGCATTTCCATTAATTTTACACAGTATATATACCATATCACAATTATTTATAATGTTTATTGGGAAAGATATCATATTTCGATACATTCTTTACGTATTTTAATGAAAAATGAAATATTTATTCTTGCATAATTGTAGTTAGATCCAGATGTTAATCTTAATAATTGTCCAGTAAATTTTACCATAGTTAATGGTGTGCAAGCTATAATTTTAACAGTTTTTAATTTATTTATGTGCCTATTATAATATATTGCATAATGTGAATATTACTTAATTTTATTATTTTAATCTTAATATATATATAAATTACGTGTCGCGTTGTTTGTCCGCGATGGACTCCTAAACCACTTGACCGATTTTAATCAAATTTGCACACCGTGTGCAGTTTGATCCGACTTGAAAGATAGGATAGCTCACATTTGGATCCGGTAGGTGGCGTTGGAATCGAGTTCTAAATTTTATTTCTTCAAGGCAGAACCACGTCTGCCGGAACAGCTAGTTATAAAATATATTATTTTATTCAGTATATGACAATTATTTGTCTTTAGTTTAAATATTATCATATGAGTTTTAACAAGCACAATACATCAGCAAATGTCTAGTAAGACAATAAATGCAAACATTCATTTAAAATTATAAAAACTGCCGATAGAAGTGAAAATTTAGATCTTTTAGTATTAAAATTTGGAATTTCGTAATTTTTGAATTAAAACACTATTTCTACAATGCACACAGTATATACACGATTGAACCTTTCACTAAATCCATTCAATATCACTTATAAGATATATTGGCTTAAAGGCCTACTTGCCAAGCCATAAATATATTTAAAAAAAAAATTGTAAGATATACACAGCACTAATGTTGCACAATACGTGAGCTGTATAGCTACAGATATACTGCTATTAGCATGTCGATGACGCGAACCCATGAGATTTTCCAGAAATAAGATAAAAGAAGTTTTCACTTTAAACGTTATGTCAGTTGCTAGGTTTTGAGATTGTAGAGCTGAATTGTTATTAACGATATGTTTCTTCCAGGGCATCTATTACTATATAAAATTATTTATAAGCGCAGGCGCTTCTTAGTATATAATCTCATAGTTAAAATTAAAATTTATTTTGCATTAATGTCTGTTAGAAATGTTTACCAATGATAAATTTACTTTATGGTGTTAAAAGATTTGATTAAAGATTTTTTTATTAAAACAAAATTTTATATATATTTAACCTCTGCTGGAGTGGAGACACCGTTTTGGTAAAAATACTGTGGGGCAATCGTAAAACCTGCTTTATATTGATCGAGCTATTGACTTCAAATTTGAAGGAAAGCAGTCCTCACTTCATTCTAGCTATGGAGGGTAGAGGTAAGAAGAACCATCTCTGTGTATGAAGAAGTGTCCATCGAAATGCATTAAATTAGGGTGGCGCCACTTTGGCATCAGGGTGAATTTTAAAGAAAGCGCCAAAAGTGATTAGAGTAGTATTATAGTGTTATAGTTTTATAAAATTAAATATTACAAAATAACTAAGCGTATTATTCAAAATTCACGAAATAAAATCACTATTCATTTTTTCACATTTTTTTTTTAATTGCAGGAGTTCAGCAGACAGGCAGGCGGCCCACTCAATGGAAATCGGTTACCATCGCCTATGGACATTTGCCACACCAAAGGGGCTACAAATGCGCTGCTGCTGTCTTAAGGGTCATTAGAACCTGGTCACTAATGCAGGAACACAACTCAAGGTTGTTATGGCGACATGCTTTAGACCAGAGGTGGTAGCCATCCAGTCGGGCAAGTGCCCTACCACCTGGCTGTGGGTTGTTTAGTCGCCTCTTACGACAGGCCGCCTGGGTATTCTTCCTCAGTTCCTGCACGGATAGAATACTTTGGCATTAGGCTGAAATTTAAAGAAAGCGCCAAAGGTTATTAGAGTAGTATTATAGTGTTTTAGTTTTATAAAATTAAATATTACAATATCACTAAGCGTCTTGTTCAAAATTCACGAAATAAAATCACTATTCACTTTTTCACATAAAAATTCTTTGAGGTTATATTTAGCAAATTACTTTGTACTACGTAAATAGTTGACGTTTTATAACAGTGTACTGTCACCAACTACTCTAGTCGCCAAAGATATTATTTTTTTAACTCTGCATACGAGTACTTCGATTCGTGTACAACGGCTTCATTCATACCATACCCTTTGTCTACATCAGCGCCATTGTGGTTTTTGAACTGTTATTTACTGCTTACAATTGGACAGTTCTTCAACTATTTTCCTATACCCTCTACCCTCCATAATTCTAGCATAGTGTAATTTTTTTTGTCTAGACAAACACACATATTGTATATCCCCAAATTAAGCCAGTTACGCTTCTGTTATGGGTAATAAACAACGTTCTACTCTGGGGCCGATCCCAGACACTCAGACCTTAGTAAATAACGGAGAAAATTCGTTTCCAAATTTTACCATTGCTGTGGATCGAGAGGATAATTTTGAACAAAAAATTATGGCCTTTCTTTAAGATTATTACTTACTTTTATTTATGTTACGCAACATAACAATATACAATTTTACACACGGCACAGTCACAGGCAGAAGAAAGAGGGGGATGTAAACGTCACAAGACGTTGTCATCGTATGACACCTGACAGTGATATTTCACTGAACGGCAAAAGGGTGCTGAAGCCAGGGCTACTCCAACAAACATACCAGGAATCGTACCCAGAACCTCTGCGTTGCAGTGAGCTGGGCCGGAAAAAGCTTAGCTTGGGCTGGTTGAGCACCACAGAGGCCGCATCTTGTAAATTGATTTGAAGTCAGTCCGCTCCCCAAGTCAGTAGTTAGATCAATGTAAATTAGCCTTTAGTCTCGTCGATTGATGATTTGCTTAGTGTCGCTGGTGGGGGCTGGATGTGGAAGGCGGAGGTCCGGAACATATAGTGCAATCTGGAGAAGCCTAATTTCAACAACAGACGGCGGTTGGCCGACGACAATCGGGGCGTTCCATTAGTAGCTCACAACGCCCAAAATGCTCCGTTAGCCGTTCCATAAGGCGACCGCGGTCGTTGTGGTCGTGGCGAAAAGTCACTAATGACGTCATCATTTTCGATCACAACGCTCACAACGACCCATGTCAAGAGGTGAGTCGAATAGCCGAACGTTTACGATTGTAAAGCCTGCAAGCAAGTGGAAGGGGAAAAATCGCGGTCGTGAACATGGTCGTTGTGAGTTCCTAATGGAACGTAGCCGACGTATGTTCTTGGCTGCCATATGGCGCATATGTACACTAAACAATAGTCACGCTCCACACTGGACTTGGTAATAAAATAATGACAGGCTGATTACTCAAATAATATTCCGATACTAAAAGGCAGTTGATTTTATTAATTATATTTTGTGATAATTTAATTTCAATTTTAACAATAAATCGATTAATTTTCAATTAAGTTTTATTTGCTAACCTTAAGCGAAATAAATACGCCTTTGAGGTTCTATGATGTTAGGGGTTTTAGGGTTCCGGAGTAACCAAAGTCTCAGCAGGATTTTCTTTTGTTTTTAAGTGATAGAAGCCGGCAACGCCCTTAGTGTTACGCCGCGTGTAAAGGTGGCGGTGATCACTTTTTCATTGCTGGAATAGGTATAGCAGACAGGCTCTTGCCTCACCTGATGGAATGTGGTTATCATTACTTCTGGAGATTTGAAACACCAAAGATGCTACTATTGTCGGCCTCTAAATGGGGATTCGAACTTTGCCACTAATGCCGGAACACGACTTAAGGTTGGTATGGCGGCATACTCTAGACAAGGGTTAGTCATCTAGTTTACCCGTGCATGAATGAAGAAAGAAAACAATTTTCTGCAGCCAGGCGGCCTGTCATAAGAGATGCTAAAATAACCCACAGCCAGGTAGTAGGGCATTTGCCCGTCTTGATGGCTACTACCCCTGGTCTAGAGTATGTCGCTGTAACAACTTTGAGTTGTGTTCCGGCATTAGTGGCCAGGTTCCAGCCTCCCTTGTTTTGTCGCCTCTTTTTTTCTATTTATAAGAGGGTTTGATCAGTATTGACCATACTAGGATTTTTTTTTTTTTTTTCGTTAACGCAGGGGGGAATGTCTTTGTATACCATACCCGTGCCATACGGGGGATGGTCTTAAAATGCAGCGCTGAAGCATGCCGCCAGCGTGTGTGGCTATCGGTACTCTCCGGGGCGCAAGTGGATCACTTAATCAAACAGGAGGGGAAAGTCCGCTATTACCTCCGTACACAGAGGCCCCCTGTGACGGAATCACGGAAGGACTTATGCATAGGGCCTTTCTGACTAATGCGGACGAAGGCCGCAGTCGTCATTCATACTTCTCCTCTCAGGTACTATTACATTATTATTTTTTTATGAGGCGGGGAAATGCCTTTCGCACAATACCGGGTCCTTTACTAGGAACTAGACCAAAGCGACGAGACGTGACGCCCACGAATGGGCGCACTAGAGTCAAATCGCCGGCTTGTGTGGAGACTCGAAGACTCAATACTCCACTAAAACCACCCTCCTCCCATGCGCCCCGCGCTTATGGCAGGAAGAGCGTGAGAGTTAGAACGTAGTTACGCCCACGCTGATCCTAGCGCATCAGTGCTTGAGAATGCCCCGGGAAAGGCAAACTCACTTCGTCAACAGAGGTGAAGACTCCTCTGCTCCCTAGATGCTAGAAGGGTACTATTACATACACCAATTTCATGCAAGTCACGTCCTAACAAACTTCTTTCGACTTAATTACTTACGCATCCCACCGTGTATAACACGTGATATATCCTATGTCAGCTGACACTACACAATTGGGTGTTCTGTCGCCTCTTCCGACAGGACGCCCGGCACCAAAAATTAGCATTTGCTCTCTTCCCGACAAGTGGGCCATCTGCCTACGTACCTACCTGCTTCAGGCAATAAAAGAAGAAGGTACCTGCCTGTGGTCTATCAGGATTTTAGCGCTGGCTAAGCTGTTGTACTACGACCCTGGCTTAGGTTAGGCACTGGAGTGGTGTTAGTCAAAGTTCGCGGTGATAGATCTTAAAAATACTTTTAACGAAATCTGTTAGGTATTTTTTAAGGTGCATGTTTTTTCAATTTAATGCTTTTTAGAAATTCGTCTGTCTCTACAGAACGGTAAATGGTACTTTATGGAATGGTTAATAATGCTTCTCAACGGAATCTTTTACTGAGCATTGGACGATACACGGTTGGCTACTTTTTATAGACAACGGGTCCAAATAACATTTATTATAGTTCACCCTTAGGACGGCTTAGGATATAGTGCTCCCAACTTATCTGTGAAGTGAAGAGCGTCGCTGTGTTCGCTCCGGTGTTGCCAATATATGAATAATCATAAAAGATATTTGAATATAATATTACAGACGAGCGTGCATGACAAGAGTTATGAATGTCAAAGAAGCAAGTGAGGTGTGTAAGAATAAGCCTAAATAGCGCTCTGTTGTTCGTGCCTACCCCGCAAGGGAACTGGCGTGAAGTTATGTATGTATGTAATATAATATTAATAATCATCGGCAGACAAACACACATATTGTATATCTCCAAATTAAGCATTATGCTTTAGTTATAGGTAATATACAACACACTCCTCTGGGACCGAGCCCAGACACCCAGACCATAGTAAATAGCGGAGAAAATTCGTTTCCGAAATTTACCATGCCAGGAATCGAACCTGGAGCCTCTGCATTGCAGTGAGGTAGGCCGGAAAGGGCTTAACCCGCTCAACTAAAGAGGCCGTCATCATATCACATTAATGTAAGATAATCACATTTTTATGTTTGTGCTCCATCTGGGATAGTTATAGTCATTGACTGTGGCCAAATGCGTCTCTTCATAGCGTTAAAAATAAAGCCATTAACGAATAAGCAACCAATTTTAGAAATAACAACCCCCCCCCTAATTCTTATGAAATTTCAAAATTGTTATTGTATAATATTTCCATTTTTTGAAGACAGATAAATTGGGCGAGCTATATAACTTTTATAAAACAAAATGAAAACAAAGATTTAATAACTTGAATGAAAATTTATTGCACTTATGGAACCTTACATAACTCTAACTTACATTGTATAATTTTTATCTTATTTATCTACTTAGTCCTTGTTCTGAGAAACAATTTAGGCAATCATTAGATTTGTGTGCCTTGGGAATTAAATACAATACGATACGAGTTAATAGTTAAATGGATTTTATAATAGTAAGGTCTTACATTAAATAATTATTTAATGATGAAACTATGAGATCGGTGGGTTAATGAAGTGTTTATTTAATGATTAAGGAGATTTTTTAATACTCAGGCCAAACCGACGTTTTAGGTGATAAGTAGTCCATTATAAATGGGTATATGAGATTTTTTATTTTACGATGATTTCTAGAAGTCATCATTTTAGCATTTAATCCCAGTTGTGTTGAAAGCGTCGGCTACCGAGCCCAGAGTCCACTCTCCAACATTTATTTCTGAGATCTCGGGCTATCATTTGTACAGCCTAGCCTTTCTGCCGGGACCTGATGGGGTGGTATGGTTGGATATTATTTCTCCAACATAACTTGCATGTGTCGCTAAACTACTGGCTACGGTTCACTGTATTTTCAGCTTCACAGCTATTTTGGGGTCAGAAATGACACCAGTAACCATACGCCACTTGGCTCAAGTTGCCGAGCCTTAATGTTATATTTGATGAATAAATACTACCTTATTCCTGATACATACATACATACGACGTTTGTAGGCTCGTTATAAAAGAGTTAATATATGAACACTTTGATTGCGCTCCGTGAGGATTTGAAATGAGCTCCTGGCTGAGATTTTCCAACAGTGCTACGATATGTGGTTTTTTAAAAACAGGTGTCATGAAATCCCTTGGAGGCTAGGAGCGCCTTGGTACACCCTTAGTATTACAAATGTCCATATGCAACCGCTTTTCATTACATGGGTGGGCCATCAGCTGATCTGCTGTACTTACGCAATATAAAAAAGTGAAATAAGTGTTTTACATAATTGCATTTTGAATTCGATTAATAATATACCCTTTTTAAACTTTTTAACGAGCCTATAAAACTCGTGTGAGTATTATAAATACGTCATGAATACGAAAGTAGGTTCTTAACATTTCATTTTTAAGATAATCTAATATTTCACCTATGTATCATTTTAATCCATTCCGAATAAAGCCACGTTGCACCGATGTGCTAATTTGAAAATGGGAAAAAATTAAGTACTCGAAAGTTTGTAACATTCCATACATTTAGATACGCGATCATTTACCGACACAGGATCGACCAAAATGATACATTGGTGGCTCTAGATAGAGATTTTTCGATAACTGTAGCCCAACCTAATAGGAATACCAAGGACCAAATTACTTTAAAATGTATTCTAGCAATCCTAGTACAGTCTAAAGCAATTTAGCCAGCTATTACAATATACAAAAACTCTAGGTACTTGAAAAAAGATTTTATCCTTAACGACAAAATCAATTTACAAGATTGGAACCTTACAAAAATTATCCAGTTGGGTGGATAATTTTTTGTAAGATACTAGATATTTCTTAAACTAAAATATTAAAAACTAACACAATTAAGAGGTGAGATGACCAGAAGGTTGACCACGTTATGTTGGATCCCAGACTGATCCGTTGGCCGCTGATCACTCGAAGCATCTTGAACGCTTTTTGTAGAGGCTTATGAAAGGATGAGCCACATAAAAAATTTAAGAAGTCCTCAAAAACAACATAAAAAATATTCGTCTGGGCACCGAGGCACTGTAATTTGAAGTTTGGGGCAGTTCCATATCTTCTCGCATCTACACTTCGACCGAAAATGCCGCTTCAAAGGCCTTTCAATTAGGTTACTTACGGGCGTACTATAGGACTTTTTGAAAGAACTCCTCTTTGATAAAGTTGGTTTTGTCTGATTTTCCAACTGTAGTGTTGTAATTTTAGTAGTGTTTTGTGTTTCTATCTTTACAGTGGTCACTTCAGCAGTTCCCGGATCATTTGTGTCGTAATTGGTGGTTGTGATTTCCAGAAAACTCTCAAATTTATTAGTGTCAGCAGCTATATTGTCACTGACAAAATCGATAGCCGTTGGATCAATCTCTGATTTATCACTTAGAGAATCTTCTTTAACATTATGTAATTCTTCTGAATTCTCTGATACCTTAACTTCTGTCACTGGTTTTGCTTCTATCTCAATAGTAATTGCTTTTGAGCGGCTAGTATCTGGTTCTGACAGACTGCTGTTTGTTTCTGATTTGTTGCTATCATTAGATGGTTGAGGTTCTGCAATGTTTATAGGTTTTGATTGGTTGTTTACGTTATTTATTGTTACGGGCGGTTTTCTTCCAAATGTGTATTTCCTTTGAAATTTTCTAGGTTTTTCTTTTGGACTATTTTCACGACTGCTTTCCCTACTTCTGTTATCAGATCTTTTTAATTTAGAACTATTGGTTGTTTCTGCTGGTTTGCTTTCTACATCTTTCGTATGCGTTATGTTGCCAGGTATTGTTAGTGGAAGGTTTTCGATTCTGGACTGTCTGTGATTGTCTATTTTTTCTACAGGAGTCTCGTCGACGATTGGCTCTATTTTGACGTATGTTATGTCGCTGTTCTTAGCGTCTTGGGGTGCTGTTACCACAACCGTTGTCCATAGTAGCAGCGGTAGTAGAGATCTGTAATAGATAAAGAAATAATATTTATCATTAGGTTTACAAATAAATTATTAGCATCTTGGCTTTGTCCAAGTTTCAAGACAACATTTAATGTATTGTCAGAACGGAGTGCTCAACTATAGCTAGCGTATAAAATAAAATCACGAACCAGGCTAAGTAACATAATTCTGACGTATTTCGTTCAAAATAGAAAATGTCACGATACTATTAGGTATGTAGATCTGTTTCAAATGTGTAGTTTAAGTTTAATACAACTGTGTTTAGCTTTGGTATGTTCTTTTTATTTATATTTTTATTGAAGTATTTTATAGGACACGTTAAAATCGTGGTGGTTCGGACATGTAGAAAGAATGCATGATGAAAGAATGAATAAACAGATATACAATGCAAAAGTGGATGGATGCAGAAGTCGTGGAAGGCCACGACACACTTTCCATGATCAAATTGATCGTGTACTAGCAGAAGGTGATGTCAGGAGCCTTAAGAACAGACGAGCGTGCATGACAAGAGTTATGAATGTCAAAGAAGCAAGTGAGGTGTGTAAGAATAAGCCTAAATGGCGCTCTGTTGTTCGTGCCTACCCCGCAAGGGAACTGGCGTGAAGTTATGTATGTATGTATGTATGTATGTACGTTAAAATCTTATCCAAAGAGATTAATAAGAAGTAATTTACATATAATTCCAATAAATGCATTAAAATTTATATTAGAACGTGTCCATTAGCACTTATTTCTTCTAATAAGGCGAAGACAGTGTTTTTTATTAATAGCCAATACACTCCATGAGCTTGATTTATAGCAGTAGTTCGAAAGCATTTGTCAGTTTGTCTTCTTGAAATTTCTCTGTTGTTGAGTATCATTAGGGACTATCCACAAACTACGTCACACGAATTTCATGATATTTTGACTCCTTCCTTGTTCTTGTCACAGCTGATTATATTCGTAAGACTCCTCACTCTGGGGAGTGACATCACATATTTGGCAATTTTATTTATTTTATTTTATTGTGTAATGTTGATTTTATTTTAACATCTTTACATATTTACTGTAACTCACTATGGGTCTGTTACGTGAAATAAAAACTATTATTATTCAATTATTTTTTAATAATTTAATTACTACGCTCACATATGTAGAAAGAATTGGAAATATTTTGAAGTTTTTCGTTAATAGTTCAAATTTCGTGTTTAAAGCTTAAATATATTTGATCCAAATTTAACTTTTTTTTTTTATTGCAGGAGATCAGCAGACAGGCAGGCGGCCCACTTGATGGAAAGCAGTTACCATCGCCTAAGGACATTTGCAACACCAAAGTTGCTACAAATGCGCTGCTGCTCTCTTAAGGGAAATTGGAACCTGGTCACTAATGCCGGAACACAACTCAAGGTGGTTATGGCGACATACTTTAGACCAGGGGTGGTAGCCATCCAGTCGGGCAAATGCCCTACCACCTGGCTGTGGGTTGTTAAGTCGCCTGTTACGACAGGCCGCCCGGCCGCAAGAAATTGTATTCTTTCTCCGTTCCTGCACGGATAAAAATTTATAGATTATTTGACATCTTACAATATATGACACAATACATAATGTGACCACCTATAATAGGGAGTATATTTAGCATGAGCATTGTTTAGATTTAACACGGATGTAAATGATGTATCTCCTGTTGATGGTCCATAACAAATAGATAAATAAATTTTGAAATGTGACGTCACAAAGTTTAGCACCCCTCCCACCCCTTGTCACACAATGTTACACTTGATCAACGTCTTCCCTTAAGGAGTGACATATTTTATGGATGGCTCCTTAATATGAAAAATATTTTCAAATAATCGTTAAATTTTACAATGACGTTCTAAAGCCTTGTTTCATTAATAAATAACGCCTCATAAACAAAATTAATGATATATACAGTTATTCAATAAATAACAGTCCATTTTATGCTAAATTCCCAATATAACAGATATCTGAATGAGGTAAGCGACCTATCTATTTTTCGTAAATGTATACATATTTAAATGTCTTGATAAGGTAAATGTCTTTGACCTAATAATATATTCGAAGTTATCTAGTTAATATTAAAAAGGCCAATAACACCAATATTGATTCCTGTTTTGTATTTAATAATAATATAACCGAAAATGTTTTGTTATTGTAGTGAAGTTCATAAATTACATAGAACTTGTTGTTCGGAGATTGACAAAAGAAATCTAATCTTTATTTAGGTTTATGGCTTGGCAGCTAGGCCTTTAAGCCAGATCTTAGTTTACAATATCGTTTCTTCATTTTCTTAAGCCTATGTGTAGCACAGCTGAACTGTAGGTTATCAGCTGGTGCCATTCAACGGAGTTCTTGTGACAACTCAAAAGGCCACATTTGACTATACAGTTCACATTTCTCACAAAAACACATAATTACTACTCAAAAACTATCAATATCCTACAACTAGTGGTCATTTTAGAGTAATTTTACAAATTTTTAGAAAATAAAACTGCACAGCATAACATCTCCTTTCAGTTCCCGCCAAAAACTCCCAGAAATCTAATAGATTGACGGTTTGTAATAGAGGTGACTGTGACACTTTTGATTACTCTATTATGTAAATATAGCTGTATAAAACGATAATCTTAAAAATAAATTATAAGATTACCTAATAATTATTATTCTCGAACAATTATCATAAGCTACGTTTGTGATGATTTGTAATCGTCAAAAGTGAAAAATATTTTCTAACGCATTCACGGGACCACGATATCTCAATTTACAAAAAACCAAGATGTCAAGACAACACTCGGCAACTTGGGCCAAAAGGCGTGAAACCCAAAATGCTGGTAAAGTTGAAAAATCATCATCATAATAATGAAGATATATAGATTTGTTGCAAGTCTAATGAGTATAATTTTAGACTTGCGCCTTTGTATGTAGGATCTGTCCTCGAAAAAAATGCATCTTCGAAAAAAACACAAAAGTCTGATTGAAGTACTGAAATTGTATAAATGTAATTAACATTTTATGAACAGATTAATATTAACCATTAATATTAACCCATTACCCAACTAAATATTCGTAATAAAAAATGGTTTGTCATTGTTAATCCAACGATGAAAAAAGTGCATGCTTTTGTGCCAGATTCTAGACAATTTCAAATTAAGAATTCTCTGAAAAAATGCTATTATAATCTATGGTAAATGATTTTATGTTGTTAACCGCCATTGCACCGGGATCAAAGAAATAATTTATACGTAACAAAAACAATAAACAATCTATTTTCTAGGGTTGTGTGTGGCAACCCCCCTGAAGAAGATGCGCACAGCAGACTGGTGGCGATGTAAGTAGGTTTTATGTTCTTTTTTCATTCTTTGTCCATCTACCTACAACTCGCCGCAGCATTGCACATGCACCAAAGGCATTTTATTCTTTGTTTTTTTTTTTTTATTGAAAGTATTGAAAGATTTTTCTCAGTTTCATATTTAAAAAGAGTTTCGTAACTTCTAATTTCGAGTGATGTTACGTACCAACGTAATATTACAAAGATCAAAAAAGGTGAAAGTAATCATCAAAGCAAAGCTATTAAGATACCTACCTAGTATACTCCGTCCATGCTAAAGATGTTCTTTTTCACTAGTGTATTACGTTTCCTTTCTATGTTTATTGTAATCAATCGTAAAAAAATAAAATATAAAGATCACTCTCTAACGAGTTAAATTGCGAGTGTGAAGTTGCCTATTTATTTATTGCATTTTTATAAAGTTAATATTACAAACTATATTTAAAAAGTTTGCAAATGTCGGTGTAAATGATTAATTATCTGACGCGTGCTGATTTTAATGAAATTTTTTACACTGTTATTTATTTACTCATAATTAGAATCTAATTAATACGAAATTAAATGAGTTTCAAATTAAAACATGTTATTATTCATATAAACGATTTCCGTGAAAACTGAATTAAAATGTAATTATATCGCACTTTATAATTCTAATTTAATTTTAAAGTTCAAAATTTTCCTTAATAAACAATGCGTCACAATTTTCTTCATGATTTATGTTGCTATAGTTGTTGTTTTCGCCATAATGGCAGGCAAAGGAACTTAGTCCATACAGTCTTGCCTTCGATATGGTTCAGCTCAATTGAGTCGACTGACACCAATCAACGTAGTTCTTGTGACAACTCGACAGGCCACATTTGACGACACAGTTTGACAACTATTAATATTCTACAGCTCTTGTTAATTTTAAAGTAATATTACACATTTTTTTGAAAATAAAACTGCGCATAACATCCCCTTTCATTTCCCGCCAAAGATGTATAAACTAGTTGTTGTTTATTTCGCCACTACGACTGGTAAAGTAGTTAGTCACTACAGCTTTTTTAGGTTATTAATTTTCAGTAATAATTCAGCTAAATTGCTATTCTTTGACTGATGCTAAACAACTGAGTTTTTGTGGCAAGTCCAAAGACTACGATTATGCTAAACAGTAGGTACACATTTTCCTTAAAAACATCATTCTTACTTAAGAACATTATTTTACCGCTGTTGGTAATATTTAACTAATAATATTACACATTTTTCGAAAATAAAACTGCTCAGCGGGAACGTTTTTTCCGTGCAGAAAGGAGCAAGAATACAATTTCCTGCGGCCAGGCGGCTTGAGAAGGCCGAGGAATAAGAGGCGACAAAACAACTCACAACCAGGTGGTGAGGCGTTTGCTCGACTGGATGACTACCACCCCTGGTCTAGAGTATGCCGGCATAACGACTTTGAGTTGTGTTGCTAATGTCCATAGGCGTCGTTAATAGCTTTCCATCACAGTTGGGTCGTCAGCCTGTCTGCTGTGCTTCAGCAATAAAAAAAATATATATGAAGATGCTGTATATCATACTGTTACGAGACGCGAGACTCGAATATAAATGCCGTTAGAATTACTTTAGAGTTTATTAGAACTGTACAAACACGTATAACACAGGTACAAATATAATCGAACACAACAAGTCCAAACGTAATGCAGAAGATCGTAATTCAATAAAACGCGCAAAGTCCGTCACTTATTAGATTCCCGATTGTAGTACACACGTCTCGCTTCACTGGCGGTTCTCACTCGACTACCGCCTCCCTCAATCGGGCCATTGCTTTATACTGCACAAATGCAATATGTCCGCCCGGCAGCGTGGACCGAATTTCCTAGAATCAGCTTCTACTTTAAATCCGTAACTCCTGGCTAATGATTACAATACAACAATAGGCCGTATGCCAATAAGTAAACAAAAGAAGACGACCATAAAAGAATTTCAACGTTATTAGTTCAAATGCCGACGGGTAATAAATGCGCTTTGTTTCAGATATGCAGGTGGATTTTGTGTTTGTCGGGACCTGAGGTGTAACAATATTAAGGTGTAAAATTATTAGATAAATCGCAGAAAATAGAAAAAAAATAAAACTGGGCAAGTGGACGTCAATTTGACGGCTTCTATGGTTGAGCGGGCTAAGCCTTTGCCGGCCTACCTCACTGCAACGCAGAGGCTCCGGGTTCGATTCCTGGTATAGTAAATTTCGGAAACGTATTATCTCCGTTATTTACTATGGTCTGGGTGTCTGGGATCGGCCCCAGAGTAGTACATTGTATATTACCCATAACACAAGCGTAACTTGCTTAATTTGGGGATATACAATATGTGTGTTTGTCTGCCGATTATTATTATTATTCTTTCGAGACCACGGGCCATAAAAATGGCCCGGACTTTTGAGGGGCTTGCGTGGGGCCATGGGAAGGCCAACACGTAGAGGCCCCTTGACAAATTTAATATAAATGTGGCGTGACACTGACCGGCGATTATCCCTGTCCACACCATATAGTAATGCACCCAAGGACAAGCCGCGGCCAGTGTAGGACTATTGTGGAAAATGAGGACAAAAAGTACCGGGCTATTGTGGTGAACTGCTAATGGTACTAGGGGTCTGGGAATATGGGGACTATGGCGTCTGCCCGTCGCAATGTTCACGGACCATGGAAAAATGGGCAGACGGTGACTCGCCACTCCCTGCATGGGCCCCAAAAAATGCCATAAAGACAGGGGCAACATGGGTGTGAGTGGCTAAGGGGTGTCGAGAGGTGGGCTGCAGGTTCACCGAAGCTATTTCCGACGTTAGGCCATTTATCACTTCCACCCCTGGAGCTTGAGTCTTAGCTCTAGCGATCTCCACTCCGTGCCGGCTGGTTAAGGCAAGCACGGAGGCGGGGGCCTTGCCTTGGCCCCCGGAGTCAGGTACGAGGTGTCGCTACTCACCTAAGGCTTCGCCACAAAGCCCCCCTGCGGGTTTATTATTATTATTAATCTAAGCATAGTTTTTAATTCCTTTCAGTCTTTCTCAAAAATTACTAAAATATTCAAACACTAAACCTTGGTATTACACATTACCTACATCATTTAACAATGTAATACTTGTTCACAATACACGGAGTCAATTATTTTACGTTCCTAAAGTCGCATAGTTCACATTATATAACATTTGTAAAGCGATGTAAATTGAGCCCGCGTTAAAACAATGCTGCTTTTCGCATATTCAATGTCGTGGTAATGACTTGCGGTCTTTGCGACCTCTGCCTGAATTACATTTGCATTAGTTATGTAGTTAACTTATGAAAGTGGCGAGTGAAGTCCTTATCATCGTTCGAACATTTTTTTTTTTATTTGGTTCGCAAACTGGCCAACTCAGCTTACTTTTATTTAAACAGAACTAGACTACAGATAATATGGTTGCTGACTGGCCTTCTTGGTGCGAACACGGCATGCATTATACAAAGACATTGAGTACATAGTAATTTAGAAAAAAAGAAGAAATTAATAATTAATTAAGTTAAACAAATAATTAAAAAGGAGTGTGAAACTTCTTGATGTGCTTAATATTATTTACCAGTTAAGTGAGAAAAATAACTTTCGTTTCATTTACTTTCATTGATCTTTGCATACGTTAAATTATAAATTAACGGCCGGGCCTGTATCTTACTATTCATACACTTGCTTTACCATCGGTTGAATTTCGACATTAGATGTATGGAGCTTATGTCAAATTTTAACCTATAAGGCAAATGAACGGTCGATAAGATATAGGAACCAATCATAATTAATCATAAGTGGATATCTGTCCAAACGATGATAAGGGCCTAACTCGCCAATTTCACAAGTTAACTTGTTTACTAATAGACATGTAAATTAAGCTTCAAGCCTGATTGGACAGATATTATTAACGCGATATAACTGATGATTGAAAAATAATATTTTCTTAAGTTTTCGCGACCTGTAGCCTGTATACATAATAAAACGGTTCTATTTTGGTTATTCTGTTGAAATTATACCGCGCTTAAAACCGCTAAAATAAAAAAACTTCGTTTAAAAAAACCGACTTCAAAACCTAAAAAACTAAAAAGTATAAAATAACTTATTTCTAAAGCTATTATTATTTATATATATTATCTAAAACATCTTAAAGTCGGTGCTTAGGAATTTTCAAAATATAGTTTTTTATGTTTTACTTTGCACCGACTTCAAGATGTTTTAGATAATATATATTAATAATGATAGCTTTAGAAATAAGTTATTTTATACTTTTTAGTTTTTAAAGTCGGTTTTATTAAACGAAGTATTTTTATTTTATTTGTTACTTTTTAGTGTCTAGCTATGTATGGGTAGACCTACGAAAGGTGCCGCGCTCCTTAAAAAATATAGGTCCCAAGAAACGGGAACAAAAAAATGTTCGTAACATGAAAACTACTGGGCCAAACTATGTTAAATTTTTAGGGGACCAAATGGCAACTATTCCGCATCAAACTAAACAAGAATCACGTAAATCGGATCATAAATCTCAGCGTAATCAGTGTACATATGGAACGGAATGGAAAATTATTCATAAAAAATGTTCATAAAATAAAAACTACTGGGCCAAAGTATGTCAAATTTTTTGGGGACCAAACGACAGCTATTCCACGTCGAAAAAAAAAGAATCGCGTAAATCGGATCATAAATCTCGGAGTAATCCGTGAACATACATATAAAAAAAATAAAAAAAATGATTCCGACGAATTGAGAACCTCCTCCTTTTTTTAGGTCGGTTAAAAACGGAGTTTTATTATGATGATTGAAAACTTTTTTCAGGGTACAATGTCGTGTGAGATATCTTTATTCAGATCTAGAAAAATCACAATGATGTTCTTTATTTAAATCAATCGGTTTCGAGATGTATGCTTCGAAAATTTTATCTTACCCTCAAATTTTTCGTGCAGCCGAAAATTCTTAAAGAAAGTTTTGAGATTTAGATAATATAATTCCATTGTTTATGGTTCAATGCTTTTTTAGGGGTCTGCAGCGAGATCACAAAATCAGTTCGCCTATATGGAACGCTTCAATATGTATACTTCGACACGGACTTGGCCTGATTCATATAGAGTTCAAGGGATATGCATAATTTAATTCAATTGCAGTCTCTAAGTGTATAATGGTTTAGGATTTTATGAAAATTTGTTTAGTTGGAAGGTGATAAATTTACTTGACACTGTTTAAGGTGTGATAACCTTCATAGTAATGCATAATGTTCGCATATGTATTAAAATAGGCCTTTATAAGTCGCTCACAGGTTTTTTTTATTGCTTGAGTTCAGCAAACAGGCAGACGGCCCACTTGATGGAAAGCGATTACCATCGCCTATGGACATTTGTAACACTAAAGATGCTAACAATGCTGCCGCTCTCCTTTTTTTTTATTGCAGGAGATCAGCAGACAGGCAGACGGCCCACTTGATAGAAAGCGGTTACCATCGCCTATGGACATTTGCAACACCAAAGTTGCTACAAACGCGCTGCTGCTCTCTTAAGGGAAACTGGAACCTGGTCACTAATGCCGGAACACAACTCAAGGTTGTTATGGCGACATACTTTAGACCAGGGGTGGTAGCCATCCAGTCGGGGAAATACCCTACCACCTGGCTGTGGGTTGTTAAGTCGCCTCTTACGACAGGCCGCCCCGCCGCAGGAAATTGTATTCTTTCTCCGTTCCTGCACGAATAAAAATCTCTAAAGGGAGACTGGTAATTGGCCTCTAATACCGGAACACTACTCAAAGTTATTATGACGGCATGCTCTAGACCAGGGGTGGTAGTCATCCACACGGGCACATACCCTATCACCTGGCTGTGGGTTGTTTTCTCGCCTTTTACTTGAATTGTATTTGTTCTCTGTTCCTGCAAGGGTAGCAAGGATTTATTTTTTATTGCAGGAATTAAGCAAACAGGCAGACGGCCCACTTGATGGAAAGCGGTTACCATCGCCTATGGACATTTGCAACACCAAAGGTGCTAACAATGCTGCTGCTCTCTTAAGGGAGACTGGAACCTGGTCACTAATGCCGGAACACAACTCAAAGTTTTTATGGCGGCATGCTCTAGACCAGGGGTGGTAGCCATCCAGTCGGGCAAATGCCCTACCACCTGGTTGTGGGTTGTTAAGTCGCCTCTTACGACAGGCCGCCCGGCCGCAGGAAATTGTATTCTTTCTCCGTTCCAGCACGGATAAATGATGTCGGACAATGATGCGATTGAAGATGGAGCACGCTTACTTAGATAATACCTATTGACACGAGACTTGAAGGCACCCGGATTGTACTTTTCGGGAAATTTTATCCGTGCAGGAACGGAGAAAGAATACAATTTCCTGCGGCCCGGCGGCCTGTCGTAAGAGGCGACTAAACAACCCACAGCCAAGTGGTAGAGTATTTGCTCGACTGGATGGCGACCACCCCTGGTCTAGAGTATGCTGCCATAACAACCTTGTGTTGTGTTCCGGCATTAGTGACCAGGTTCCAGTCTCCTTTAAGAGAGCAGCAGCGCATTTGTAGCACCTTTGTTGTTGCAAATGTCCATAGGCGATGGTAACCGCTCTCCAT
Organism: Dendrolimus kikuchii; assembly: GCA_019925095.2. Lineage (NCBI taxonomy): Eukaryota > Metazoa > Arthropoda > Insecta > Lepidoptera > Lasiocampidae > Dendrolimus > Dendrolimus kikuchii. The sequence continues at coordinate 18,441,177 of CM034406.1, read as the reverse complement.
CTAGTGGGCCGTCTGCCTGTCTGCTGAACTCCTGCAATAAAAAAATAAAAAAACTCGGACTGGTAGTGCATTCCACGACTCTGCTGTACTCACAAGGAACGTGGAGCAGGAAGGAATAATCGTTTTACATTCTTATGTACTATGGCTGTGAATACATGTTTTTTTTTTTATTAAGGATCTCCAACAGCTTTGTACATTTGACCAGTTACTAGACTTATGACTAAGGTTTACAATGCGATGTAAAAACTATAGGTGAACACGGCTTGCAGTTTAATTTCTTCATTGTTATTTAATTAAACTTTAATAATAAAAATACCAAAAATGTGTAAGGTAGTGAAATTAGTCTGTCCGTCAGTCTATGTCTAATTAGTGTCTTTTTGAGCTAAACGAATCTTTTTATAAAATGAACTAGCTGTGCCCGCGACGTCGTCCGCGTGGAATTTGCTTTCAAAACCCTCCGATTTTGGAACATTCTTCATTGGTGCTCCGCTCCTATTGGTCTTAGCGTGATGATATATAGCCTATAGCCTTCCTAGATAAATGGGTTATCCAACACTGAAAGAATTTTTCAAATCAGACCAGTAGTTCCTGAGATTAGGGCGGTCAATCAAACAATATATTAGTATATTTGGCTACAACACTAATACTTATTTTAAATATCGCGATATCTTTTGAATGAAACGTCCGAATTGAATAATTTAAAAAGTTCTAGAAAGGCATTGAATTCGTCTTGAATATGGAGTAATTTATTTTGATAAGGATTAATATCAAGGTACAAAATAAAGAGTTTTTGAAGCGACGGCATTTTAATTATTTAAAAAAATAAAAGAAAACACGTATTGTGAGATAACTACAATAGTTAGACATATGTTTACGCGATATTTTTTGTAGACAATTATATGTTCTGCAAAGTGGTAGTACATTGTTTTGTTCTATAATCAATAGTTTTCGCAACGCACGCCGTGTAAGGATTTTTACGGGTCATTTTTTTACACCTTTGGTTACATTATTGAACTTTTAGTAAGGATCCCTAATTTTTTTGAGAATATAATATAGCCTATAGCCTTCCTCGATAAATGTATTATTCAACACTGAAAGAATTTTTCAAATCGGACCAGCGGTTCCTGAGACTAGCGTGTTTAAACAAACAAACTCTTCAGCTTTATAATATTAGTATAGATATTTGGAGTCAAAGTAAATGTCAGTAACATTACTGCTACTGTTGAGAATTCTACACAGTTTTAATAGATACATATAATATAATAAGATTTTTCACTGAAATGTTCTTTCCGTGTTGCATAACCTGGGTAAATACAACTATACGTAACCCAATGCGGGTTACGCATGCTTATGTGACGTAGTCAATTTGTGCGTGTAAATAGCTCAGCGGGTCAGTGTCTGTCAATGTTTACATAGTTTTATGTAATTCATGGAGCGGGCTAAGCTCGAAGATTCCGTTATATACAAGTTTCGATATATATATACATAACTTCACGCCAGTTCCCTTGCGGGGTAGGCACGGGCAACAGAGCGCCATTCAGGCTTATTCTTACACACCTCACTTGCTTCTTTGACATTCATAACTCTTGTCATGCACGCTCGTCTGTTCTTAAGGCTCCTGACATCACCTTCTGCTAGTACACGATCAATTTGATCATGGAAGGTGTGACTTGGCCTTCCACGACTTCTGCATCCATCCACTTTTGCATTGTATATCTGTTTAGTCATTCTTTCCACATGCCCGAACCACCGGAGCATTCCTTTCCTTACCTTCACCCCGACACTCTCTTTCAGACCAACTCTCTTTCTTACTTCGGTATTACGAACGCGGTCCGCGAGCGTCACTCCGCAGCTTTATATATTAGTATAATATTAAAATGAGTGGGAGATAAATATCAATCAAGTTGGTTTGTGTTCCGGTCCAAAAAAAATTATAAGAGTTAAATCCTACTTCATGTCAAAGGTAAAAATAAACTTAATAAGACTTGAGTTTTAACTTAAGTGGGACTTAAAAAAAGCTTTTTATTTTATTTAGTTTGAATAAAGTGTTATGTACCTGCATATAATCGTTTTATCATTTCTTCATTACTCATATTATCGGAATCCTTTCCTGGGTGGCCGTACATTCAATAAGAAAATTTATATCTTAACAAGCCCATTATTACATGTAAACTGTCCAATTAAAATTATAACCAACATTATCGTAACAGTATCTTGTATCGTGGCAAAATAAAACAATGCCGAACTTATTACACTCACAACTCCGTACCAGTGGCGTAGCTTGCTTTAGAAGGGACCTGTATCAAAATGTATTGGGGGCCCAATGGAGGGGGATTTTTTTTATAAAATAAAAAAAAGATGCTCAAATTGCATTAAAATACTGTATGTCTTTCAAGACCACGGGCCATAAAAATGGCCTGGACATTTGGAAGGCTTGCGTGGGGCCATGGGAAGGCCAACACGTAGAGGCCCCTTGACAAATTTAATCTAAATGTGGCGTGACACTGACCGGCGATTATCCCTGTCTACACCATATAATAATGCACGCAAGGACAAGCCCCGGCCAGTGTAGGACTATTGTGGAAAATGAAGACAAAAAGTACCGGGCTATTGGGTTAACTGCTAGTGGTACGATGGTAACCGCTTAACATCAAGTGGGCCGTCTGCCTGTCAGCTGATCTCCTGCAATAAAAAAAAAATCCTGGAGGCCCCGTATCATTGATACGGCTGATACAGCGGTAGCTACGCCCCTGGTCCGTCCGATACGTATTTAAGTAATACAGGAGCGTATATTCAGATACTTTTTATCATCTTACAAAACATCGCAGCGACGAGCTGTGATGAAATTTCAATAATTAGCAGTATTATTTTAAGGACTGACTGACTGACTGATGGATATTTGTTAATTTTATTTTTTTAAAGGTTTAATTTAGTAATAACATTGTATAAAATTTGTTGTAATTATGGATCTATGTTTCTCAAAAAAAAAGATTATTTATTTTGTTTTATACAATTACAATTAAGTCATGGTAGCCTAATAAGCAGGGCACGCGTCCCTAACTTAAAGGGCGCGAGTTCCCGGCCGGAACGCATGCACAATTTAGGCAATTTTCTGACCCAATGTGCGTATTGTTACAATTACCACATGCTAACAACAGTGAAGGAAAACATCATGATGAAACCTGCTCATTGAGATAACCGATGTGTCAAACCTGCCAAGCCGCCTTGGACAAGCGTGGCGGGTATACTATCCATTCCCCTATAATGGGAGGCCCGAACCCAGCAGTGCGACATCTATGGGCTGTTATTATAATTGTTATTCAATGTATCGGAGGGAATCGATTTGCCTATAGTCGAGACTGAGAGACAAGACATTCGGTAAAACCTTTAGCCACAAAAAGTGTGTTCCACTCAAGTCACGCACTCATCTGCGAGCCGTACCGGAGTCGTTCGTTTTCGTTTTAGAACTTTTTTTGCATGTTTTTTATATTTAAATGCCTTTTTCATTGTATGTTACATTTATTTATTTATAGATATTTTTTTTTTATTGTTTTCTATTTATTTATCTAAAATAATAATTTTACATCACAAAATAGCAGTAAGGCACCACTTAAACCTATTCGATTTGCGCGTGATGCAACACACCCTCGCATTTACAGTAAAACTTATTCTGTATAAATATATGATTTGGAAACAAAGATTGTATCGTGTTCTCCATCGTTCCTATAGTGACGAACACGTATACACACACACACACACAGACACACACACATACACACACACACACACACACACACACACACACACACACACACACAGAGAGAGAGAGAGAGAGAGAGAGAGAGAGAGAGAGAGAGAGAGAGAGATACTCTCATATATACACCTACACACATATACATTGCTCACACATACATATACACATATACCTAATCACATCGTATATGCAGATAACATATACACAGTCACGAACGCTCATACGTACAGCATGTGATTGCAATTTTTCTAAATAATAGTTTTTTCGTTTCTGTTTTATATTTTTGGAATTTAGATATTCCCTTAGTGTAGTGGGCAATTGATTAATTACTTCTGGCATTATGTAGTTAGTAGTGGCACCCGTATCCTTAACGGATATTACGATCATGGATACCGAGGCGATTGCGTCCCATCCGATAGATTAATAACTCAATGCAAAAGACAAACACCAATTAACCCCGTTGCCAATTCCATAAAATCATTAAAAGATGTAATTAATGCTGGCACGATTGTAACAGATAAAATAAACAAAAAACTATGCATTGTACAAAACAATAGTCGGCTAAGGGAAACGAGTTTGCGGCTCCTTGGCGGTAGCCAGTAATTAGAAGTTGATATATCTTCACGCTTTAAACAACTTCGGGGTGAGCATAATTATTATTTCCTAAACGTGAAAATGCATGTTGTAACATTTCCACATTCTAAGAAAGAAATTCTAAGCCATTTGTTAATTGTTTCAGAGTTTTGGTACTAGCATACTATTACTTATGTAGGGGAAATTAATGATTAATAGCGCTCTGTAATTTCTTTACGATATTAAAAAAAAATCTTAAATTTATTTATTTTGTAGCCACATAATAATATTATGATTATAATTGTATCGCTGCAAAATAAAGAAAATATTAAGATTTCTTAATGTAATAAATTAATAGTATGCCAATCAGTCATTCAGATATTTTCCATCCATAACATACATACATAACTTCACGCCAGTTCCCTTGCGGGGTAGGCACGAACAACAGAGCGCCATTTAGGCTTATTCTTACACACCTCACTTGCTTCTTTGACATTCATAACTCTTGTCATGCACGCTCGTCTGTTCTTAAGGCTCCTGACATCACCTTCTGCTAGTACACGATCAATTTGATCATGGAAGGTGTGTCGTGGCATTCCACGACTTCTGCATCCATCCACTTTTGCATTGTATATCTGTTTAGTCATTCTTTCATCATGCATTCTTTCCACATGCCCGAACCACCATCCATAACAATAATATAATACCGCCTACTATATTATGGTACCTATATTTGTAAACATGCATTTGTTTGGAAGTTGGCTTATTCCCTGTTTACGATTTGAATAATATTTTTATTATATTATTATAAACATATTTCAAAATTGTTATGCACGATTAAGATTAAATAGGTTATTATTACGTCAGAAAACGGAACGCTTCCTATTTGAACTATACTTCGGCCGCTCTTAGAACGCGTTCCTACTTCATCAATTTTACAATATTTACAATAAACATTTTTTGTTATTTATTACTGATTTAAGATTTAGTTAAAATTCACCACAACAATGTACAGTAAACTAAATTAGTTTAGCACAAGACGAAAACGAATACTTAGAGCGGCCGGATTATAGTTACTTTTAGGCTCTACGGTTTTTTCGTATTTTTGTTTGATGATTCTTGATTTGTTGCTAATTGACTTTCAAGTTATTTTTCAAAACATGCATTTATTTCACGAAGAATAGCTAGGAAAAGTTCAATATTTGTTTTTGGATGTGTCTTTGAACTAATGATGATTTATTATTTAAATATTTTTTGAAATAAGTTTTTATTATTATTATTCTATTTATTATTATTTCGACTATTTAAATTATATCTCAGTATTTTACTTATAGTCTTGAGGGAGACTATGGGTAGAATACAATATAACTAAGTTAAGTTTTTTTTTTATTGTATTAATAGTCATTATAATAAAAATGTATTATATAATATAAAGATACTTTTTAAAAATAAATAAAATAAATAAATAAAATAAGTTTTAAACATTTCGAAATCTTTGAACATTATTATTTCTTTTTTACGCACTACATTAATTAATATTAGAACTTTGATAAATCAAAATTATATTATATACATTTTTAAAACTGTGCTTAGAGCATATTAAAAAGTTATTATTTTACTCTATAGGTACTTTTGTTTATATTATTTATAAAATCGAATTAAACGTAGGGCCACATTTCTATCCAGCCAATGAACTTGAAGTCGGAAATTAAAACGTATTAAAGAAATAAAAACAAATAAACAAAACTAACCGGTACATGGCGTCCATCTTCGTCCGCACGCGTATCTCGGGGAACAGCTGTCAAGGATGCTGCATCGAGCACTTATAAAGAACCTATTTATACAAAAACGACACTGTAAAGCACCCAGACGAATTACGCGGGAAACGGTAAATGACTGATGCTGACCGTTCGTTCAATATTCAGCCATCTTCGTATATTATGGTGGGGCGGCTTTAGTATTTTAGTTTTCAACTATCGTAATATTTACTTTATGAGGTGCTGTGTTTGTATAAATTCGCCGATATTCACCCTGTTATGGAAAAACATCGTAAGCGACACAATTTAGGTAATTATCACTTTTTTTGTAACATACGTCTAAAATAATTTAGTTACTAATACAAGGGTCCTTAGGTCCCTATATGCAATAATGGGAAAATTATGGAAGATGGGACGCCCCTTAGTATGGTACGCAACTTGTTTTGATACTTTTGCGGCTTCCCATCTCCCAGTCACAGCCGTGACAGCCTGGGCAGCTGCCGCACACCAGGAGGCCCTGAAACGCCCCAAATATATGTCCATTGGTGATGGGTATATATTTGTGGCTTTCGGTTGAAACCCTGAGGCCGTGGGCGCCTGGAGCTCATCACCTCTCAACGCGTTTAATTGTGGTCTTGAGTGTTCAACGCATCAGCGTTGCCATCCAACGTGGAAATGCGGCCAGCATTTTGGGCACGCTCCCCGCCGACAGCGATTTGGAGTCAATTTTTTATTTAAAGATTTATGTTATTTTGTAAGTATAGCTTTGTTTATATTTTGTATAATTAAGTTATATATGTATATTAGTTACATATGTATTTAAACCATAGAGAATCATAATTAAATTATATACAATATTTATACGATACTAGCTGTCCCGGCAGACGTTGTTCTGCCCTGAAGAAATAAAAATTAGAACCCGATTCCAGCGCCACCTACCGGGTCCAAATGTAAGCTATCCTATCTTTCAAGTCGGATCAAACTGCACACGGTGTGCAAATTTGATTAAAGTCGGTCAAGTAGTTTAGGAGTCCATCGCGGACAAACAACGTGACACGTAATTTATATATATTAAGATTTTAGAATGAAAATTATGAATATACAAAATTCGGAAATCTATGAGTATAGAAGCTCTCCTGTTTAATTTTAATTTAAATTACGAGCATGTATGGAGTACTGCTCTCACCTTTGGGATGGCTCAGCCAAATACCAACTCGAAGCACTTGAGTCGATTGAGCGGAGAGCCAGGAGGCTGGTTGGCAACGACCAGCTTTTCGATGACAAAATGCAAAGTCTCGAACATCGGCGCAGGGTTGCCAGCTTGTCGGTTTTCTATCGGATTCACTTTGGAGAGTGTGCAGCTGAGCTCTTCAACCTGATCCCGCCATCTCCCTTCCATCATCGGACAACCAGACGAACCGGCATGCGGCATCGATATATGGTGGATATTCTACCTATTAGAACGAAGCGCTTTGCATCTAGCTTCATCATACGCGCCGCAAAGGAGTGGAACTCATTGCCGGAGTCTGTCTTTCCGGATACATATAACCTGGGTGTCTTCAAGTCACGTGTGAATAGGTACCTTCTAGGCAAGCGTGCTCCATCCTAGACCATATCTTCGGCCCACATAAGGCAAGATTGTGGTCAAACGCGAACCTATACTACAATGGAGCACTTGCTTCACGTGTTTATATTACGCCGGTGTTGTATTACTTTTTTTTTTTTTATTGGACTTGACTTTATGTTGTTGGTCCGAAGACCTTACAACTTTACCGGGGTTTTTGGGGCAAGTGCCTTCGCGAAGCGAAAGCGCTCGAGCCCGGGGGGGGAGGGGGGGGGGGCAACTTGCTCGGGGGAGCTCCCTAAGGAGTTTTACCTCGGCTGGACCGTTGCCATGAGAGGGATTCCGGCGGGCCGGGATCGGCGGTTTGCGGCGGCCTACGCTATCTTACTGCCGTTTCGCAACGTGTTATGGCTGGGAGAGAAGAAACGGCCAAAGAAACTTCCCAGCAACACGCCTAGTCTATCCTGTGGGGGGGCTATGTCTCCTAGCGTCCCTCGCAGGGACGTGGAGAGATCTTGATTGGGTTGTATTACTTAATTCTTTTTCGAGGAGTAATAATACATACGTCGTGGTCACCCTAGCGCATTTACAGCAGTAGGGCGCGGAGTTTTTGGCGGGAACTGAAAGGAGATGTTGTGCTGTGCAGTTTTATTTTCTAAAAACGTGTAAAATTACTCTAAAATGAACAATAGTTGTAGGATATTGATAGTTTTTGAGTAGTAATTATGTGTTTTTGTGAGAAATGTGAACTGTACAGTCAAATGTGGCCTTTTGAGTTGTCACAAGAACTCCGTTGATTGGCTTCAGCTGATAACCTACAGTTCGGCTGAGCTATACATAGGCATAAGAAAATGAAGAAACTATATTGTAATCTAAGATCTGGCTTAAAGGCCTAGCTGTCAAGCCATAAACCTAAGGTTTGCAGTAGGGCGCTGATTGTTAAAGTTGTGGTAGCTGGAAATGACATGTTTCACCCCAGCAGTGGATGTGGCCGTAGGGCTTCCGCATGCCAGGGCATGTGGAGTTGGTTGAGTTTCTGCTTTCCCGTAGCCCTGGCGTAAGGAAGGAAGGAATACCGAGGGGTTTTAGTGGGTATCCCTAACTTGGGTGTTAATAGCATTTGTTGCGTGCGTGCTTGCGGTGCCGCAACGTGCCTAATTCGCGGTGACCTCGTCACTCGAAGACACTTCCAAAACCCCTGATGGAGTTGGTTGAGTCCTTTTCCCGACGGGGGTATTGCTTTCTCTTCAGTAGTTAACTCTCGTAAAAGAACAATATTAAAAAAGTTTTGTTCTTCAAGTGTGTACAGTCCAGTGGCCCCAATTCTGCTATTTTAATTGTTGTTGTACGTTGCATTACGAAGATACTCATATAAGATTCCAATGCGATAGTTTCAAAATTCGTATTCTACTAAATCCACAATATCGTCTCGATATTGTCGCGGCAGAATGAATGAATGAAATGAATATTGAAATGCTACCAAAAATTTTAAACATTTATTTCGCCAGTATATTAATTTTAAAGATAGAATGGCGTGCACGCCATTAGAATTAACAGAATACTAAAATCAAGCAAACCTACGATTGAGACGATTGTGTCCGGCGATTTTGAAGAGATAGTAATAGCAGAATTGGGCCCCAGTAGATGTATCATTGTTACCAACATGATAGCGAGGTAGCTATGACCCAAAATATCTTTATTAAAATAATGTGCTGCCGGCTTCGAACGGGGGACTGAAACCAAACCACCTGTAGGTATACTTTACATCAATACCGGAACACAACTCAAGGTCGAAATGGCGGCTTATTCTAGACTAGGGTAGTGGCCATCCACGCGGGCGAATGTCGCGACCACAAGCCGCCCGGTCGCTGGAATTAGTACTGTTACGAGTTACAGGACTCGAATTAAAATGCCGTTGGAATTACTATAGAATTTATTAGAACTATACAAACACGTATAACACAGGTACAAATATAACTGAACACAATTAGTCCAAACGTAATGCGCGATTCAATAACACGCGCAAAGTCCGACACTATACATATTATCGAATGTACACACGTCTTGTCTCGCTAGTGGTTATCGCTTGACTGCTGATCTCTCCATTAGGTCATTGCTTTATACTGCACCGATACAATATGTCTGCCCAACCGAATTTCCTAGAATCAGTTCGACATACCTGGCTAATGACTACCATAAAAGATTACATAATAGACTGTTTTTCTAATTACAAATTTTAAACACAAATTAAACAAAAGAAGACAGTCACAAATAATTTCAATGTTATTAGCTTAAACGCCGGCAGGTAATAAATGTGCTTTGTTTACGGATGCAGGTAACAGTACTATTCCTTTGCTTCTATAAGTATAGTCGTACCCACGATTATGTCCACTATAATAAGCAGACGTAGTCGTGGGCAAAACCTAGTAGTATTATTTATTCACTTTTTGTTCACAAAGATTTTACGTTTTAATTGTTGTATGAGAATAATTTGCGAGGAAACTTCGAGAATAATACAGAATATACTACCTATATCTGTTGTATTATTCATTAATTGTAGACGACAATAATAAGAAATAGAAATAGAATATGTTACATACATGCATAACTTCACGCCAGTTCCCTTGCGGGGTAGGCACGAGCAACAGAGCGCTATTTAGGCTTATTATTACACACCTCACTTGCTTCTTTGACATTCATAACTCTTGTCATGCACGCTCGTCTGTTCTTAAGGCTGCTGACATCACCTTCTGCTAGTACACGGTCAATTTGATCATGGAAGGTGTGTCGTGGCCTTCCACGACTTAATAAAATAAAATAATAATAATAAAGTTGATTGACTGTAACATTACCAATGAAATAGTAAGATAGTCTTCCTAATAAATGGAATTGTACCAATTAGAAAGCAGGTCCCTAAGATACAAGTCGATCTAGTTTGGAGACCAAAGTACTTAAACAATGTGAATTGTGTTACTGTTGTAATAATAATAAATAAATGACTATGGTAATAATGATAACTTTAATAATATAATTATGACGAATGCAAATAAATTAATACTGTAATCTTCCACTCAATAATTATGACGTCAATAAATAATGTAGTTGGTGTCGATAATAATTGTATAAGGGTAGTCTGAAGGAGATCGCCTTTGGTGACAAGACCGCCCATTGTACTTTAATATATGTGCAATAAATTATGTTTTACCCAATAAACGATTTTATTATATACTAGAGATCCCGGCAGACGTTGTCCTGCCTAGAAAAAATAAAAACCTACGACCCGATCCCAGCGCTACCTACCGGTTTCAATTGTAAATCTAAATAATCCGGGGACCCACTCAAGCACACACAAAAAATTTCATCAAAATTGGTAAAGTCGTTCTCAAGTTATGCGCGTACATACATTTCCACGATTTATTTTTATTTATATAGAAGATTATTACAATTAGTACAATCATTTGCCATGTGGTAATTTGCATTGGCCCGTCCTTATGGCTACCATCCTCGGTCTAGAGTATGCCGCCTTCATAACCTTTAATTGACGGCCTCTGTGGTTGAGCGGGCTAAGCCTTTGCCGGCGTACCTCACTGCAACGCAGAGGTTCCGGGTTCGATTCTTGGTATAGTAAATTTCGGAAACGTATTTTCTCCGTTATTTACTATGGTCTGGGTGTCTGGGATCGGCCCCAGAGTAGTCCGTTGTATATTACCCATAACACAAGCGTAACTTGCTTAATTTGGGGATATACAATGTGTGTGTTTGTCTGCCGATTATTATTATTATTCCGGCATTAATGGCTAGGTTCCAGTACCTTCCTACGAGACCGGCAGAACATTGATAGCATCTCTAGTAACCACTTTCCATCCTGTAGGCCGTTCTTCTATTTCCGACTAAATTCTCAAGTGATAACAAAAAATCATGCGACAGAAACAATTAGGCAACAAAGGTTTTTCGAGATTCAAGTCCTCAGAGTCGTAACATTAAGGGAATTATGACAAATACTCACTTATATGTTAGATATTACGTTCTATATAATACTGTGTTATGTGTACAATGTATGATCTAATGTAAATTGCAAGACAGCAATTAAAAATAAAGTGTCATCTAATTGCCGTTGTAATAATATAGCCTTGCAATAATGGAAATTATAAAAATATTTTTAGATTGTTTATAAAGCGTAACGCTCCGCCGTTTGCAATAATTGACAATTACCTATTTATGTTTTGGCTTCCTTTATTATTTACCTCGTAAAGATGTTTATGACAGTTTTTATATAAGCGTAAGATAATTAGAATTACAGGATTATGAAATTGTTTTAATCGTTCCTCTTTTAAAATTTTAACTAGTAAATTAAGTATATTAGTTAACCAATAGAAGATATTATCTTCTGTATTACTTGTGGCGTTCGGTGTTGAAACTTTAGGGCCAAGGGGTCCCGAAGCAGCCTATCCGGCTTTCTCGAGATCTATCATCGCGTTTGATACAAGTCTTATGTGACCAAAAGGTTGGTCTGTACTGGGGTAACGCATCGGAGTTTACTTTATTGCGCTGGATCGGCTGGGCGTAACTATGTTCTAAGTCTCAGCCTTTCCAACACATACAAAGCGCAGGGTCGTCAGGGAGGAGGGGGTTTTTAGTGGGTATTGGGGTTGCTCGCTCGTGTAGCAACGCTCGGAGTCTTCCACACTATTCTGTGACGTCGATCGCGGACGGAGCGCTGCCAAGAGCATACTATTGCTGCAGTGTTATCGCCCCCGACCGACGCGTGTCGTTCCCCTAGCAACGACCCAGTTTGTGCGTAAATCGGTTAAGCATTTTCCCTCGCCTCAAAAAAAAAAAAACGCATCGGAGTTTATTTCTGCGAGGCTATAATGTCTCAAAAGGAGGCCGCAGAACGAGATAGGGAGAGAGGTACAAGTGCGCATGCGTCTAGTGGGTACCGACGTCAGTCGGGGTCCCGGAGGCGCAGAAATGCGCATGACTTCCCTCCTTGAAAATACCGCTGCAGGGGCCCTGTAGCATCTAGGGAGCAGAGGAGTCTTCACCCCTGTTGACGAAGTGAGTTTGCCTCTCCCGGGGCATTCTCAAGCATTGATGCGCTAGGATCAGCGTGGGCGTAACTACGTTCCAAGTCTCACGTTCTTCCTGCTATAAGCGCGGGGCGCATGGGAGGTGGGTGGTTTTAGTAGAGTATTGAATTGATTGGAAGGTTGGTCGAGTCTCCACACAAGCCGGTCGATTAGTGTTTGGATTGCCCCCAGGGGAATGCCTCCATAATCGACTATGGTCTAATCTCTAGCAAAGGACCCGATACTGTGCGAAAAGCATTTCCCCCGCCTTAAAAAAAACGCATCGGAGTTTCAGCTTGGGCGTAACTACGTTCTAAGTCTCACGCTCTTCCTGCCATAAGCGCGGGTCACATGGGAGGAGAGTGGTTTTAGTGGAGTATTGAGTCTTCGAGTCTCCACACAAGCCGGCGATTTGACTCTGGTGCGTCCATTCGTGGGTGTCACTTCTCGTCGCTTTGGTCTAGTCCCTAGTAGTTTGCGAAACCCATTACCCCCGCCTCGAAAAAAAAAAAACGCATCAGAGTTGCCATCTAGCGCGGAAGTGCGGCTAGCGTTTTGGGCACGTTCCCAACAGACAGCGATTTGGGACTTATATATTATTTTTTTACTAGAACATTGTAAAAAACTACGACTTTACGACTGAACATTACTACAGGTAAAAGTAATAAATTGATGTTTTATCTGTTATTTCAATATAATAAACGGCAAATCTAAAGTGAAAACTGTTACTTATTTTGCCTGTCGTTAAGTATGTTTGAAAGTTTGACTCGAACGTGTTTACTGGATTTATAAAAAAAAAAGAGATTTAAATAGCATATTTAACTTAAATGTTATACTTTTTTCAAAATAAAAACATGGTAGAGCCGTATTGGAATGATTATCTTGATCACAGCTCGCTGTCCATCTCGACCAGAGTGATACTACGCTCTCACATAGTACTGGCCCAGTAAATTCTCAATAGTTCACAGTTCTTGGACGTCGGCCATAGGAAACGGTTTTCTTATACTCTGCCAGTAAACAACTAACGGTGCATACGTGCGAAAACTATGATCGACATCTATGTTACTTACAAATGCATACCAAGTCATACTAATTTATCCGTGCAGGAACGGAGAAAGAATAGAATTTCCTGTCGTTAGAGGTCGGGTGGTAAGGTCTGGATGGCTACCACCCCTGGTCTAGAGTATGCCGCCATAACAACCTTGAGTTGTGTTCCGGCATTAGTAACCAGGTTTCAGTTTCCGTTAAGAGAGCAGCAGCGCATTAGTAGCACCTTCGGTGTTGCAAATATCCATAGGCGATGGTAACCGCTTTCCATCAGGTGGGCCGCCTGCTGAACTCGTGCAATTAAAAGAACTAACACTACAGCTCTACTTCACCTTGTGTTTCGTGAGGTTTGAATGCACACGCACACGCACACGCACACGCACACGCACACGCACACGCACACGCACACGCACACGCACACGCACACGCACACGCACACGCACACGCACACGCACACGCACACGCACACGCACACGCACACGCACACGCACACGCACACGCACACGCACACGCACACGCACACGCACACGCACACGCACACGCACACGCACACGCACACGCACACGCACACGCACACGCACACGCACACGCACACGCACACGCACACGCACACGCACACGCACACGCACACGCACACGAACACGCACACGCACACGCACACGCACACGCACACGCACACGCACACGCACACGCACACGCACACGCACACGCACACGCACACGCACACGCACACGCACACGCACACGCACACGCACACGAACACGCACACGCACACGCACACGCACACGCACACGCACACGCACACGCACACGCACACACACACACACACACACACACACACACACACACACACACACACACACCCACACACATTTATATACATACACACTGTACCTATAAGGAGGACACTGTTATATTTATATAAAAATGCTTTTTATATACTTTTGAGATTATAATTTGTATTTATAACGTAAGATGTGGTTCTATTTTTAAAGTACTCATGGAGAAATATAGCATAAGGGTAGTATTTACTGAACTGAACGACTGGGATAGGTGTAAGGATTAGTATTACCCAAATAAAAACAACGTAAGCCTGACAATAATAATTTAATCCACAATACTCCCTAAATAGGCAGCAAACTTACAATTGGGGTTCCAAGAACCCAGAGGAGCTCACACCTCGAGTCCTCCTACAAAATTAGGCTTACTAAATTGTACTATCTGTCCTACCCAGTATTTCAAGACTATTGTTCCCTTTTCTCCTAGCTCAGATGTCTCAAGGGGATTCGGTTGAGACTACTTAACTTTATGGATGACCTTGCAATATAAAATGAGAGGGTTACCTCCTTAGAAAGCACTAGTCGATAGTTGGATGTTGGTGTTGTACTTTTGAGGGCCACTGGTTGTAAATTACTAGAGTTGGTTCGCAACCAGTCAAGCCGGGGAATTATGCTGCAGCCGTTAAGGGTTTAATGGCAGCACGGGTCGCTTACCCCAAAGGAGTATCGAGTTGTCTAACTGTCAGGTCCTCTACCAAGCACCCACTGGAATGTGTAAGATTTTTATAATTAGCCTCAGCGGACGGCTTTAATAATGTGTAAACTCTATGTAACTTCACTCTATTTAACAACAACAGTTAAGTAATAAAAAGTACCTTTTAAATTGCTAACATTAGTTAAAACTGCGCAGCTGTGTAAGTTCGTTTATCCCTTTATTATACTAGCCCGTAATAATCTCGATTGTCAGCATCACGCATACCGAAATTTCTTAGAAATTTCGAAATTTCTAAGTACTTCCTTTCATCACCAAGATGCCTCAATATCGCAAGATATGAATAAAATAAGTAAAAAAATACAACAAAATTACTGGTGCAGCAAAAGACGTCAGACAAAAATAACAGATTTCTCTCTATTTAACCATAACTCTGTATAACGCCATAACATGCACAGTCCCTCCAGTGTCGTTATATAGAGTTTACTGGTAAAAATATTCGTTTAGGAACAGAGAAAGAATAACAGTTTTTTCGGCCGGGTGGCCTGTAGGCGACAAAAACAACAACAGCCAGGCGGTAAGACATTTGTCCGTCTGGAGGGCTGCCACCCTTGTCTAGAGCATACCACCATAACGACCTTGAGTGGTATTCCGGTATTATTTAATGACCATGGTTCAGTCCCCCCTCCGAAGCCAACAGCACATTCGTAGTATAGTCCCCGGCTCGATTCTTGAGCGGTCAATTTTTCCTACGAACAGTGAAATTACGATTTTTTTCAATGTATGAATTATTTTCCCTTTTGAATAAACAGACAAAAACATAATGTTGTCGATATGTCTATATATCTCGTTGCATTGGCTACGAAAAGCGATCCCAACTGTTCCGCTGACCGCTCAAGATTCGTGCCGGAACTATATATACCTTTGGTGACGGTAATCGCTTTCCATTAAGTAGGCCGTCAACTTGTCTGCTGTGCTCCAGTAATCCTGTTTGGTCTGGGTGTCTGGAGCCGCCTCCAGGTCCGTATGCGTTGTACATTAACCGTAACACGAGCATAATGCTGATATTAGACTGATCAACTACTACATTTATTCAATTTTGTTGAACTGCGCAGAACTGAAACGCCGCGATAAGATTAAATTTAAGTTTACATGGTTCACTTTGATAGCTTCAACATTGATAGACAGCATTGATCCGTCTAATACCTACTTTAACTTTCCTAGTTGGGGAATATACAATGTGTGTGTTTGTCTGTCGATTATTTATTATATTATTACTAGCGGTCCCGGCAGACGTTGTCCTGCCCCGTTAAAATAAAAATCTAGGACACAATTCTAGTGCCTCCTACCTAATCCAATTGTAAATCTAAACTATCCGGGGACCACCTACTCAAACACAGACAAAAAATCATCAAAATAGGTCCAGAAACTAGGAGAATCCTAGAACCTTATCCCAGCGCCACCTACCGGTTCTAATTGTGAATCTAAACGATCCGGGGACCCACTCAAACATACACAAAAAAAATACAAAAATCGTTAGTCGTTCTCAAGTATTGCGCGTACATACATTTATATGATTCATTTTATTTATATCGATTTTATAGAATTTATTGTAGTATATGTCACATACCCATTTATTTGTGATAATTAAATTTTAACTGTACCTGATGCTAATATTAGACTAATCAACCACTTTGAAACAATTTGGTTGAAACGCACAGAACTAAAAGGACACGACGATATTCAATGACATTGAATGATACAAATTTATGTTTACTTGGATCACTGTTTGATTCAACGAAATTGTAAGACATAAATGAATCGCCTAAAGTGGCTTTAGTTGAATAAAAAGAGAATTATACCAACCCTAGAGCGTAGTCATCTTGCGGTCATAAAATTATTTTTTCTCACGCAAGGCCATACTGTTCATTAACATACGGCCAATGACCAGTGGTCATTGGTCGGTGTCAATAGTATTGGCTAAATAAAATAGAATCCATAAAAATCATGGAATCAGGTTTTGAAAAAAGAAATAGAATTCCTTTTGGAAGTTTGGCGGGAAAGTGGACGATGATTAAAATTGCAGATTGTTTTTTTTAGGTTTGCATTTATTTATTTTATTTAAGTTTATGGCTTGGCAGCTAGGCCTTTAAGCCAGATCTTAGTTTACAATATAGTTTCTTCATTTTCTTAAGTCTATGTGTAGCACACATGGACCTTAGGTTTCCTACTTCAGTGGTAGCACAGCTGAACTGTAGGTAATCAGCTAGTGCCATTCAACGGAGTTCTTGTGACAACTCAAAAGGCCACATTTGACTATACAGTTCACATTTCTCACAAAACACATAATCACTACTCAAAAACTATCAATATCCCACAACTATTGTTCATTTTAGAGTAATTTTACACATTTTTAGAAAATAAAACTGCACAGCACAACATCTCCTTTCAGTTCCCGCCAAAAACTCCAATTTTAAGTTTGCAATATTGGCATGAAAGAATAGTAATGTCAAACCGTTTTGTTAAGCCACATTTGGCATCTATCAAATTGATTTTTATTGTTACGTGTCCTATCGATAATAATACGATTAAAAATTAAATCGATTCGAAAATTAAATAAGCATTAGTGAATCATTTCAAGTTAACATGATCCATTATTTTTTAAAGGAATAAGGATTGTTTAATTGCCCAATAAAAAACTTTTAACTCTAAACACACTGCAATAACAGTTAGCGTCGCCAGTCTGCTTTTGTTATTATTAGTAATCTGATTTATGTATTGAAATATGGAACCACCTTGTATTTTACACTGAGCTTAACAAAAAGAATCATTAAAATATGTTCGTAAACGTAAAAGTTATGCGTGAACATAAATATATAAGTATAAAATAAATATACAGACGAATTGAGAAACTTCTCTTTTATTGGCACTGGTTAAAACTTTTTTATAGGGATTCGGACACATACTTATAATAAATTTACATATTATTACAAATAAAAGAACAGGCGTTAAAATATCATCCTAGGGGCCATCCACAGCGGGAGAGGGAGTAGTCTGCCACGCTCCTCTCCCGCCAGAATTGAGCGTCGTCCACGACGACCTCCAACAGCCGTAGGCTACGGCCGTGCGGGCGATCGGCGGGGAAACCGGACCCGCCCGCACATAAAGGCCGGAGAGGAGGGACGCGCCCCCTCTCACCTCAAGGCAGCCGGAGAGACCCAGATCTCCGGCTAATCAATGGTGAGGCCAGCCCGCAAAGGCCGGCCGTCGTCCGTCCGGGTTGGAGGTGAATGCGCGAGCGAGCCCACAGCCCGGACGAAGGACGTAGCAATAGCACTTCACACGCAAGGTGCTACTGCCACCTCGACGTGGCGAATCCCACACACGGGCCGCGACCTTTCCCCCTCGCGCGTCTCACGGTCCTCAAACAGATTTCCCCTGTAGAAAATAAAATAAAAGGCCATCCACAAATTACGTCACACGAATTTCACGATTTTTGACCCCAGCCTCGTCCTTGTCACATTAGTGAGACTCATTCCTCCCTAGTGTGACATTACATATTTCGCATCAAGAAATTGTTAAATTAAAACAGCAGTTTCACAATTAGCTTAAATATGTGATATATACCTAGTCTTGCCATAAATATTGTAACAAAGAAATTTTTGTTTTCTATTGCAAATAACATTTATAAATTTTACAGTGTGTTAGTTTAATACATAAATGTAAAACAATTTAAAATATAAAAAGCATATTTGAAGTGGTCTCCATTGGCTGCAATACATTCCTTTAAACGTTGAGGCCAGTTATCAATAGAAGCACACTCTCTTTCCATGGGAAAATTCTTCACTGACAATCGTATGGATTGTTTTAGGGACTCCAAATTATCATGGCGTTTAGAGCAAGCCGTACTCTCTAAAACTGACCATAAATCATAACCCAGCGGAATAAGATCGGGACTAGACGACGGCCAGTCTTCAGCTCTGATGAAGTCCGAAACGTTCGTTTCCAGCCAAGACTACCTGAACCAAGGTTTATGACCCGGCGCCGAGTCTTGCTGGAAGAACCATTTTTGGTTATTGAATATGGTGCTGTTAAGGGGCTTAACTACTTTCTCAAAAATGGTATCTTGATACACTTGTGCCCATATTTTGATACCTTTTTCACAAAAATATGGCGCAGTTACTCCTTCATAGCTAACACCCCATCAAACCATCACTGAAGACGGATAATGCCCACATTGCACTGTCGACTAACTGAGAAGTTTCCTTAGAGCTTTGAGCATAAATACGCTCATTTTGTTTGTTAAAATGTTGCTCAATTGTAAAAATTTTCTCATCCGTAAACAAAATGGTTCTGTGACCTCCTTTTGCGTACCGCTTTAGTAGTTGTTTCGAGTTTACCACCCTATTCTTTTTTAAATTATGAGTTAAGAAATGACCAGTGCGTCTCTTATAGGCTGCAAGTCCTAAGTCATCTTTTAAAATACGCGACATGGTTCTAGGTGATATCTTCATCTCCCGAGATAAAATCCTTCGCTTTCGGACAGGATTTCTTCGAATTCTTTCCCTTACTGCTTTGACCACCTTTTTCGTAGGAACACTACGTGGACGGCCAGATCTTTTTCTGTCACAAACAGAGGAGGTCTCATTGTGCCTATTAATAGCCCGGTACACAAACATTTGACTAATACCAAACGTATAGAGTTTTAAAAATTGCATTTGGCTCCATACCTACTTTGTGTAATGCAATCACAGTGATTCGGTTCTCTTTATCACTATCCATTTTAATATCGCAAAATGTTGTAAAATGTATTGGCGCCAAAATGAGAAAACACAATGAACAATCATATAAAAATGAGAGATTCCAAATTCAAATGTAATATTTTGTTTCTTTTTAATTGTAACAGTATTTATGGCCAGACTATTTATTAACTTTTGAAATGTAATGTCACGAAAGGGAACCTCGAACTCACATTTCGTCGATCATCTGTCGCCCCCTTAACGTGTGACGTATTCATGGATGGCCCCTTATCATCTAAACTTTAAAATATCATGATCGTAATCATTTTTTTTTTATTGCAGGAGATCAGCAGACAGGCAGACGGCCCACTTGATGGAAAGCAGTTACCATCGCCTATGGACAATTGCAACAGCAAAGTTGCTACAAATGCGCTGCTGCTCTCTTAAGGGAAACTGGAACCTGGTCACTAATGCCGGAACACAACTCAAGGTTGTTATGGCGACATACTTTAGACCAGGGGTGGTAGCCATCCAGTCGGGTAAATGCCCTACCCCTTGGCTGTGGGTTGTTAAGTCGCCTCTTACGACAGGCCGCCCGGCCGCAGGAAATTGTATTCTTTCTCCGTTCTTGCACGGATAAAATTTTAATCCTTTTGCTTGTGTGACCTTATACGTAGGTACGCTCGTACAAAATCTATGAGGCTGCGACGTGTTTATAAAATTTATCTCAGTTGATGTCACTTTCTGCTCTCCTATTAAATGCTGTTGAAGGAAATAAAACTAATTGTTCGTGTCGGATGTCTTTATTTTGTTCTATAAATTAATTGACTAAAATTCACTAACAAACCAAACTTACAAACGATAGTTCTCTGATTCTTAAATATTTATAAAAGGTTACTTTTCAAACACAATGTATTTTGAAGAAATATTTTCTTTGTAAGAAAACATCACTGAGTGAAATGACTAGATTGGTATAATTTACAAAATGCACAATATACATAAAACATTCACTTATTCGCAAAAGTTATTCAAAATAAACTTGAATTTCCATTGTCTAATTGATTTAAAAAAGTAATAAAATCATTGAAGAACACCAAGGCCCCAAGTCTGCTATTACTATCGTATAGATATAGAATCTGCATGATTGTTCACTCAGGGCCGTCTTTAGGGAACGTACCCATAACACGTGATCCGTTCAGAGGCCATCAAAATACCCCGTTTGGTCACAAGGGGACTAAGGTTTTCGTCACGTAGTCACTATCATCTAGGGAAATCTCGCGCTTTTAAAACTGCTAATGACCAATTTGGCTCATTAGCCTTTTTTTAATTTTCTGTTTGCAAAAAATGATTTAAAACAATATTTATGAAAACTAGAGCCCCCCCCCCCCCTTTTTTATTGCAGGAGATCAGCAGACAGGCAGACGGCCCACTTGATGGAAAGCGGTTACCATCGCCTATGGACATTTGCAACACCAAAGTTCCTACAAATGCGCTGCAGCTCTCTTAAGGGAGACTGGAACCTGGTCACTAATGCCGGAACACAACTCATGGTTATTATGGCGACATACTTTAGACCACGGGTGGTAGCCATCCAGTTGGGCAAATGCCCTACCACCTGGCTGTGGGTCGTTTTGTCGCCTCTTACGACAGGTCGCCCGGCCGCAGGAAATTGTATTCTTTCTCCGTTCCTGCACGGATGAAAATACCTTGCATAATGTGCTAGTTTCTTTGATCATATAATTACTCAATGGCTAGTTTTAAACAGATGATAGATAGCATTAAGCCAACTTAAAAACTAAAAAATTGATTCCGTAGTTTGAAAATATATACCAGCTTTTTTATAAGTTCCATAAGTTTTAAATTTTATTGTTTATTATTGACGTAGAGAGCTTGGACTAATTGTCGCCCCCCCCCTGCGCCTAATATCGTTGAGACGACACTGCGTTCAGTACCGTCATACTGGCAACATAAAGCTTGGTTTTGTATACACAAGTAACCATTAAGATGACTATTATGACGCCAATGATCGATCATTCAGACACTATTATAATAGCGGACTTGAGGCCCAGGAATCCCGGTAAAAAATGTAAATCTGAAATATCTTAAAACCTGCATAACTAGATGGCGCCAAATGTCACATTTCTCTCGGTTTTTGATTAGTATTAGTTAGATCATATTTTGAAACCAACAACTTTATATAACAAAAAAAAATAGAGTTTCAATTGACAGATCTGGTCTATAAATTTAAAAAAAATTGAGAGGTGTCAAGGGACACCCGGATGGAACGAAGTTCCTTTCAATTAATTAGTGAAGGAATTGTAATAAATATTTTTTTTTAATTTATAATAAATTTTTTTTGTTATTAACAAATATAATGTAATATAAACTTAATCAGTAGGCTCAATTTTAGTAATAATTGGCTTGTGGTAACTGAAGTAGGAAACATATGTTTGGGATTCTATTTTACTTAAATGACTTGAAAAAACTGCATCGATGGTAGAATTATATTTTGTTGTTGATTCTGCTGGATTATTGTTTATTCTTAAATCAAATTCTTCCTCTAGAAACTGTAGCAATGGTTTTGATTTACTATGTACAAAAAACCTGTATACACCCAACAAAAATAATCGTCGCGACACCACACTGTTCAATGCAAATAGAAAGACGAAACGAAAATAACTGGCTTGCTTTCTATGAGAGAGAGAGAGAGAGAGACAGAGAAACACGCGCACGCCGCACGGCTTACAACTATAGCAAAAAGTGTCGTCACAACTTTTGGTCTTAATTTTTTCCGTCTAGCCCTCTTTCGCAACGCGCGATAAGGAACTTCGTTCCAATAATAAATAGTTCAAAAACTACTTGTAATGCCATCTAGTCCTGTAGGGTTGAATTCTAGATTTACAATTCATTAAGTATCCAGTAATTGGCGAAAGTCATATTAAACACAGTTTATTGTCCATGTTATAAATATTGTAAGCTGTTGGATATGTAATAAATAAATTATACTCCTTATATTCCTCTTCCATAGTAAGGCTTTTTTTTGTTGGATTTTATGGGTTGGCAGCTAGGCCTTTAA
This sequence comes from Dendrolimus kikuchii, assembly GCA_019925095.2. Lineage (NCBI taxonomy): Eukaryota > Metazoa > Arthropoda > Insecta > Lepidoptera > Lasiocampidae > Dendrolimus > Dendrolimus kikuchii. The sequence continues at coordinate 18,418,107 of CM034406.1, read as the reverse complement.
GCCAGATCTTAGATTCAATGTAGTTTCTTAATTTTCTTAAACCTATGTGTAGCACAGCTGAACTGTAGGTTATCAGCTAGTGCCATTGAACGGAGTTCTTGTGACAACTCAATAGGCTACATTTGACTTTACAGTTCACATTTCTCATAAAACACATAATTACTACTCTAAAACTATCAATATCCTACACTTATTTATTTTAGAGTAATTTTACACATTTTTAGAAAATAAAACTGCACAGTACAACGTCCCCTTTCAGTTCCCGCCAAAAGTCCCGTAGTAAGGCTTAGAATACACTGAGGTCCATTCCCGTTACGGAAACCGTAATTTCGAATGGCGGCAAGTTATTTTTTCAATGCATTGCTCACAAACCTATGATATCAGACGGTATAATAAACTGCAATGCATGCCAAACCAACCAACCAATGATTATTTTGCAAAATTATTATTGTAAATATTTACTTCAAGATAGAAAGTATTTTTATTAACCTTTAAAAATTGATTTACAATATAAGTATTTTTATTTTCGCATTTACTTACATTTGTTTCTCCAACGCCAGCTTGTAGCTCTAGCTATCCATTTTTTTGCTTTCTGTTTTATATCAAATTTTGAACAACAGTAAACAAAATAATGGATACACAGAATACAGAAACTAGTTGTGTAATTAAAGTATTAATTACGTATAATTTAAAAATTATAATTAGTTATTATAATAATAGTCTAGCATAACAGAAGCTGCGAGTAATATTTAATATGGCAGCAAACAGTTTTTTTCGTTAGCTCAAGTAAGATAAAACAATAAAAAAGCAGATAAGTTTAACTTCACCATGAATTTTGAAGTATGTGGGAACACATTTGATTATTCAGTCCCATACTTAAATGCAGGCTTTTTAACGATTTGTTTGTGCTTTTTAACTGCTTACTTACATTGATTTTTTACTAGACGTATTTTAACTCTAACAAATAAGATATATAGTGGATAACACAATTTAATTATTATTGCCACTACTGATATAATCGAGCCCTTTCTTTATATACAAGGCCTTGTATATCTGTTAAGGTGCGTGCATATAGCTCCAACGAAGACTAACGGTTAGGCTTCCATAGACCTAGGTGTAGATCTTTCGTCGTTCAGATTCTTTGATGTTACCTTAATGCGGTGCGGAATGCGAGCGAACGCAAACGAAAAATCGGTGGCATTGGTTTGACCTGTCTGTACTCGCCCTAAGATTTTCGATTTTCGGTCCTCAAAAACATTTAGTTTTGAAATTTGCGTTTGGGTACTGAGGTTTAAGTGTCCTCTTGGGACCTTTATCCATAATAATACCCTATTTAAAAAAAAAGAGTATATAATAAATAAAATACTTTGAAGACAAGCAAATTGATAATAATAAATTTAGTGAAAAAGTCCCGCCCACCGATTGCCATAACACTTTAACTCACTTTCAAAATTAGCAATTAGAATGTTTCATATTTAAAAAAATCTCAAGACATAGTGATGTCATTCTTTTTTCAGCATAAAAAAAACATGCGAAAATAAAAACACATTTTATAATATTTACAAAAAGCAATCTATAATTATAAAATAAGCAGAAAATGCGTTCGAAGAAAGCTCTTTAACCATAGAGAAATAATATTAGGAATGACAGTCGTTTAACAAGCAATGTCACTCTGAAATCGTCAAAACCATAGACAAGTAGACGGCGCCACAAGTGATTCTGCTCTTTCTTTTTTGTCGTTTTATTATTTACAATACAAATATGTTTTTAGACTAAATCAGCTAAAAATTTTAAAGAAACTTATTAAACTCAAGTTGTGACTGATTCGGTCTAAAAGAATATAAGTTTTGAAGTAAAAATAAATAAATGTAACTATGGCACAATCTAGTAGTGTTACTACAAATTTCATATAAGTATCTATGTATTTTCTAGACGATTGTCATTCGTAGTATTTGTTTTCTATATTTGTCTAAGCCCCGCCTTGCACCTGTTATGTAAGCTTTATTCTTATAAGCGTCTAAGGCTGAGTGCGCAATGCGATTGCCATTCCGGACGCATGCTGATAAATCGCAATTGCTTAGTCCTTCTAGTCTTACGCGACCAAAACTTACAGGTGTAGGGCCGGCTTAAAGTCAAAAACCCAAGAAACTACTCGTCATAAACTTTATCAGATTGTTTTATATTTTCTTTAAGGGCAATAGAAATAGCTCGAGACTATATTAACTATAATAATATTTCAAGGACTTTTCTTTTAATTATCTCAATAATGTTAATCATTAACAATTCAGAGATCAAAATGTGCCTAACAATAAATTTTTCTTAATTTTACTAGTCCAGTTTCATAGAAAACATAAGACACCATCCACACCCGACACGGGGATCTAAATGTTTGAAATTTCATCTTTATACATGTAACGGGTAAAGAAAGTATTGATTTTTTTTTATCTGTATTTATTTGGGACTTTTGCCACATAGGCATGTCAGCCCCATTATCACCAAAACATACAATAACTTATATATTAAATTTTAAATAATAAGCTGGGCTAACCTAGCCTTCTTTGAGGCTGGCTCTGCCAGAATTTCTGTAAAAATACCTACATCAAAACGATTCAGTCCCAACTCCCTAGTCAGTTGTTCTCTGCCATCTTTATTTTCGCTGCATTCCATTAACAGATGTTGGACATTCTCACGAGTTCCACACAGCAGTTTGGAGAATCAAATAAAGTGCTTTAGGTGTTACATCTTCTTGAATATAATGCCGAGTACGTATCGATCCAACAAATATTCGCCAGAAAACAATGTTTTTCCGTTTTCCTCCAGTGAGAGTTGGATAGATCCGAAAGCAATTCGGAACTGCACCCGGACACCTACGTATCTAAAGATACTCATCGAGGGGTCAAATTCTGCTATTACTGTCTCGGAATACAAAGCGACTTGATTAATAATTCGTTTTTATTTTTCCTCCCACCCATTTTAATATTGTATAAAATTATTAGAGCCAGGCATGTATGCTGTTGAATTTCTTGCGTCGCTTCTTCTCTTCAAGCCACAACATGTTGCGAAGCGGTGGTAAGTTAGATTAGGTTACCGTAGAGTAAATAATAACCATAAACAAAATTAAACTGAACAAGTTGGCGGTAGGCTTAAATAAAACTTCTAACAATACTCATTCACACTTGACATCTTTGTCTTCCGTGATCACGGCTACTGAAAAGTGGCCGAAACGTCGGAATAATAAAAATCAAATAAATTACCGCGCTTAAAACCCGTTAAAACGTAATTTTATTATTATATTACTACCTCATCAAAATCGCCACACGCTATCGTCTCAATTGTAGCGTTGCCTAATTTCGGTATTCTGTTAATTCCAATGCCATGCCTGTGGCAGGCCACTCTGTCTTTATATGTAAATATTTATTTATAAATATTTAGGTATAAGCGAAAACTCGCGATAAACTTTTGGTGGAATTTCAATATTTATTTCGATCAACGTCACTTCTGCCAATGGTAATAGCAACTTTTTCACACTTATTCACGTTTCTATATTTTATAAACGTAACATTTATTAACACGTTGGCAGCACTGTTTCTTGTACTCGTGCAAGCAAAAGTAGACTTTAAGGTGACGAACCTTTTCATACCGCGACGGTACATACACACACAGACAACGAAGTCCAACGAACAATTAAAGTTATTTTTGTATTTTATGACGTGATCTGTTTTGATCATTCGAATCTAATTATTTATTGCCAACGATATATTTAAAATTTGGAGGGACGTGACAACATTAGAAGAATGTTGTCATATTAATAGGGTATCAGGGTGGTCAGGTCAAAAATTACTTTTCTGGATTGTCTAGCAAAATATAATAAAATAAACTTACATCGATTAAATTGCGATTGATTATGTATATGGCCATTATTATACAATTTTTTTTTTTTTTAAATAATCGGCAGACAAACACACATATTGTATATCCCCAAATTAAGCAAGTAACGCTTGTGTTATGGGTAATATAACAACGTACTACTCTGGGGCCGATCCCAGACACCCAGGCCATAGTAAATAACGGAGAAAATACGTTTCCGAAATTTACTATACCAGGAATCGAACCTGGAGACTCTGCTTTGCAGTGAGGTAGGCCCGCAAAGGCTTAGCCCGCTCAACCACAGAGGCCGTCGATAATAAATAAATAAATGGACCTGTCAGACGTATTAATATAAAAAAATATTACCTTCACAATTTATATATGTAAGTAAGATAATTACAATGTACTTACCATCTGTATTATGCTATACTTTCATTACCCGTCACATAATAATATATATTTTTGTATTTATAGTCCGCATTATTAATTTTTAAGACTAGTGTATCTTCTTTAGACAAATTCAACAATCTTGTGTATTAATAATACATATTATTTTTTTTGACGTCATACGAAACTTTTTAGCAACTTATAATATGAAATTGTAAAATTCTTAAAATTAAATACTTTTATCACTACACGAATTGGTGCAGTATTGCGTCTGAAATAACTACGACGCAATTGTAACTGCAGAGACGTAATAATACGTTAGTTCTGGAAATTAACACCTTGTACTTTATTGTTTCTAATTTTTAGTCTATGGTAAAATTACTAATTACAAGTGACAAAGCATCTGATCGTGATATTCGAACTACAGTCTATTCCAAATAAGACGCTTGCGGAGAATTTAGGTAAATAGAGAAATAAATTTACGCTGGATCGGACTGGGCGTAACTACGTTCTAAGTCTCAGCCTTTCCTACATAAAAAGCGCGGGGCACATGGGAGGAGGGTGGTTTTAGGTCTCCACACAAGCTGGTTGGTTACTGTTTGGATAGCCCCTTATTAAAGGGTAAAGCCTCCATGATCAACTATGGTCTAATCCCTTGCAAAGGACCCACAGTATTGTGCGTAAATAGCATTTCCCCCGCCTTAAAAAAAATAATAATTGATAAATAAACATCGTGATTATTAAATTGTAAAAGAATTAAATATGTTTTTATATAATTAAAATTTGAAAAAAATCATAGGAGAGTTTACGATAATGCCTACAAATTACGTTTTATAGAATAGAATATCATTTTATTGCATAAACTGTCACATATATATAATTTAAAGATAGAGAAGATAATATAATAATAATCGGCAGACAAACACACATATTGTATATCCCCAAATTAAGCAAGTTACGCTTGTGTTATGGGTAATATACAACGGACTACTCTGGGGCCGATCCCAGACACCCAGACCGTAGTAAATAACGGAGAAAATACGTTTCCGAAATTTACTATACCAGGAATCGAACCCGGAGCCTCTGCGTTGCAGTGAGGTAGACCGGCAAAGGCTTAACCCGCTCAACCACAGAGGCCGTCAGAAGATGTTGTGTTCTTTGTAGGAACGACAGTTTGTCCTTTCAAACGTACCATACAGGCAGTTTATAATGTTGCCTGGCCATTATATAATATTTTTATTATCATGTTATTAAATTTTTCTGTTATTCATCACAAAAATAATACAAAAAATATCATTATTAAAATACTGTATGTGTGTATAATGTATGTATGTGTCAACCATACAGTCCTATTTGAAATAGACTTTAAATTTATTTTAATGTAGAGATGAGTAAATGTGTATAAAATTATACTATACTAATCAGTATTATATCAAACTTAATGGTATCAAATTAGCCTCAGATGGCTGTGAAAAAGCTGATTTTATATAAAATAGCGACTATTGTGCATTAGTTGTGGCTTTCAATGTTTTAGTAATATCATCTAGATATTAATTTATTTAAGGCGCAATTCTGCCACCAAACAGTGTCACCGACTAGAAAAAAATCACAAAATGTTTCATCTAAAATAACAGCTTAAACTAAAGACCTTAGTGATTGGTGTTAACCATTTTTAAGGAGACCTGAGGAACTTTTTGTTTCACGTGGCGCAAACGAGATGGCGTTAAAGTCAATCAATTATTTATTTTGCATTATAAATTTAGGAGAAAATAAATATTTTAGCATAATTTTTGCGACAAATATATTTTGAAATATTTTTGGCAAAGTTTTTTTTACACTAATTATAATTCCGGACAAGATATAAGAAAAAATTGCAGTCAACTTTGTGATTCCCTTTATCGGATTTTATAAATAATTGAGACAGTATTTATAACGCTGCAAAATATGCACATAATTATTTTAAACATCGATCCTATAATAAAATGTAACTTTGTATTTATCGACTTTAACGCCATCTGGTTTTGTTCATGTGAAGCAAAAAGTCTCTTAGATCAATCTAAATAGTAAATTAAACACAAACCATTCCAACTACTTGGTACACAATTTAAAAACAATGTTCCTATAATAATATATTCTAATAATCACAACGCCCTAGATTTTTTACTACAAAAACAAAATTCATTGAAGTATTTTTTTCTCAATTTCTTTTATTGTCTTATGTCTATGGCGATATTATATTATTCACAAACCTGACGAAGTATTTGGAATGGATTGCAAACACGTATAGAGGCAGTTCACACTTGCAAAATGATCCTTAGGCACTGTTAGACCGCATGTAATATTTATTGTGGTATTTTATATCAGAATATATTATACTCAGGTATAGAGCGTTGTGTTGATACATTTTAAAAAAAGCCTGTATATTCTGCGGAGTGTATATAATAACAGTAGTTTTACAGGCACTAAGACAGCGTGTTGTAAATTATATTATAAATATTTTGAAAAATAATATTATGTATTAACCTCCATAATAGTATAATAATGATTATGTTATGATAATGCTTCTAATAGTAGGCGTTAAAAGACCCTTGTAAATAATTATTAACTATAATTAATAATTATTAACTATAATTAATAATTATTAACTATAATTAATAATTATTAACTATAATTAATAATTATTAACTATAATTAATAATTATTAACTATAATTAATAATTATTAACTATAATTAATAATTATTAACTATAATTAATAATTATTAACTATAATTAATAATTATTAACTTTAATTAATAATTATTAACTATAATTAATAATTATTAACTATAATTAATCATTATTAACTATAATTAATAATTATAATATAAAAAAGAATTCGTCTCTTGTAACATTCTAATAAAAATTCTTATATATTAAAAAAAGCAAATGCATCCTGATGAAATATGGCTATTTACTTTTGAACAGGCTTATGTAGTCTCTTATTGTTTTATTACTTGGTATTACTAACACAACGCTCTATCCTATGGTTTCATTCATAAAATGTACAAAACCTGCGATGAAATTGTATCAAATCATAGAAAAATTCACACACAGTCAACGCTACCTACCCTATCAGCACTACGACACCTAGACAATATTCTCTCATCAACCGGAGACAGGGTTCAAGCTCCTTAACACACGGTTTTAATGAAATATTTGAAACAGTTTTACAATTTGTAATGTTTTTATTATAAGTTGTGCGCAGAAGGTTTGCCGATGGTCGCCCCTCCTGCTTCCTACGAATGGGACCGGGGCTTGTCTAACGGCCAGTTCCTATATTATTTAATTAAGTTTCTAATTATTTTTAATTATACCCGGACTCATTGAATAACGTTGCATGTACTACTACAAACGACGTTGCGTTGACAAAACGCTTGGGAGGGAATTAGTAACTGATAACCGAGGCTACGTTCCATTAGGGACTCACAACGACCACGTTCACGACCGCGAGTTTTCTCGTTCCACTCGCTTCTTGACGTTACAATCGTACACCCAAGTGGAACGGCTATTCGACCCACCTATTGACATGGGTCGTCGTGAGCGTTGTGTGATCGAAAATGATGACGTCATTAGCGACGGTTTCGCCACGACCACAACGATCGCGGTCGCCTTGTGGTACGGCTAACTGAGCGTGTTTGAAATGAAACCTCTGTTTTATTCCATAGTGTTTGATAAGTTGTTTTTTATTATTTGGCTCTGTATTGTCAGAATATAGATATATAAAATAAAAGACGTTTTTTTTCCTCTCTTTAAAAATGATATCAATTGGACCTATTTATGCAAAATGGAACCAACCCACATACTGACAGTTTTGAGAAAAAGCCGTTTTTATTAAAATTTTGCATACAAAAAAATATGTCTATATTTTGAAAAAAACATTTAGAATATTGTATATTATATTTTCTCGTTATGATTTTTATTGAGTCGATAGAAGGTGCATTTTGAAAGTCTTCTGCATCCTTAACCCAATTTTGGCATGTTTGTGGATTGGTTCTGTTTTGCATAAATAGGTCCAATTTATCAATAAATAAAGCTTCTAAAAATATTGTCGAGTCGATTTTTTAATAGAGCGTTTTGGGCGTTGTGACCTACTAATGGAACGACCTGCGACAGTATTACCAATTGTCAATGAGCTTGTGAAACGCTCGTATAGCCCTCTCAACCATCGGTTATTGGTAGCTTCAAAATAAATCAGTTATTATTACAGACAATCGTCGGTAAAATATAGAAACCGGCCAAGTACTAAGAATTAAACGGTGGGAGGTGGGATGGGTTGTCATCGGCAAACCTTCTCCGCACGACTTATATATAAACCATTAATGTTTTTCACGTCCTGTAAAGCAATAATTATTGTTTTTTTTTTAATTAATCAAATAAATGACGTGACAAACTTCATAGGTACGTACTATTCGTTTCAAAATTTGTAGTTTTAGTCATACAATATGAATCCGTTTTCTTATAATAAATTATATCCTAAAATAAATTATATATAAAACTTTTATTAATATTAGGTATTATTATCAAGTTTTATAAATTAATTATAATAAATATTAAATTATTAAAAATAAATAATTTGTAGCCAATTTGCTATGACTTGACTAATATAGTTTAAGGCTGACCACATATTGGCGAATATGTTTATTGCTTAAGGTTCTGTTGCAAACCCGCCGAGAGCTGGTATACTTCGTGGTCTTGCTACCCGAACACATATTTTATCGTTGCAGTGAATTAATTAAATTTTGACCAAGTATCAAAAATGTTTTATAAAGAGAAGCACATCTAACAAACCAAGAATTTGTACCCGATAAAGAGAAAAACATAAGTCGGTGTTGCCACAGTGAAATTATAAAATTAGCGAAAATTTAGAGAATTTATCTGTGTAACTAACAGTATAATATAATCTCGCTCGTAACATTTTTTAGAAAATTGTTGCTAATGCGACAGTGGCAATGTTTTAAATTTTACTTTTTTAGGAAAATTAGAAATGCTTAAAAAGTTCAAATTAGTCGCAACACGCGTTTAAAATGATTAATGCTATTTTAATCCGAGTAAAAATGTATGCATTTCTATCTGACCTTTAAGTCTTGTAGACACTAAATCAGTGTGCGTGGAGCTTTACACCCGTGTACAAAAAGCTTATAAACCCAACGAAATAAACTACACAATATTGTAATATTAGAAGCGATTTCACTTATGTTACAGGTTTTTTTTTTCAAAACAAGCACGAAATTTTTCAAACCGCAGTTCATTTCATTTCCATAGTTAAGAATGATTAAAAATTGTTACATTTTCTAATAGTATAAAATTAGTACTCGTCTTATATTAGATATACTTTGGCTACGTTCCATTGGACACTCACAACGACCGCGATTTATCCCGTTCCACTTGCTTGCCGGGGTTACAATCGTAGACCCAAGTGGAACGGCTATTCGACCCATCTATTGACGTGGGTCGTTGTGAGCGTTGTGTGATCGAAAATGATGACGTCATTAGTGACGTTTTCGCCACGACCACAACGACCGCGGTGGCCTTGTGGAACGGCTAACGGCGCATTTTGGGCGTTGTGAGCTACTAATGGAACGCCCTGATAGTCATATGTTTTGATGACAACCTGTCATTCTGAGGGCCTTTTTATTATTCTAGAAATATTCCAACTGCTACTCATATATATGTGCCACGTTAAGTTTACTACTTAGTAATGTTCAAATTATTCAAGAAGAAACGGATTAGTATCATATCATAGTAGCTGCAAAGTGGATATTTGAAGAAAAGTATTAAGAGCTTAGAAAATACAAATTTTTATCATTACTAATCTCCATCCCCTATCCCATTCCTCCTGACTGATCCCTCTACATCATCCCAGTCCTATTCTAAAGGCTGGCAAAGCGTTGACTTCGCCATTTGCGTTGGACACGTGTTTGAGCTTCCAGAGTTCGCAGTAGGAATTCAAAGGCTCTAGTTACTTGAGAATAGCGATGAGCAGTACACGTGTGAGACAGAACATTTGTCCCGGATACGACTCAAAATTTGAAATATACCGCTTCAAAATTTTTATCGTTCTACTACTTAAAAGTAAGAGGAAGGACGGAGCGAGGCTTGTGCTACAATAGTACAATAACGCCTCTACGGATAATGACATGACAAAGAGGGACAACGTGACAATGTCATATAGTACGACTGTTAGTGGTGACCGAGGCCGAGCACATCCGATTCTTAACGAACATTTCCGAACTAGTTTTGAACGGGACAAATGAGGGAACGACGCTCACCGACTCACCGGCCTCATCGCTTCAAATGTACTGCCGCGGTACAAACCGTACAAATGTCCTTGCCTCACTTGAAGTGGTACATTGTACTGGCTCAGTACAAAATGTCATGTTACTCTTACAAACTCATTTTAATAATAATAATAATAATCGGCAGACAAACACACATATTGTATATCCCCAAATTAAGCAAGTTACGCTTGTGTTATGGGTTATATACAACGGACTACTCTGGGGCCGATCCCAGACACCCAGACCATAGTAAATAAAGGAGAAAATACGTTTTCGAAATTTACTATACCAGGAATCGAACCCGGAGCCTCTGCGTTGTAGTGAGGTAGGCCGGCAAAGGCTTAGCCCGCTCAACCACAGAGGCCGTCAAAAAATTTTAAAATCAACACACTACTTGAGAATAACTAATTTATTTATTGTAAGTTTACAAGCAATCGGTTCAAGTTGGTATTCAAATTGTAGTTCAAAAATGATGTAACGTTCTTCTTGTGTGTCACGTTGACGTTCGTTAATTGACGTTGACATTTCATGCTTGGAGTTATAGTCGCGTTCGCGACACACGCCTCTAAACGACGTCAATAACTTCCCGTAAGTTGGGCCGTCTGTCTGTTTCCCAGTTCCACAGTAAAAATAGAAAAGAATCTTGAAATACTTCACCAAGCTTTAGTGTACCATCTTTATCATCCCAATGAATCTTCCCTACGTAATAGAAAAATAAAAAAATATATGTAAACTAGCGCCATCAAGAGGGCATGAGAAATCCAAAATTATAAGTAGTTTCCATTTAGTGCAATTAATTACACTTAAGATGGCGCTGTACAATATCGTTGAATAATTACATAGTGCTGACGAGGTCTTAGGAGCATAAATGAAACCACAAGTGATGGTCATATTTGGTGATGAAAATCACACACTTTTACATGAAGATATTGTGTGAAGCATTTTTTACTTTTGATTTAATTAATTTATAAATTGTTTATGTAAGTTTTTTAAATTTTAAGCAATAGTTTTATTCTTTCTTTCTCTTTATTCCAATTTAGAACAAATTATAACTTATAAGTACCATCTAGTGCAATTTATAGAATTATAGTTTGTAGCGCCATCTAGTGGTATATATAGCAATATAAAACCGACTGTAGCGCCATCTATCAGGATGGGTAAATGATATTTTGATATTTTATGCTAGAGAGGCTCATCTATTTTATATATTAGTAGCAGACAGGTTCACAACCCGAGCTACCTGATAGCAAATGGTTACTGTTGCTTGCAGATGTTTGTAAAAGAGGAAAGATGGATGAGGAGAGTGAAGAATGATATGATGATTTCTGGCGTGATAGAGGACTTATGTCAGAATAGAAGAGTATATAGAAGTAAAAGACAGATTCTGCCTACCACAACTAATTGGAATAAGGTGAAACAAAAGAGTAGACTTTTGCAATGCTAGAGGCGATGGCAGCTTCTACGATGGGATAGGTAGTGCTCGGGGAAAACTGACGAGAAATCATTTAAAATTTCTAAAGTGTTGTATACCTGATGAAAGCCCAATCAATGGCGAACGGTGTTATTGTTATCTGATTTTTTTTTTGCAGGAGTTCAGTGGACAGGCAGACGGCCCACTTGATGGAAAGCGGTTACCAAAGCCTATAGACATTTGCAACACCGAAGGTGCTACAAATGCGCCGCTGCTCTCTTAAGGGAGACTGGAACCTGGTCACTAATGCCGGAACACAACTCAAGGTTGTTATGGCGGCATACTCTAGACCAGGGGTCTACCACCTGGCTGTGGGTTGATTTGTCGCGCCTCTTACGACAGGCCGCCCCAACGCAGGAAATTGTATTCTTCCTCCGTTCCTGCACGGACAAAAATCTGACTATTAATAGAATCTAAAAGTGGTAATGAAATGAACTGCGTTTTTATGGACTTATAAACACTACGAGAGGCTAATGTTCGTGGTCGGAGGCGTCGACGGACTCCGACTGCGCGAACTTGAGGAACACCTGCTCCAACGTCGTCTGGCTGAAGCTGTACTCCACGATGTTCAGCTTCTCTTTCGCTGTAAACACACATCTATTAAGGAATTATCTAAATTACTATTCATTTGAGAGTTGGTCTGAAAGAGAGTGTCGGGGTGAAGGTAAGGAAAGGAATGCTCCGGTGGTTCGGGCATGTGGAAAGAATGTCTAAACAGATATACAATGCAAAAGTGGATGGATGCAGAAGTCGTGGAAGGCCACGACACACCTTCCATGATCAAATTGATCGTGTACTAGCAGAAGATGATGTCAGGAGCCTCAAGAACAGACGAGCTTGCATGACAACAGATATGAATGTCAAAGAAGCGAGTGAGGTGTGTAAGAATAAGCCTGAATGGCGCTCTGTTGTTCGTGCCTACCCCGCAAGGGAACTGGCGTGAAGTTGTGTATGTATGTATGTATGTACTATTTATTTGTTTTTACCTAATTACTATTAGGTATCTCGCCGTCTGGCTCGCGTCTTACTACATTTTTGGAGATATACATTACGATATACGACTGACCCCTATTACGTCATTTCGTTGTGGTAGTATTAAAATATGTCTGCTGAAGAGTTTCTTGCGCCGCTTCTTCTCTTCAAGCCACAACATGTTGCGAAGCGGTGATAAATTAAATTAGGCTCCCATACAGTTAATACATACATACATAACTTCACGCCAGTTCCCTTGCGGGGTAGGCACGACCAACAGAGCGCCATTTAGGCCCATTCTTACACACCTCACTTGCTTCTTTGACATTCATAACTCTTGTCATGCACACTCGTCTGTTCTTAAGGCTCCTGACATCACCCTCCGCTAGTACGCGATCAATTTGATCATGGAAGGTGTGTCGTGGCCTTCCACGACTTCTGCATCCATCCACTTTTGCATTGTATATCTGTTTAGTCATTCTTTCATCATGCATTCTTTCCACATGCCCGAACCACCGGAGCATTCCTTTCCTTACCTTCACCCCGACACTAAATTAAACTATAAATTAATATAATTTAAATTAATTATTATGGTCGAACTTCGACCACGGGCGACCACTAGTACTTATAGATAGCACATAATTCATTTAGGTGTGTAGCTCCTTAAAGTCAAGTAGTATCTTCTACTGTAGTATCTATGGTGTATTTATTATAGAGAGCACTGGGGGAGTTTTTGGCGGGAACCGAAAGGCGACGTTGTACTGTGCAGTTTTATTTTCTAAAAATGTGTAAAACTACTCTAAAATGAACACTAGTTGTAGGATATTGATAGTTTTTGAGTAGTAATTATGTGATATTTTCTTAAGTTTTCGCGACTTGTATACATAATAAAACTACGTTTTACGGTTTTCTTGCGCCGCTTCTTCTCTTTAAGCCATAACATGTTGCGAAGCGGTAGTAAATTAGATTAGGCTCCCATAGAGTAAATAATAACCATAAACAAAATTAAAATGAACAAGTTGGCGGTAGGCTAAATAAAACTTTAACAATACTCGTTGACACTTGACATCTTTATCTTCCGTGATCACGGCCACTGAAAAGTGGCCGAAACGTCGGAAAAACCAAAATCAAATACAATTACCGCGCTTAAAACCGTTAAAACGTAGTTTTATTATAGTAATTATGTGTTTTGCGAGAAATGTGAACTATATAGCCAAATATGGCCTTTTCAGTTTTCACAAGAACTCCGTTGAGTGACGTCGATTGTAGCCTACAATACAACGGCGTCTGGCTTAAAGGTCTAGTTGCCAAGCCTTAAACTTAAAAAAAAAAGAGAGCACTGACCGTCCTCGATCTGCTGGAAGCAGCTGGCGAGGCTGGAGACGGCCGACTGGGGCACGGAGAAGACCAGCCGCTCGGCGAAGTTCTCCTCCAGCACCGCCGAGGGGAACAGCTGCCCCACCAGCGCGATGGCCGCCTCCGCGCAAGCACCACCCCCACTCGACTCGTTCCTGGACAACGCAACGCAAGCATCTCGAGGTAACTTCCCACCCAGCTTACTGAACTACAGAAGACTAGCTGACGTGCCACCTGATGGAAAGTTATCCGTGCAGGAATGGAGAAAGAATACAATTTCCTGCGTTGGGGCGGCCTGTCGTAAGAGGCAACAAAACAACCGACAGCCAGGTGGTGGGGTATTTCCCCGACTGGATGGCTACCACCCTTGGTCTTGAGTATGCCGTCATAGCGACCTTGATTTGTGTTCCGGCATTAGTGACCAGGTTCCAGTCTCCCTTAAGAGAAACGGCAGCGCATTTGTAGCGCCTTTGTTGTTGCAAATGTCCATAGGCGATGATAACCGCTTTCCATCAAGTGGGCCGTCTGCCTGTCTGCTGAACTCATGCAAAAAAAAAGTTAACGAGCTGCTGGCTTCAAAGGGGAGTTGGGGGACTTTTTCCTCCCCACAACCGGAAGTACAAATCCAGAATTGTTTATCTTTTTTAGCCTTTATTATTATTAATTTAATTAAAAAACACAGATTATTCTTATGCTAATACATTATACTTGTGGTTGCTGTCCACTTTTTTACTTACGTTTATTTAGGGCTGGTAACCCTAAAAAAATACATACAACCCTAAATTTTCATTCTTCTACCACCAATCCCTATTTTTTAACAGCGATATAAGTGCTTTAATAATTTTCTACTCTGTTCAAGTTCATTCGAGTTTCGATTAACATTTGGTCCCGATAGATGGCGCTGTAATCGGGTTCTAGATTTTTTTTTAAATTTTCTGAAGGTAGGACAACGTCTACCGTCTTCAGCTAGTAATCTTATAAATATGTTTGTATGTATTTAATTTATAAAATACTAGCTGATGCCCGCGACTTCGTCCGCGTGGTGCGGTTTTTTTTAACTATCCCACGGGAACTCTTTATTATTTCGGGATCAAAAGTATCCTACATGTTGACCAGGGATATAAGCTATCACCATAGAAAAAAATCATATAAATCGGTCCAGTCGTTTCGGAGATTAGTCGGTACAAACAGACAGACAAACCGAGAAACAAAAAAATTAAAAAAAATCTTAATTACTTCTATTTCACTTCTTACATCCCCCTGACTCGGTAATTTTTCATTGTTTTTTTTTATTTATTTTTTTATTGCGTGAGTTCAGCAGACAGGCAGACGGGCCACTTGATGGTAAGCGGTTACCATCGCCTATGGACATTTGCAACACCAAAAGTGCTATAAATGCGCTGCTGCCCTCTTAAGGGACACTGGAACCTGTTGTTCATTGTACAGAAATTCGACCTCCACAATTTCATTATATGTATATAGAAGATGTAGTTTAAGTATGTTTGTTTATGATCTACCTAATAACCTGCATACCTACATCGCCAGATTAGATTAAACTCTTCCTTAAGTTAGGTTGCCTGGAAGAGATTGCTTGAAGCGATAAGGCCGCCTATTGTTTCCACCATGACAATATTGTAATTGTACATTTTTGAAATCATATATTTGGTGCCTACGCTCACGTATGGAAGCGAGAGGTGGGTATGGAAGAGAGAGCATGGAAGTAGAGTAAGTTATGACCGAAGTAAGAGAGAGAGTTGGTCTGAAAGAGAGTGTAGGGGTGAAGTTAAGGAAAGCAATGCTCCGGTGGTTCGGGCATGTGGAAAGAATGCATGATGAACAGATATACAATGCAAAAGTGGATGGATGCAGAAGTCGTGGAAGGCCACGACACACCTTCCATCATCAAATTGATCGTGTACTAGCAGAAGGTGATGTCAGGAGCCTTAATAACAGACGGGCATGCATGACAAGAGTTATGAATGTCAAAGAAGCGAGTGAGGTGTGTAAGAATAAGCCTGAATGGCGCTCTGTTGTTCGTGCCTACCCCGCAAGGGAACTGGCGTGAAGCTATGTATGTGTATATATTTGGTGAGCAATAAAGTGTTATCTATCTAATTTATAACCTGTGGTGCTGATGCCTGGGGTGCGGCGGCGTCCCCGCCACTAGCGGAGTGTGTATTGATGCGTCAACCGCTTCCGCTTCGCCTTCCGCTTCCGCCTCTGGTGAGACCGAACCCGAACCTGAAATACCCTCATCCCCTTCCTCCAGGGACGGCGAGTTCTCCAGCGACCTTAAAGGCGATGGTGATATCGACATCTCCGATTCTAATATCTGGAAATTGAGTACAAATGTATTAGATAATTATACATTTTTGTACACTTAAATCGTAGATCTATACTAATATTATGAAGAGGTTAAGTTTGTGACGTTGTAGGGGGTAATCTGTGGATCTACTAAACAGGGAGTGTCATAGGCTTACATAACATGACGCTATATACCACCGCAGCGGGACAGAGCGCGGGTGAAACCGCGCCGGGCCGCTAGTATTATATAAAATGAATAAATTCAAATTCAAAAGTTTTTATTCAAAATAAGTTCCACTGGAGAACACTTTTTGAAGGTCATACATGTAAGTTAACTTCCTATTCTATGTACACCGCTTCGCAACGCGTTGATGCTGTAAAGGAGAAGAAGCGGCAAGAAACTCCCCAACAACACGTCTAGCTAAATATTGTTTTTATTTATATTTCATATTCTATTTATATCTCCAATCCTTTTTTTTATAAGTTTTGTACAGAAGTATGTTACAGAATCACTTTTTGAAGAATTAATGGAGTTGTAGCAAACAATGCATACTCAATAAGACCAAGACAATAAAGGGAAAGAAAAATAATATTATAGTTATAATAATGACATGACGTGCTAAAATGTTATGCTGCAAATAGTCGATAGATAAAACACACACATTATGTAACCCCAGGTTAAGATACAACACACACATTGTATAACCCCAGGTTAAGATTTCAGGCACCACGACTAAAGCAAATATCGGGAAGTTCATTTATGGGAGTTATCACGTGACCACGGTCAACCTCCTCAAAAAGCCTTCTCAATCTGGACACATTCCAGATTGAGAAGTTGTTTTGCCCCAAAAACGATTTTCATTTCGATTTTATTTATTAAGGACAATAAATAAAAAACAGAGTCCAGAGCATATTCAACAATGTCAAAACATTATTCACATTGAAAGACATGGATATGAATAAATTTATAGCATGTTTGCTTGAATTTATTTTGAGGTTGGTATAAAATTTTGTCTTTTTATTCTTTAATATAAAAATTAGATTCATTATTAGATACATTTTAGTGCTTGTAAAATGTATCTATCTCTAATAATGACTACGTTTTGGATGACATGTTACTTCTGGCATAATAAATTCATCAAATTAGGGTAATTTCGAAAATTGAAACGTTTTGGATGTCATGTTACTTCTAGCATAATAAATTCATCAAATTGGGGTGATTTCGAAAATTGAAACGTTTTGGATGTCATGTTACTTCTAGCATAATAAATTCATCAAATTGGGGTAATTTCGAAAATTGAAACGTTTTAGATGGCATGTTACTTCTGGCATAATAAATTCATCAAATTGGCGTAATTTCGAAAATTCAAACGTTTTGAATGTCATGTTACTTCTAGCATAATAAATTCATCAAATTGGGGTAATTTCGAAAATTCAAACGTTTTGAATGTAATGTTACTTCTAGCATAATAAATTCATCAAATTGGGGTAATTTCGAAAATTCAAACGTTTTGAATGTCATGTTACTTCTAGCATAATAAATTCATCAAATTGGGGTAATTTCGAAAATTCAAACGTTTTGAATGTAATGTTACTTCTAGCATCATAAATTCATCAAATTGGGGTGATTTCGAAAATTCAAACGTTTTGAATGTCATGTTACTTCTAGCATAATAAATTCATCAAATTGGGGTAATTTCGAAAATTCAAACGTTTTGAATGTAATGTTACTTCTAGCATCATAAATTCATCAAATTGGGGTGATTTCGAAAATTCAAACGTTTTGAATGTCATGTTACTTCTAGCATAATAAATTCATCAAATTGGGGTAATTTCGAAAATTGAAACGTTTCGGATGTCATGTTACTTCTGGCATAATAAATTCATCAAATTGGGGTAATTTCGAAAATTGAAACGTTTCGGATGTCATGTTACTTCTAGCATAATAAATTCATCAAATTGGGGTCATTTTGAAAACTCGAACGTTTTAAATGTCATGTTATTTCTGGCAAAGTCATTGTCAAAGGGGTTCCGGTCAGGCCCCAGGACTTCATTGTTCCAATCGACTAAGCCGGTAAAGACTTGGCCCACTCAATATGTATACTCTTTGAAAGCAATACTAATAAACAATGTCAAGACAATATTCCATAATTACCGTAGCTTTTTGATAATTTTGCCCAATTTTCATCTCTAAAGTGTAACCAGCTCCATATAAATTCTTTAAATGCTGCGTTGAGCCGATACACCTGTAAAATTATGATTAAAATTTTAATGATAATTTATTATTATGTTGTATCATAATAAAAAACATATTACAATATTTTTTGCCCATAGCTGTAGGCAGATTAATTAGATACTCTGCATATCTTCTTAACCGAGTTTTTTTAACCAAGTTCAAAAAGGAGGACTTTATGCCTGTATGTTTGTTACCCGATTAATTCTCCGTCAATTGTGCACCGATACTCAAAAAAAGATTTTTTCGAAAGAGACTTCAAAATGTTGTGGATTATATTTATATTTTGCTTTTCAGTTTAAAGTCGGTTTTTTTTTTGTATTTCATTTTATTACTGGAATACACATCAGGCAATCAGACGGCCCAGCTAACGGAAAGCGTTTACCGTCGTCTATGGACATTTGTAACACCAAGGTGCTACCAACGGGGACTGGAACCTGGCCACTGATGCAGAACACAATTCAACATTGTTATGAAGGCCTATTCTGGACCAAGGATGTTGTGGATTATTTTATATAATATATATTTATTAGCGAAAACGTAAATAAATAAAATTCGCCTCTAAAACATTATATTGGACTTTCCTTTAGAAAATTTTCTTAAAAGCAAGTCAATATATTTATATCTTGTTAGCGAACACGTAAATAAATAAAATAATAATTCGCTTCTAAAACATTATATTTGACTTGCTCTTAGGAAAATTTTCTAACAAGTGACATAAACAAAAAACAAAGAAATGACATTACATATAAATTTAAATTATGAAAAATAATACATTCTAAAAAGTTCCAACAAAGCGTGTTGGCCATCTAGACGGGCAAATATGCTACCACCTAGCTGTGGGTTCTTTCGGTAATTTGTATTCTTTCACCGTTCTTGCGTGGATAATTTGCGAGTTTTTTTTTTGTAAAGCTTTCAGCACTTTATTGATTCTATCATAATTAAATAATAAAAAAAGGTTACTTTAATTCAGTGTCATCGTTGATTATTTTTTAAACCGCAGTGTTCATCTTTATATATATTTAGTGCATTGTAGCAGATTTATTGTAAAAAAAAAACATTTGGTGGTCCTATATAATTAACGTCCAAGCTTACCTCAAACTCCCCTTGACCATAATCCCCACCCTAGAACATAAAGCATCAGCCTCTTCCATGGAATGTGTAGTTAATATAGCACCTTTTTTGCCCTGGAAGAAAACGACACGCAATAGAGTTCACAGCCAAAGACAAAGATTGTTTATTTCTTAAATACGAAAATTTATATATCAGAGTATGCATGATGGTCACGCCATAAAATTTATAATTGATATTTTCTAAAATCGTACTCTTTTTTTCTTAATTTTGTCAGAGTCTAGTATGTCTCCAGAGCTATATACTTATAAATGCCTATAAATTAAACCGGGACATTCACCATTCAACCACAGAGGCCTTTGGCGTGCCTGCCATCTGACCATCAAACCCCAAAGCACAGTCTGTAACTGAAAATACTCTACGTGGTAGAGCCATGCTGAACTCATTATGTCGACGTGGTAGAGCTATGCTGAACTCATTATCTCGACGTGGTAGAGCTATGCTGAACTCATTATCTCGACGTGGTAGAGCTATGCTGAACTCATTATCTCGACGTGGTAGAGCTGTGCTGAACTCATTATCTCGACGTGGTAGAGCTATGCTGAACTCATTATCTCGACGTGGTAGAGCTATGCTGAACTCATTATCTCGACGTGGTAGAGCTGTGCTGAACTCATTATCTCGACGTGGTAGAGCTATGCTGAACTCATTATCTCGACGTGGTAGAGCTATGCTGAACTCATTATCTCGACGTGGTAGAGCTGTGCTGAACTCATTATCTCGACGTGGTAGAGCTATGCTGAACTCATTATCTCGACGTGGTAGAGCTATGCTGAACTCATTATCTCGACGTGGTAGAGCTGTGCTGAACTCATTATCTCGACGTGGTAGAGCTATGCTGAACTCATTATCTCGACGTGGTAGAGCTATGCTGAACTCATTATCTCGACGTGGTAGAGCTGTGCTGAACTCATTATCTCGACGTGGTAGAGCTATGCTGAACTCATTATATCCCCGTCGCAGAGCCATGCTGAACTCACTATCTCCACGTGGTAGAGCCACGCTGAACTCATTAGCTCGACGTGGTACAGCCATGCTGAACTCAGTATCTCGACGTGGTAGAGTCATGCTGAACTCATTATCTCGACGTGGTAAAGCCATAGTGATGTGTTGCCTATCTCCGTCGAGACTAAATATGTATTTACGTCTTTGTTGAAAAGTCCCTTATTGTGGACATCTGGAAAACCTTAAAAGAGAGCTCATTTGACAGTTGCGCACCTATCTCATAAAAAAGCGTATGCTACATGTACAGTCGATGAATTCTAAGTGTCTTTTTTTTGCCTGAAGTGGGTAAACACGCAGAAGTCGCACCTGATGAAAATTGTGTATCGATGTCTATGGACGTATACAACACTAGACGCAATGCCAACGCATCCCTTACCTTTAGGCTAAGATGCAGGAGATGAGGTAGGAGGGATAGGGTTGTCTTGAAAAATATATCCATTATATCAGGTAAACATGATACCTGGAAGCTAGCAAGAATGGTGTCCCATAAGAACCGCTTGCTCCTGGGATCCATGCCGGTGGAGGGCTCGTCCAGGAGTACCACCCTGGGCGCCCCCACCATGGCCAGGGCAAAGGACAGCTTGCGCCTCGTCCCCCCCGAGCACTCCTCGGCGTTCTTGCCCGCGTGCTCCATTATCTGGAGTCCGTTCAGGTACGCCTCCACTATCCTGAACAAAAATCGTTATTTCTTCAAGGTTTATGAACCATCATAATGTTGGAATTGGGTTTTTTAATCAACTTTTTTTTGTAATAAATGGACAGATCATAAGTAATTATATAGTAGAACAAATAATTAATTTTTTTGCCGTAATCAAAAAATTATATCCAATTAAAAATAATTTTTTGAAACCGAAGTACCCAAGTACCGAATACACGCCGACGATTCCCGAGCAAACCCGAGCGCGCGTGTGACGTCACAATGTAAATTTCTCATACTAACTCATCGTATCTCCGTAGCACACAGCTGATGTAGCTACGATGAGTTAGTATGAGAAATTACCATTGTGACGTCACACGCGCGCTCGGGTTTGTTCGGGAATTGTCGTCGTGTCTGTATTGTATTGGATTAAGCGTGCGATGTTATTCCTAGCGTTTGGCTTCTTCCATGTGGTGAACCAACCTGGGAGTATCCGTTTTGCTGACCCCCCTGATGGCGGCATAGCACTCAATGTGCTCGCGGATGGTGACGTTCTTCCAGAGCGCGTCGTGCTGGGGACAGTAGCCCAACATCTGGAACGCAGACGCCTGCGAGTCGTCGATGTTCTGGCTGCCCAGCATCACCTGGTAATATACCATACCGTTTTCTCATACCTCTTCATTTGTATGCAATACTTAGCACGGCCTTTATTTTCAATTAATAAACTGTGAAAGTTATTGAATATTGGGTTCTGTGGCTCCTTTTAATTGCAAATAGGTACATGCTTTCCCTTTAATAGTTGGCAAATTGACTCTCCGCGTAACAATGAAAAGCAACTTCTTTTATGCAATGCAAAAATGTTGTTTTTATTTATAAAAGAGCATATTAATGTAGGACACTCGGAAAGTTTTGCAAAAAAAAACATCTATACGTAAATATTTGTTTATTAAATATTTTCAATGTACTCTTTCTTAAAGTAGTTTCATGCCTATGAATCAGTTTTCGAAACACTCTTTCCAGTTCGCAGCAGAATTCATGCAGTTAAGAAAAAGGAATGAGTGCAACATACCGTGCCGCAGGTGGGCCGCTCCTCGGCCGTGATGATCTTCATGGTGGTGGTCTTCCCGGCGCCGTTGTGACCCAGCAGCCCGAAGACCTCCCCGCCCTCGACGGCCAGGCTCAGCCTGGCGAGGCCCGCGCGCCTGGCGCGCCGCGTCGACGACCCCTTCGCGCCCTGCCCCCAGCAGCTGTCGCCGTCGCCGGTGCCCCGCACTTTGTACTCCTTGCGCAAGTTCTACGAATGCGTCAACGTCAAATATTTACCCACAGGGCGTTCCACTAGTAGCTCACAACACCCAAAATGCTCAGTTAGTCGTTCCACAAAGCGACCGCGGTTGTTTTGGTCGTGGCGAAAATGTCACTAATGACGTCATCATTTCCGATCATACAACGCTCGCAACGACCCATGTCAAGAGGTGGGTCGAATAGCCTTTCCACTTGGGCCATCGGAACTCACTCATTATCATAATGATCCCATCATGACTACACCACGTTATCTTGGTTACAGCATTTACAGCTTTTAAGGCCGGCTCAACTGGTGTGTCACGAATATCGACAATATTACTATGATTATTTAGTATATATGTGTGCGTGCGTGTGTGCGTGTGTGTGTGTGTGTGTGTGTGTGTGTGTGTGTGTGTGTGCGCGCGCGCGCGTACGTGTGTGTGTGCGTGTGCGTGTGCGTGTGTGCGTGTGTGCGTGTGTGCGTGTGTGTGTGTGTGCGTGTGTGTCGGAGAAGCATTGTTCTCGGTGACATCGTCTTTAGTGGTTGCGAGTTTAGTGGGCATCATCAGGTAAAATGCGAGCACAAAACACAATGGTCACGGTTTATATACTTTTAATTTAGATTTAAAAAATATTTCGTCACAGTTAAGACCGAGCAGCGGGTTCAGGGCACCGATCTTACTTTAACCCTTCCTTTTAAATTCTCAACGATCAAACTCGCCCGTCTACCTTAAGTACAGATGGCGCCTCGACCCCGCTCGAGGCACGTGCTCTATGATTGGTCGTTGGTCAGACTAAGAACATTTTTACGTTATAAAAAGATTTAACAAATTAAATTAAATTAAGGATTTTAAAGTAATTAAACTTAAACAAATTTTATTGTGCATTATACATGCAATCAACCCGACTCATAGCGTCCTTCGACATATATATATGTATGCAAGTGGATTTGAACCCAGGGTTGGAACTCACGTGCACGACCAGCGGTGGCGCGCTATGCGTCGGCTGCCTTATAATGGCGGCGACCCTCCTCCTTTCCCTCCTGACGTCATCGTCCTCCCCCACCTCCCCGCCGGCCTCCACTTCCGCGTCCGCGAACCCCGATGTCTCTGACGCTGTGCGGGCTCGCTACCAAACAACATTTGCACAATAATCTATCCCTATTCATATTATAAATGCGAAAGTAACTGTCTGTCTGTTCCATTTTCAGGGATTTGGTCGATGTAGTCGATGTGGTCGGTATGGTCGATTTGGTCGATGTAGTCGATGTGGTCGGTGTGGCAGATTTGGCCGATTTGGTCGATGTAGTCGATGTGGTCGGTGTGGTAGATTTGGCCGATTTGGTCGATGTGGTCGATGTAGTCGATGTGGTCGGTGTGGTAGATTTGGCCGATTTGGCCGATTTGGTCGATTTGGTCGATGTGGTCGATGTAGTCGATGTGGTCGGTGTGGTAGATTTGGCCGATTTGGTCGATATAGTCGATGTGGTCGGTGTGGTAGATTTGGTCGATGTGGTCGATGCAGTCGATTTGGCCAATTTGGTCGATTTGGTCGATGTGGTCGATGTGGTTGATGTAGTCGATGTGGTCGGTGTGGCAGATTTGGCCGATTTGGTCGATGTGGTCGATGTAGTCGATGTGGTCGGTGTGGTAGATTTGGCCGATTTGGTCGATGTAGTCGATGTGGTCGGTGTGGCAGATTTGGCCGATTTGGTCGATATGGTCGATGTAGTCGATGTGGTCGGTGTGGCAGATTTGGCCGATTTGGTCGATGTGGTCGATGTGGTCGGTGTGGCAGATTTGGCCGATTTGTTCGATGTGGTCGATTTGGTCATTTTGGTACATGTACATAATTCGAGGGTTTCATAACAAATGGGCGTATACGCAAAATGGCATTTTTTTATTGTTTACTAAAATCTATGCATGTTACAATTTAGACAGTCTTACCAGTATGCAAGTGTACCTAAATAGAAGAGTATTCCAAATTTCAGCCTTATACAATCAACTAGTTTTGTTTTATTCACAATTTTGTCTCTTGTGTAAAATTGCACTTTTGTCTATACGCCAGGGGCGGATTTAGAAATATGACGTCTGTAGGCTATTCAAATTTTACCGCCCCTACCGTTAAATCGATACCCTAATTCACAATCATATCGTGAGACGTGTATAGTCTTGAATTAGACCTCCTTTTTACCGTAGTTTGAAGATTGTGTAAGACATATAAAAAAATTGGCCTCAAATTTGCCGCCCCTCCAAAATCTGCCGCCCTAGGCTACAGCCTACTTAGCCTATTGGTAAATCCACCACTGCAGTATACGCCCATTTGTTATGAAGCTCTCGATATGTAGTTTTAACACCGAAAATTGGCAAAGATACTTGTCATCCGGGAGATGGGACAGTTTGCGATATAAAATGAAGTCACGTAAAAATTTAATACAATGTAGCATGTGGTGTAACCTCTTTAAACAAGAGGCACGTACTAGAGGTTGATGCGCGGTACAGCCGCGGGGTAAACTCTAGTAATATTATAAATGCGAAAGTCACTCTGTCTGTCTGTCTGTTCCGTTTTCAGGGATTTGGTCGATGTAGTCGATGTGGTCGGTGTGGTAGATTTGGCCGATTTGGTCGATGTGGTCGATTTGGTCATTTTGGTACATGTACATAATTCGAGGGCTTCATAACAAATGGGCGTATACGCAAAATGCCATTTTCTTATTGTTTACTAAAATCTATGCATGTTACAATTTAGACAGTGTTACCAGTATGCAAGTGTACCTAAATAGAAGGGTATTCCAAATTTTAGCCTTATACAATCAACTAGTTTTGTTTTATTCACAATTTTGTCCCTTGTGTAAAACTGCACTTTTGTCTATACACCCATTTGTTATGAAGCCCTCGATATGTAGTTTTAACACCGAAAATTGGCATAGATACTTGTCATCCGGGAGATGGGACAGTTTGCGATATAAAATGAAGTAACATAAAAATTTAATACAATGTAACATGTGCTTGTAACCTCTTTAAATAAGAGGCACGCACTAGAGGTTGATCCGCGGCACAGCCGCGGGGTAAACTCTAGTAATATTATAAATGCGAAAGTAACTCTGTCTGTCTGTTTCGTTTTCACGCAAAAACTACGGGAACGATTTGACTGAAACATTGTATATATATTTTTCGTTGCCGAGGATGAACATAGGATACTTTTTATCCCGAATAATGGGATAGTTTCCGGGATCAAAATACCTATATATCTGTCTGTTTATTTTTTGTTATGCTTTTATGGAAAAACTATTGGACCGATTTAGCTGAAACTCGGTATATATGTAATTTTAATAATGACGGTGGACAAGGGATACTTTTCAACCCGGATTTTGGGATAGATTTATGTAAAGCTTATCCCAGAAAGTAGGATAGGATTTTTTTTGTGAGTTGTCATTTTGGTAATTTTGGTCATTTATGTAGTTTACAGATGTTATTAGATATTAGTTAGACTTAGTTTATTTGTAGTTGATTTGTGTTTATAAAAGTAATATAGAAATCTAAAAACTCTTCAAATATAATATTGTCGTTTATAGATAGATAAATGGGGGATAAATAAATAAAACTAGAACGGGTTGAAAGAGGATGAAAGTTTGTAAGGGAGTTCAATCATTTCTCAAGTTTACAGATATCAACATTTATCATCTATAAAAAAATGCTTTAGTAACACTATCTATGTGTCTAAATGTATGAGATTTAGATATGGATATAACACCTGATTTCATTTAAGTAGTTGTTTTTTTTCACTAATCAGTTTTTATTTACTTTCCTCATATTCGAAATGAAAAGCAGAGTATTAAGCTCGGGCGAAAGGCCTATTTAGGTACTCAAACTATTTGGGCCCTCACTACGCTCGAGCGCCAAACCATGCCTATATAGATCACTTTTACCTCTCATGTAGCAATTTACTATTACTCTTATTTATTTATTTTATTCTTGATTCAACGGTGTAACCAATTCAAGATTCGATTGTTTGCACGTCATCGAAGTGTAAAAGTTTTCACGCAAAAACTACTAGGAGTATTGGATCGGTTTTGCTGTAATTTTGTTTAAATGTAGTTTTAATGCCGAAAATGGACATAGATACTATTCATCCCGGTAGATGGGATAGTTTGCGATATAAAATGAAGTGACAAATAGCACTAACATAAAAATTGAATACAACGTAACCTGTATTAACGCCTGCTGTTTCTGTAAACTCTACTAACTTCATAAATGTGGTAATGTGGGAGCGAGACAGCAAACTTCATTTATAATAAATAAAGCTACGTTTTAACGGTTTTAAGCGCGGTAATTTATTTGATTTTTGGTTATTCCGACGTTTCGTGATCACGGAGGACAAAGATGTCAAGTGTCAACAAGTATTGTTAAAGTTTTATTTAAGCCTACCGCCAACTTGTTCATTTTAATTTTGTTCATGGTTATTATTTACTCTATGGGAGCGTAATCTTTATCACCGCTTCGCAACATGTTATGGCTTGAAGAGAAGCCATAACATGTTGCGAAGCTTAACAACACCCGTCGACGCTAGACATCTTTGTACTGAAAAGTGGCCGAAACCTCGGAATAACAAAAATCAAATAAATTACCGCGCTTAAAACCGTTAAAACGTAGTTTTATTATGTATACAAGTCGCGAAAACTTAAGAAAATATTAAACTTCATTTAGGTAGAGCAACAATACAATAAAATAACTTACAGGACAAAGTCTACCGCCGGACTTGAGTCTGTCAGCAGCTAACAGCGCAGCGCCGCATATGGGCACGTGTAGCAAGGTGGCTGCGATCAGCACGCATATTTCGCCAGTGAAATAACTACTGAGAGACGGCGTCATACATAACCCTCGCAAGTTACATGTAAGATACACCCTGGAACAGGAACCATGATATTATGTATATTGAAATGTGCATAAGAGATTGTGTTTGTTCGGGATTCACGTAAAAACTGCTGGGCCGATTTCGATGCGGTTTTCGTTGATCGAAAGCAAATTCTTAGACTTAAAGTATGCACTACTTATTATCCTGGGAATCCCGCGGAAATTTTTCTGGGAATGATTTAAAATACATACATACATAACTTCACGCCAGTTCCCTTGCGGGGTAGGCAGGAACAACATAGCGCCATTTAGGCTTATTCTTACACACCTCACTTGCTTCTTTGACATTCATAACTCTTGTCATGCACGCTCGTCTGTTCTTAAGGCTCCTGACATCACCTTCTGCTAGTACACGATCAATTTGATCATGGAAGGTGTGTCGTGGCCTTCCACGACTTCTGCATCCATCCACTTTTGCATTGTATATCTGTTTAGTCATTCTTTCATCATGCATTCGTTCCACATGCCCGAACCACCGGAGCATTCCTTTCCTTACCTTCACCCCGACACTCTCTCTCTTACTTCGGTATTACGAACGCGGTCCGCGAGCGTCACTCCGCAGATTTTGCGCAGTGCTCGCATCTCGACCGCGTTTACTCTACTTTCATGCATGATTTAAAATGACCAGATTTATAAAAAATCCTAATTCCAATTTGATTTTTTCACTGATCGATAGCAAATTATATGTAATAAAAAGTGTGAAATTTCCCGGAGGCGGTTTGTAGTTGTTGGGCTGCATAAAAATTAGCTTATTCCAACACAAATTTCACTAAAACAACCGCTTTCATTCTTTTTCAAATGCTGCGGTATTTTGTGTCCCGCTAATCCCGCGAGAGTTTCAAGTCAAGAGTGGACGAAGTCGCGGGCATATCCTAGTCTATAACAAAATTCCCACTTATATAAACGAAATGAACATTAGTTCTTTCAAGATACGACTTAGAAAATTATTATTGACCACAAATGTTATTATTATAGTATTCAGGATTTCTCAAATGACAGATTTTCAATGTTGTCTGTTTTTTTTTATTGCAGGAGATCAGCAGACAGGCAGACGGGCCACTTGATGGAAAGCGGTTACCATCGCCTATGGACATTTGCAACACCAAAGTTGCTACAAATGCGCCGCTGCTCTCTTAAGGGAGACTAGAACCTGGTCACTAACGCTGGAACACAACTCAAGGTTGTTATGGCGACATACTTTAGACCAGGGGTGGTAGCCATCCAGTCGGGCAAATGCCCTACCACCTGGCTGTGGGTTGTTTTGTCGTCTCTTACGACAGGCCGCCCCAACGTAGGAAATTGTATTCTTTCTCCGTTCCTGCACGGATATAAAAATATTAAAACAATTTTATATTATTACTGCCTACTAGTTCTAAGTTATAAATCTATATTTGTTGTCTCAATGCATACATACTTATATATAATTAATATATAGCGCACTGATTGTTTTTGTAAGTTTCGCACGCCAAAAATGGCAGGCATTGTCACTTCCTACTAATATTATCAACGCGAAAGTTTGTAAGAATCTATTGATGTATGTACGGATGTATGTATGTTTGTGACTCTTTCACGCAAAAACTGCTGAATGGATTTTGATGAAACTTTACAACAATATAGCTTACACATCAGAATAACACATATATAACGATTTTCCATCACCACGCGGGTGAGACCGCGGGCGCAGCTAGTACACTATAATTTATTAACTGTAAGATCTTATGATTGTGAAGTGTTTGCTAATAAATGATATCTAATTTTATATCTCTATATTGATACTTCAGACGCATATGTACAAATCTACATCTTATTCTATGTACATAACTTCTACATAATCATTATTTTACTTCATATTAATTAGTCAACGTCAGGCTTTTTATTATTTTGTTAAGTAGAGAAGTATGTCATACACATTTCGAAGAATTAATGGAGTCGTAGTAATATATACAATCAACCAAAGCGGCGGTGAACCACCCATAAGGCTACAGTCGCTTGGCAAAAACTTTCGCTAACATCACAATGACACGCGCACAAGTAAAATATCAGTTTAAGGGGAGGGATTTTATTGTTACTGTTGTTTGTTACTTGGGTTTTACAAAGAGGCAATAAAATCGAAGTCCGTAAACAAACCGAGAGCAGAATACAAAAGAAAAATGGCGTCGTCAATCGGCAAAGTGCATATTACGTCTAAACACGAGTAATTGATTCCTTTAGTTTAAACATTTCAGCAACGTCCTGATTGATGTATTTGAGAATGTGTGTGTGTTGATGTCGAAACTTTATGAGCCGTTCAAAGCAAAATCTCAACCGTGCAGGAACGGAGAGAGAATACCATTTCCTGCTTCTGCGGCCTGTCGTAAGGCGATAAAACAACCCACAGCCCGACTGAATGGCTACCACCCCTGGTCTAAAGTATGTCGCCATAACAACCTTAAGTTGTGTTCGGGAATTAGTGACCAGGTTCCAGTTTTGTAGCAACTTTGCTGTTGCAAATGTCCATAGGCGATGGTAACCGCTTTCCATCAAGTGGGCCGTCTGCCTGTCTGCTGATCTCCTGCAATAAAAAAAATATAAAAAAAATGTTACAAAACCGATCAAGGAGGAACTTTGTTGACCGTACATACAGTATAAATGTTCCATGTATGAATTTTAATAATGGATCTCGGATATTACCTGTCCACGTAATAGATTATCGCGTAGGGGATGTACATAACATCCAAGAAACTGAACACCATATGAAGATAGAACGCTATGTCACTACCTGAAAGGAAAAACGCGGTTAATTGATTTTGTGAGCTTTACACAATGAAAAATGAATAGTTTGAAATTCAATTTTAATTCTAATATTTACTTATTTTAGGCAACAATAATAAAGATATCACACACATTGTAAGTATATTCACAATCTAAGCAAATTACGTCTGTATTATAGATAATTATGATATATACCTAACAGGCAGTTCCAGACTAAAGAAACGAGGAAATGTTAATATAATACTAATATTAGATGGATGTATTAAATTGAATAAATTTCGTTGAAAGGCACAGAATTGAAAGAAAAAGTCAATATTAAACGGTTCATTTCTGTCTTTTAGTTTGAAGGAAACAGCCAAAGTGATCCAAGGTCATCGAATATAGTCGTGTTCTTTCAATTACATTTGTCAATTAATTTGATTCAATTTGGTTGATCTGTTTCATTTCAGCAAAACGAAGACTTTCAATGACGTTTAATGACTCCATTTTATGTTTACACGGTTCACTTTGGTTGCTTCAATTAATTGAAAGACGTGTAATAACAGCTTAGTCAACTTAACAAGTCAAAAGTATCACGATCTCACCCCATTTAAAAGTATCCAGAACGGCTACAAGAATGAAAGGTATAACGCCAACCCAAGTAGTGATGTTCGGCATTATACTCTGAGCGGAATCCATCTTGTCGAAGATGTACGACAAACACGTGTTAAACAAGATGGCGGACGGGCTATAAAGGAGGAGGAGGCCGGATAGCATCATGATGGCCGACCCGTTGGTAAGGCTCGGAATGTCGTTTAATATGACCTGGAGGAAATAATACTTGATTTACATCAAGTTACGTTTTTAAAGAAAGAAAAGACAGTAAGAATATATTTGAAGAAAAAGCGACGTAATTACATTTCCTATACATTGTTATACACAGAGCATATTCTGAGAATTCGGACACCGCATTTTCAGTTGCACTCAGCATATTGCTCTGCTGGAATTATATCCGACACAACGCTGATTTTCAGTGCAAACCTTCCTTTTGGTATGGCAAAGGCCAAATCGACTCAATTTTGTTAAATAACAATAATGATTATTATTTATAGCCATAATCCCCTCCCCATCTTCCCAGACCCCTAGTACCAATAGCCCGGTGCTTTTTGTAGCCATGTCCCACAATAGTCCTACACTGGCCGGGGCTTGTCCTTGGGTGCATTTCTGTATGGTGTGGACAAGTATAATAGTCTTGCAAGACATACAAATATAATTAGAAACAGAATATATTAACCATAATAAAGTCGATTGACTGTAAACTTACCAATGAAATAGTAAGATAGTCTTCCTAATAAATGGAATTGTACCAATTAGGAAGCAGGTCCCCAAATACAAGTCGATCTAGTTTGGAGACCAAAGTACTTTAACAATGTGAATTATGTTACTATTGTAATAATAATAAATAAATGACTATTGATAACTTTTATAGTATAATTATGATGAATGCAAATAAATGAACACTGTAATCTTCCATTTAATAATTATGAAGTCAGGAAATAATATAGTCTAGTCTCTAGAGATGTAAACTAATTCCACTTGTGTGTGTGTGATGTGTGATTCTGACATTAAAATAAATGTAACTATTACAAAATTCAGTCTTACAAATCACTTATTGCAATTCATGATTCTACCACCTCTGAGAAGATGACTAGATGACCTGTTCAATGTTGATTCTAGTCAATTAGAGGTGTTGGCGCCACTTATTTCCCAATTACCAATTGTGTCTTGGGTTTATAGCGTCTTGCAACCCCCGTATGTTGCCGCCGCTCGCTCGGCGCGTGAGTTCAGTACGTTGCCAAACGCCACGCTACCGCGACGCACGTGTACTAGTATCGCATTTTTTTTTATTGCAGGAGATCAGCAGACAGGCAAACGGCCCACTTGATGGAAAGCGGTTACCATCGCCTATGGACATTTGCAACAGCAAAGTTGCTACAAATGCGCTGCTGCTCTCTTAAGGGAGACTGGAACCTGGTCACTAATGCCGGAACACAACTCAAGGTTGTTATGGCGACATACTTTAGACCAGGGGTGGTAGCCATCCAGTCGGGCAAATGCCCTACCACCTGGCTGTGGGTTGTGTTGTCGCTTCTTACGACAGGCCGCCCCAACGCAGGAAATTGTATTCTTTCTCCGTTCCTGCACGGATGAATACACATATTAGCTACCGAAGATTTCCGCGTCCAGTAGTTAATTACTAGGACATTCGCCTCAACCATAAATAAACTCAAGTGATCAGTGTATCTGCGTCCCTTGCGCCTCGGGGCTCGTGTAGAAGGACTTTGCCACCTGTATCGCCACGTGAGAAAGCAACGGCAGCAACCCTGAACCAGCGCTGTCGTGGGCTGGTGGCTGACTGCGAGGTAAGAGCAAGGTTCTATACTCTCCGGGCACCAGTTCTTAATTGGGGAATAAGGGATGGCTATACATTGAGCACATAACCCCCTACCCGCGGAGATTACCTGATTGCGTCTCCAAGAGGGATAATTAACATCATATCCATAAAGATGATCTCGCAAATACCTAATACAGTTAAAACTTACCAAAACAAGAACTCCTGCGCTGGTGATTATCATAATGAAAATGAGGATGGTGAAGTAAGTCAAGAAGTACATGCTCATCGATAGACCGTTCACACGCAACTGGTTCTTAGCCTTTATCTGCAAAGAAATTGATTTCTACGTCATGATTCACGTCAACCTCATAACAAAGGCTTTTTGTATCCAATTAGCCATCCATATTAAGCAGTTCAGGGTAGATTTTGACAGAAACTCTTCACATTGAACATAAAGCGAATATATCATAAAATTACGTTTTAACGGTTTTAAGCGCGGTAGTTTATTTGATTATTGTTATTCCGACGTTTCAATAGAGAATACGGTTGGCAAGTACCACCTGTTTGGGAGCCGATCATCAAAATATTAAGACCCAAACCCAGCAAAAAGCAACTGCCAGACCTCAAGACACTGTGAGCTCTTTCTGCGAGCAACGGAACACAAAACAACTTGATTGATAATTTCTTTTATTTTTCCTTCCACCCATTTTAATATTATATAAAATTATTAGAGCTAGGCATGTTGCGAAGCGGTGGTGAATTAGATTAGGCTCCCATAGAGTAAATAATAATCATAAACAAAATTAAAATGAACAAGTTGGCGGTAGGCTAAATAAAACTTGAACAATACTCGTTGACACTCGACATCTTTGGCTTCCGTGATCACGGCCACTGAAAAGTGGCCGAAACGTCGGAAAAACCAAAATCAAATAAAATTACCGCGCTTAAAACCGTTAAAACGTAGTTTTATTATGTATACAAGTAGCGAAAACTTAAGAAAATATAAAGTTTTTACTATTTTGGCAACATGATTTTCAAATCTAAGCTCACTGTTAACAAAAAGTCCTAAGTTACGCGCTTCATATACACTATCAATAAGAACTCCATTAAGGGTTTGTTAAATTATTTTTGCTGCTTTAAACAAGATATTTACTCTTCGAAGGGTTGAGCAGTAAGCAATTCAGTTGGGACCACAAAGCTATTCTTGATAAATCTTCATTCAATTTTGTAATAACAAAAAAAAAAAGAAAATTACCGCGCTTAAAACCGTTAAAACGTAGTTTTATTTTATTAATCATTCCATTTATTAAAAAAAAAAAAAACAAATGCCCAATAGGTTATGGACAACGACGGTTGTAATTGATTTCTGAACGCACCTCTCTATCATAGACAATATCAACGGCCAATGTGACGGGGACCAACGCGAATATCATTCCCACGAATATCGCACACACGACATTGCCGACGTTGAACTCTTCCTGCTGCTCGGTCTGCTGGAAGGGGTGCGCGAACACCTCGATTGGCTTGAAGCTCTCTAACAGCCCCGAGGTCGACATTAGGACCCTGGAAAATTGTTTCTTCATTAGAAGACCCCACATATAATAAAACTAATTAGTTACAAAATATTTATATATTTATTGCATGCATAGATCTACAAATATAATATATACTGTACAAATTAATAAATTATAAATTTATTTATAAAATTATAAAGTAATATTTATTTACACAGCACTGGCGATGCGCAGTACTCTGGTCGTGCAAACGTCCCTCGATCATTTGTGGAGGAAAGTCGGGTTAGACTTGTGTCTGAAGTAGAACATTCCTTACAGAGAGTCTCTGAATGGGGGAGACAAAACCTTGTCCATTTCAACCCCAAGAAGACACAGGTCTGCGTATTCTCTGCCAAAAAAACTCCATTCGAGCAAGCGCTTGAGTTCCAAGGAACTCCCCTTACCACCTCCAAAAGTATTGGGATCCTCGGTATCAACATCACGAACGATGTACAGTTCAGGGGCCATCTTGAAGGCAAGGCAAAACTTGCCTCCAAGAAGCTGGGAGTGTTAAACCGGTCCAAGCAGTACTTCACATCGCGGCAACGCCTTGTGCTTTATAAAGCCCAGGTGAGGCCACATATGGAGTACTGCTCACACCTTTGGGCTGGAGCACCTGCTTACCAACTTAATCCCCTGGAGAGTATTCAACGTCGAGCCCTTCGCGTTGTTGATGATCCCATACTCACAGACGGTTTAGATACGCTTGGCCTTAGGAGAGACTTTGCTTCTCTCTGCGTATTCTACCGACTGTATAACGGGAAATGTTCCGAAGAACTGTTTAGAATGGTGCCTTCGTCCTCCTTCTACCATCGCACCGCTCGCCATCGATTGGGAGTTCACCCCCACTTCCTTGAGCCGCTTCGCTCATGTACGCAACGGTTCTGTAGAACGTTTCTCTCGCGTACCGTGGGGATTTGGAATGAGCTCCCGGCCGAGGTTTTCCCACAGCGCTACGATATGGAGTTCTTCAAAAAGGGTGTCATAAAATTTCTTAGAGGCCGGCAGCGCGTTGGCGACATCTCTGATGTTGCAAACGTCCATAGGCGACGGTAACCGCTTTCCACCAGGTGGGCCGTTAGCCTGTTTGCTGTACTCCAGCTATAAAAAAAAAAAACAAAAAAAATATATTTATTTATCTAATTATTTGTAATGTTAAAAAGTATTTGTGATTTATTTACCTGCAACATTGAATGTCAAAATATTATGTTAATTGGCTTGAATTTGATTTGATCATCGTACTTTTGTTTGTTTCATATGTAACATGTGTATATATATAATAAGGGCTCTATTTAGGTTGCTTTAATTTTTTAGGTACTCATTTTTTTATCTTTTTATTTTTGTTATATGTTGATTATAATATAATTTTATTTAACTTGCTTTTACCGTGGGTCACTTGTCTTTGTAATTAAGGAGGTGGGCACTGAAAATCAGTGCTGTGTCGGACTATGTTTCGGCACAGCAAAAAAAACTGAGTGCCAACCTCATTTTGCGAATTGCGGCACACAATTTCAATACTATTATTATTATTATAAATCACTGTTAAACTGTCGCATTTTTAGAAATAAATATTTTCTTTCTTTCTTTCTTTCTTAATAGTCCACGAGAACATGCCACTTTTCTCGGTCCTGTGCGGTTTCTTGCCAACTACTGGCTCCTAGTTCCGACAGGTCTGCCTCTACTCTGTCCTTCCAGCGATATTTAGGACGGCCGACCGGACGCGGCATGTTCTCGTTTCGGAGGCCAAGAGCTACTTTGGGTCGCTGTGCCAACGGAGTAAGTAAGTAAGTAAGTTAACAGTCCACACAAATTAGAAGGGTTAGAGGAATTAAAATTTTGAACTGAAACTTTCAGAAACTTATTATTTTTTGGTCTATAAAATTATATCGTAACGACCTATATTGTTTTTTTTTAGCTGTCCTTTGGAGAGAGTTCTTAAAACATCAAAAACTATCATTGTTTCACTCGAGACTCAAAAAAAAATGGTCGGTTATTTTTTACGTCACCCTAATATATATATACAGTGTCAACATACAGTGTGTTCCTCTTGTTTAAAGAGCAGGCGGTACAGGTCACATTGTATTAAATATTTATGTATTTGCCCCCGGAAGATTCACTTCAGTTTATATCGCAAATTATACCATCCCCTGTCTATCTTTAAACTACGTAAATGACAAAACTTGACAAAATAAATAACATGGACCAAGTGGACGAAATGGACAAAATCTCAAAACCTATCCTAGTTTCCGGGATAACCTTTACATAAATCTATCCCATTATCCGGGATAAAAAGTATCCCTTGGCCACCTTCGGTATGAAAATTACATATGTACAGAGTTACACTCAAATCTGTCCAATAGTCTTTCCATAAAAGGATAACAAACAGAGAGACAAATGCATTTCTATCCCGGAAACTATCCCATTTTTCGGGATAAAAAGTATCCTATGTTCATCCTCAGCATCAAAAAAATATATATATACTGAGTTTCAGCCAAATCGGTCCAATCGTTTTTCCGTGAAAACGGAACAGAACAGACAGACAGAGTTACTTTCGCATTTATAATATTAATAGGAATATTTTTTTTAAGCATTGTAAATTAACAGTTTTCATTGATATGACTTACCTATAAACACTATTATCCAACAAATTGATGATGATAGGCAAACTGTGCGTAAACGTTGTGTTGTAATAGGCCATAATTTTCCCATACGGTATTAAGCTATCCTTCAGACTGAACGCACCAAAGTTCTCCATGTCCAACAAACTCGAGAAGTTTCCATCGAAATCGATGATGGGATGGGCACCGAGTACCTCAAGGGACTCCTTTAAGTCCGCTAGTTCTTTGTAGTTGTTCTGTGCACTGTACAATGCTATCGGTGTTTTATTGGAGTAAGCGTTTGGATCCAGTTTGAGGGGTTGCATTCTGAAGAAAACTATTTGACGAGACTTCATATAGAGACCCAAGGCGCAGGAAACTGGAAATGATTTTTATATTAAACTAGCTGTCCCGGCAGACGTTGTCCTGCCCTGAAAAAATAAAAATCTAGGCCCCGATTCTAGTGCCACCAACGATTCCAATTGTGAATCTAAAACAACTATCCCACTTAAACACACAAAAAACATTTTTGGCTCAGGAGATTAGGAGGATCCTAGAAACAGTTGTAAATCTAAACCATCCGGGGCCCCACCCAAACACACACAAAAAGTTTAATCAAAATCGGTGAAGTCGTTCTCAAGTTATATGCGTACATACATTGCTACAATTCATTTTTATATATAAGAGAAAGATTTGATATTAAAATATCTGTAGATTGTTGGGCGTAGATGACTATAACCAGTCTTATCTTGGGAGAGTTTGCCTCGAAGTAAACTAGTAACTATGATCACTGCTACATACATACATACATAACTTCACGCCAATTCCCTTGCGGGGTAGGCACGAACAACAGAGCGCCATTTAGGCCCATTCTTACACACCTCACTTGCTTCTTTGACATTCATAACTCTTGTCATGCACACTCGTCTGTTCTTAAGGCTCCGGACATCACCCTCCGCTAGTACACGATCAATTTGATCATGGAAGGTGTGTCGTGGCCTTCCACGACTCAGGGCTGGGCAAAATACATGGTTTCCTTTAATTGAAATACAAATTACAAAATACTGTCTCGCATGTATTTAAAATATGAAATACAAAATACTTTTAAGTCGAGTATTTGAAATATAAAATACAAAATACAGCATTTCAACTATATGTATTTAAAATACAAAAT
Organism: Dendrolimus kikuchii; assembly: GCA_019925095.2. NCBI lineage: Eukaryota > Metazoa > Arthropoda > Insecta > Lepidoptera > Lasiocampidae > Dendrolimus > Dendrolimus kikuchii. The sequence continues at coordinate 18,379,779 of CM034406.1, read as the reverse complement.
ACAAATTACAAAATACCGTCAGGTGTTAGGTTATGTAAATAATATACTCACAAAAATCAAATAATAATTATTATTAGGTCCGGTTATTATTAGGTCTGTGAAATTGCCTTTTTTTCTGAAATAAGTTAACCTAATTTTATTATATTTTTTTAATTCTAATCTGCACGGCCTCGAAGATAAGGACATTTCCATCTTGTAGGTACGCGTAGATTTTGGTGATTCCACCCGGATCTATGCATGCTTATATCGGTCCCATGCCTGCCATGGGATCGATATGCACAAGGACTGAAACAGCTCGCTTTTTTTAAAACTTTCATGAAGTGACCGACAAATTTTTGGGCAGTATCCTTTAGCAGAGGTAGTCATACTCGAGAATTTTAATACTCATCACGCTGAGTGGTTAGGTTCCCCGATAACTGATCTACCAGGGACTACTGCCTACGATTTTGCTCTCGCCCATGGATTCACTCAGGTGATTAGGGAGTTTACCCAAATACCGGATACAGTGGATCATAAGCCTTCTTTGCTGGATCTTCTGCTGACCACACACCCGGAGAACTACCAGATCTCTATCAGTGCTCCACTGGGAACCTCTGATCATTGTCTGGTATCTTCGGTAGAGCCCCTTCCTATTCCCGATCGGACTCGTCTCGCTGGACGACGGAAGGTGTGGCGATACAGGTCAGCAGATTGGGATGGACTCCGCGAATTCTATGCATCCTTCCAATGGAGGCAGTTATGTTTCTCGTCGGAAGATTCTGATCCGAGCACAGACTCGATCGCCGATGTAGTACTGCAGGGAGTAGAATGTTTAATTCCAAACTCAACTGTACTGTACTGTGGTACGAGTAGACCACCATGGTTCTATAAGGCTAGCAGTGAGGCTGTAAAGCTAAAGCAAGAGGCTTATCGAGCCTGGACTGCAGTGTGGGCTCGTCAAGATCCAAGTTCCTCTGACCTGAAAAAGAGACACAATGCCGCCCCCAGGTCCCTCAAAAAACAGCTCGCGAGAGCAAAATTCGATCACATCGGCAGAATTGGTGAGCGCCTCTCTAGCTACTCTTCTGGGACTAGAGCTTTTTGGGGCCTCGCCAAAGCTGTTGAAGGAAACTTTTGTCGGACGTGTCTTCCACCTCTACGCACAGTGGACGACCGTCTGGTACATGCCGCCAAAGATAAAGTCAATCTTCTGGGTGAAATTTTTGCGGCCAATTCAACTCTTGAGAGATAGGAGAAACTCCACCTACAATCCCTGAGTGTGAGTCTAGAATATCGGAGGTGCGCTTTACTCAAAAACAGTTCGATGTTTTCTCCTCTCCCTCGACGTCAAAAAGACTTCTGGCCCTGATGGCATTCCTGCCATTGAGCTGCAGACGTGTTTAGCTGAGCTGTTCCCAGCCAGTCTTTGCCCGACTTCTCACTCTCTCTTACTACAAGGGTTGTGTCCTCGCTTCGTGGAAGATTGCCCATGTGCACCTTGTCCCCAAAAAAGGGGACGTAACAGACACGAATAGGCCTATAGCAATAACCTTTGCTCTCAATGGTGATGGAGCGTATTATCAACACGCTGCTTCTGTATTACCTCGAAGATTCCCAGCTGCTAAACGATCGGCAATACGGCTTCCGCCACCATCGCTCAGCTCGGGATCTCTTGGTTTACCTAACCCAAAGTTGGGCTGAAGCCATTAAGAGTAAAGGGGAAGCACTGGCAGTTAGTCTAGAATTCTAGATATTGCTAAGGCCTTCGACCGAGTCTGGCGCAGGGCTCTTCTGTCGGAGCGGCCATCGTATGGGATACCTAAAGGGTCTTGCACCTGGCTATCCAGCTTTTTTGATGAGTGCAGCATTCAAGTCGTTGTCGACGGTTTTTGCTCAAGTTTCAAGCCTATCAACGCTGGTGTGCTCCAGGGTTTTGTGCTATCGCCAACGTTGTTCATCTTACATATCAATGATATGTTGTATATTCGCATCATTCATTCCAATGCGGATGATAGCACAGGCGATGCGCAGTACTCTGGTCTTGAAAGGTCCCTCGATCATTTGTGGAGGAAAATTGGGTTAGACTTGTATCTGAAGTAGAGTATTCCTTAGAGAGAGTCTCTGAATGGGGAAGACAAAGCCTTGTCCATTTCAACCCCAAGAAGACATAGGTCTACGTATTCTCTGCCAAAAGAACTCCATTCGAGCAATGGCTTCAGTTCCAAGGAACTCCCCTTACCACCTCCAAGAGTATTGGGATTCTCAGTGTTGACATCGCGATCGATGTTCAGGGGCCATCTTGAAGGCAAGGCAAAACTTGCCTCTAAGAAGCTAGGAATGTTGAACCGGTCCAAGCAGTACTTCACACCGCGGCAACGCTTTGTGCTTTATAAAACCCAGGTGAACCTGCATATGGAGCACTGCTCACACTTTTGGACTGGAGCACCTGGCTACCAACTCGATCCCCTAGACTGTATTCAACGTCGAGCCGTTCGCGTTGTTGATAATCCCATACTCACAGACGGTATAGATACGCTTGCCCTTATGAAGACTTCGCTTCTCTCTGCGTATTCTAATGACTGTATAACGGGGAGTATTCGGAAGAACTGTATAGAATGGTGTATTTGTCCTCTTTCTATCGTCGAACCGCTCGCCATCTGTTGGGATTTCACCCCCACTTCCTTAAGCCGTTTCGCTCATGTACGCAACGGTTCTGTAGAACCTTTTTCTTGCATACTGTGGGGATTTGGAATGAGCTCCCAGCCGAGGCTTTTCCACAACGCTACGATATGGAGTTTTTCAAAAAGGGTGTCATAAAATTTCTTCGAGGCCGGAAGCGGTTTGATGAAATCTCTGGTGTTGCAAATGTCCATAAGCGACAGTAACCGCTTTCCATCAGGTGGGCCGTCAGCCTGTCTGCTGTACTCCAGCTATAAAAAAAGGTCGAAATTTCCAGAACGGAAGCGGGAAAACCAATAACAAGTGGTGCGTTCATTGTTATAGTGTTCGCTCATAAAGGTCGTTGATGTTGCTTGTCGCTCTTGCCGCGTTGCTGCCACGACGGTACTCTTATTCCATAATTACTCGAATTTTTAACTATCCATGATGACGAAAAAGATTCAAATGGGATGAAAACAACGCTTATCAATAAACAAATGACTAATTTTTAAAAAGAATTTCATGTTTTCAAAGTAAAATTAATTTGAAATTATATATCTTAGGCAAACAAAAATATTTATTTTAAATGGCCAATACTGCAGAACGTACCTAATATTTAGCGGTCATCATTTTGCTTATGAAAGCTATCAAGCGCTATTTTCTGAAGAACACACCAATAAGGTAGCTAAATGTATTTTATGAAATGTATTTTGCAACCATAAGTATTTGAAATACTAATTACAAAATACCTCAGGGTCAGGTATTTGAAATACTAATTACAAATTACATTTTTAAGAAGTAATTGAAATACAAATACAAAATACGTATTTGTATTTCAATTACAAGTATTTCAAATACTGCCCAACCCTGCCACGACTTCTGCATCCATCCACTTTTGCATTGTATATCTGTTTAGTCATTCTTTCATCATGCATTCTTTCACATGCCCGAACCACCGGAGCATTCCTTTCCTTACCTTCACCCCGACACTCTCTTTCTGACCAACTCTCTTTCTTACTTCGGTATTACGAACGCGGTATTATGATCACTACTGAAGTTATAATTCGCCGTTGAATCCTACGTGATGCACGATGCATGTGTGTAATGCTGAGTATGTACAATAGCGAATGCGTCAAATAGAACGAATTAAGTATCCTTAGAGAGCTACATTGTATGCTAACTTGATTGAGTTTCAAACTTGCGGTGACCTCCTTCTGCAAGGTCATGTCGCAGAACTCACAGAAGTAGAAGTAAAAAGGCAGAAAGACGAGGATGAGCAAGCGGACTCCCGTCGCAGAGGACGAATAGGGAGTCAAAGGTGTTCTACGCTCATCACCTCCCATAAACATAGTACAACTGAACCCCCCCTGAAGAGCCATTTCAATAGCCGCAGGAGTTCTGATCTCAAATACCTATAACAAGTTCATTGGCGCTTCAATAGAAGCCCTACCGTTATTTAAAAAAACATGAGCTTCAAATCTGAAATTTTTCAATAAACTATTAAAAGTAACTTACTGATAGGCAAAAATATCATCACATATAGCTTGTAAGGGTCCCTGATCATTCGAACTGTCCTGATATAGACCAGTGCGCAGAACGTTCGCCAACAAGTTGGGTTTGTCTTGACTATTTCGCCTAACGCGTCTACTGATACTGGAACTTCTGGGGTCACCTAAAATACGGAATAAACACCAACATTATCATGATCACCACGTTATGGGGTGAAGAAAAACATAGCAAAGTAACCTATACACTTCGGGTAAAGACCTTTATTCTCAAAAGAACATTTCAGTTCACTTATATGAGATACAAAAGTTTATATTCTAACATAAGTCCTATAGTCTTAGAGCGAGTAGACATAGATAAAATTTTATTATAATGTATGTCTTTGTAGACCACGGGCCATAAAAATGGCCCGGACTTTTGGGGGGCTTGCGTGGGGCCATGGGAAGGCCAACACGTAGAGGCCCCTTGACAAATTTAATGTAAATGTGGCGTGACACTGACCAACGATAATCCCTGTCTACACTATATAGTAATGCACCCAAGGACAAGCCCCGGCCAGCGTAGGACTAATGTGGGAAATGAGGACAAAAAGTACCGGGCTATTGTGGTGAACTGCTAATGGTACTGGGGGTCTGGGAATATGGGGACTATGGCGTCTGCCCGTTGCAATGTTCAGGGAACATGGAAAAAATTAAAAATTATTATTATTATAATAACCGTAGGGGGGCTTTGTGGCGAAGCCTTAGGTGAGTAGCGACACCTCGGACCCGATTCCGGGAGCCAAGGCTATGCCCCCGCCTCCATGCTTGCCTTAGCCAGCCGGCACGGAGTGGAGATCGCTAGAACTAAGACTCAAGCTCCAGGGTTGGAAGTGATAAATGGCATCATGTCAGAAGTAGTTTCGGTGAACCTGCAGCCCACCTCTCTACACCCCTTAACCACTCACACCCATGTTGCCTCTGTCTTCTATGGCATTTTTGGGGCCCATGCAGGAAGTGGCGAATCACCGTCTGCCCATTTATCCATGTTCCCCGAACATTCCGACGGGCAGACGCCATAGTCCCCATATTGCCAGACCCCTAGTACCACTAGCAGTTCACCCCAATAGCCCGGTACTTTCTGTTCTCATTTCCCACAACAGTCTTACACTGGTCGGGGCTTGTCCTTGGGTGCATTTTTATATGGCGTAGACAGGGATAATAGCCGGTCAGTGTCACGCCACATTTAGATTAAATTTGTCAAGTACTCTACGTGTTGGCTTCCCCATGGCCCCACGCAAGCTCTCCAACAGTCCGGGGCATTTTTATGGCCCGTGGTCTTTAAAGACATACAATTATAATTAATTTAATTATAATTTCTGTAAATAAGATATTTTATAAATATTAAGTTTTTAAATATATTTTTCAATGTCCTTTTATAAGAATTTATATTTTTGGGCTCGTATATATACTTCATTTGGTAATTTATTGTAATCGCATAAAATATTTATTTTGCCGTACTTTTCTGTTCTAGGTGCTGAAATAATAATTTTATTAGTGTGTTTTAAATTGTTAGGACACCGGTAGGATTAATTAATTCAAGTCTTTATTCGTAGACCAAGGGTTTAAGTTCACAACGCATAGTTACTGTATAATAAAAAGCGGCTAGAAGCTCCCAAGCAACACAATTAACTAAGATTTTTTAATTAATTTCTTTGTTCGATAATATGAGAATAAGCAACTGATATAGCGACCTCCATTACATCCATCGAGCCCCTTAAATAAACATGTCACCTATAGAAGTTCTATATTAAGAAATCATGCAGTTACAACTTATAAATAAAATGTTCCTAAAAAAAAATGAAAACTACTGGGCCAAACTATGTGAAATTTTTAGGGGACCAAATGGCAGCTATTCCGCGTCGAATAAAAAAATAATCACGTAAATCGGATCATAAATCTCGGAGTAATCGGTGAACATACATAAAAAAAACAAAACAAAAACAAGAAAAACTAGATCTTGACGAATTGAGAACCTCCTCCTTTTTTGAAGTCGGTTAATAAGAAAAGAAAAGCACATGTTATTATTATAGTATATAGTAGAGTTGCCAGATGTCCAGTTTTCGACCGGACAGCCCGAGTTTTCTTTATGTTTGTCCGGTCAAAAAAAATCTCGGTAAATCGGACAACAGATAGTCCGGTTTTAGAGCAAATTCGTTCATTATCCGGCGAACTCCTCGCAGTAAATACTGTAAAAAGTGTTTGTGCGTTTTCTTTATGTGGGATTTGTATCCCACCCAGAGTTGCAGTTTGGTAAGCTGTACTAATTTAGGAGAGAAAATAATAGATTAGGCCGAGAGCCAGATGCAATTCTGCATTCGCTATAACTATGACAGAAGTAATAAAAAATATTTAATAGAATACTTAAATACTTTTCTAAAAATCGCCAGTGCTTTGATAACGTGAAAACGTAGGTTTTAACACTTTATAACTGCTAGTTGCACTAAATTCAAAGATGCCATCTCACGAAATAAAAGTTTATTAAAAACAGTGGCATCAAGTACTAAATATACGAAAATTGGCTCTTAATTTAGTTTTACTCAAAAGTTACTTACCAGCAAATTTATATGTTAGTAAAAAAATTAAAAATTTGTCTAGTCTTTTCGAAGACATCTGGCAACCCTAGTGGATGGCATGGCAGAAAACGAAGAAACCGAGTCCAGCAGTGGAATACACTTGTGCTAAAGTCCATCCCATTGCTGGAACTTAAGCGGATCATACCTTAACATGTTCCACTCCATGAGTGGTGGAATGTAACGCATGTGACGCAGGCGGAGTAGGCAGAGGTGCTGTCTTCTGAGTATCCTTGTCGTTTAACTCCTAAAAATAGTTTTAATTTTTTGGCCACTTTTCAATTGCCGAATCATAATACAATAGATAAAATATAGAATCGGCAGACAAACACACAGACACACTCCTATTATCACCAAGCTAAGTATGTTACGCTTGAGTTATGGGTAATACAACGGAAAACTCTGGGCCCGATCCCAGAGTGTCCCAGACACACAGAAAGATCATAGTAGATGACCAAAAGTCCCTTTACGTTTACCATTGAAGGAGATGCCCCGTAGAGGGTGGAGGAGCGAGATGGCATGCTCCTCCGTCTCAAAGGAAGATCTTCCAGCGAGGGTAATGTTGTTCCTCGCAGGCCTAAGCCCATCTACTATAGTTGAAAATTTGTATATGTTACAGCCAAAGTAATAAATCCGGATATTATATATATTATCTAGCCATTATTTATAATGTCTACTCGATTTAGATAAAGTGATAAATGACACAGAATTAATCACATTAACTAGCAATTTTATATAATATCTTCGAAGATTTGGATAATGTAATAAAATAAGTAGGTATAGGTAAAGATTATAAAATTATATTTCAATTTGCCTTAGAATTAAAATAACATTGCCATAGATAATAATTCTACGTTAATTAACATTGTTAAAAAGTTATTTAACTTTAATTTATAAAGTAAATTTAAAGCTCACTAGCCATAAAACAAATTTAAAAAAAAACAGAGATCAATACTAGTACTTGGTATCACTCTTTAGACTACAATAATATATTTTTTTAAATGAACTGACTTGAATTAACTGGGTCATAATTATTATTTATTCCTACAAGTAGTATGAAGAGCGGGAGGGGTTACAAGTCAGTTAAACCGTATTTATTACTTTGGCTAACTTTGACCCGCTATTATGAATAATATCCGAATAAAGTGATTAGTTTATCACATTGTCTAGTAATTTTGCTATTATATATAATGACCAGTCATTATGTATAATAGCTATTTCATCACTCTGACTGTAACATATATATTCTTTGTATGTTTCGGGAAACGTTTATGACATCAATTATTGCACAGCGCTTAATTTGTGGATGGCCCCTTGTGCCGCTATTTTTTTTTATCACGTATAGAAGATACCTGTTCATACGAGACCTGAAGACAGACAAACAGACAGACTTTCTATCCGTGCAGGAACGGAGAAAGAATACAATTTCCTGCGGCCGGGCAGTCTGTCGTAACAGGCGACAAAACAACCCACAGCCAGGTGGTAGGGTATTTGCTCGACTGGATAGCGACCACACCTGGTCTAGAGTATGCCGCCATAACAACCTTGTGTTGTGGTCCGGCATATTAATGACCAGGTTCCAGTCTCCCTTAAGAGAGCAGCAGCGCATTTGTAGCACCTTTGATGTTACAAATGTCCATAGGCGATGGTAACCGCTTTCCATCAAGTGGGCCATCATCAGGCAGACTTGTCTGCCGAACTCCTGCCATAAAAATATAAAAAAAATACACTTTGTCGACCAGCCCCCCCCCCCCCCACAGAGAATATAAAAAAATTAAATAATAAATCTTACTAATAATATTATAAACACGAAAGTTTGTTAGAATGTATGTGTGTTTCTTAATCTTTCACGCAAAAACTACTGAGTGTATTTTGATGAAACTTTACAATAATATAGCTTACACATCAGAATAACACATAGGCTATATAATTTATAAAGATACAGTGTGAATTATACAAAATATAACGATTTTCCTCACCACGCGGGTGAGACCGCGGGGCTCAGCTAGCATTTTAATAATTTATTTCCACCTATATATTCCCTACACAAACTAAACAACACTGGACCAGCTGCTAGCCAGTTAATCTAGGTTTAACTTTAGCTAACTTTTAATAATTTTAGAATCGAAAAGATAATATAGGGTTTGCGAGAAGACATGTATAGTTTTCTTACCTGATAGCTCAAAGTTTTGCTTTGTAGTGACAAACTCCTGGACAATGCCCTCGCCCGAACTAACTTCACAGAAGACACACCCTCCACTGCTTCCGTCTCTTCAGCATTTTCTCCTTCTAAACTTAGGAACACTTCCTCCAATGTTGTCATTGATACACCATAGCTTGTTACACCTGCAAACATCAGAATAACACTGTAGACAATTCAAATCCAAAAGTTTTTATTCATACTAAGCTCCATTGGAGCACATTTCTCAAGTATAATTCGACGGTATGAAGATATAACTTAACGTTATGGTGATTGATATAACTCGATGGCATGATTACATAACTCGATACAATGATGATATAACACGATAACATGATGATATAACTTGACGGTATGACGATATAAGTTGACGGTATGATGGTATAAGGTGACAGTATGATGATGTAAGTTGACGGCAAGGTGATATAACTTGACGTTATGATTATATAACTTGACGTTATGGTGATATAACTCGATGGCATGATTACATAACTTGATGCAATGATGATATAACACGATAATATGATGATATAACTTAACGGTATGATGATATAAGTTGACGCTATGATGATATAAGTCGACGGTATGATGATATAACTTGACGTTATGGTGACATAACTCGATGGCATGATGATACAACTCAACGGCATGGTGTATAACTTGACGTTATGATTGTATAACTTGACGTTACGGTGATATAACTCGATGGCATGATTACATAACTCGATGCAATGATGATACAACACGATAACATGATGATATAATTTGACGGTATGATGATATAACTTGACGGTGTGATAATATAACTTAACGCTGTGATGATATAACTTGACGGTGTGATGATATAACTCGACGGTATGAAGATATAACTCAATATAATGATGAGAGTAATGGAGAAATAGCTAAGCGACAATTAATCAAGCTAAGATGATTGTTTACCTAATCTATTAGTCTTCTCTTTGATCTCTTGCTCAATAGCGTGAAATAAAGGTGGGAACAGATGCACCGCATAATGTGGCAGTATGTAGGACAACTCTCGCCCATGGCGGCGGGCCTTCTCCGCTCTTGGTACATGACCTCTGACCAATCTTGTTATTTGGTGCTCTCGACATACGCCTAGGAATATTAAATAGTTATAATTTATTACTGTCCGTTTTATACATTGATGTTAAATTTCACATGTTAGTGACTATTAAAGTTCAAATTGGTTGTTTTTTTTAATATTCTTAAGACCATTCACAGTTCAAAAACAGTAATGTCCCATGGTTTTCAATTTCAAGCCCTTGGAAGCGAATATTTCAACATATATTTTTTTTAAATATATATTTGTACGATCATGTGTGGGGCAAATACAATGAGACCGTTAAGACTCTGTTACCGTCTTACGTACAACTATTACCTGTATTTCTACACAATATCATCGGCGTCAGTGCAGGACTTTGTAACAACTACCTACATTTTTGGTGAAATTGTTTTTTTTTGTCAAAATTATAACATACATACATAACTTCACGCCAGTTCCCTTGCGGGGTAGGCACGAACAACAGAGCGCCATTTAGGCTTATTCTTACACACCTCACTTGCTTCTTTGACATTCATAATTCTTGTCATGCACGCTCGTCTGTTCTTAAGGCTCCTAACATCACCTTCTGCTAGTACACGATCAATTTGATCATGGAAAGTGTGTCGTGGCCTTCCACGACTTCTGCATCCATCCACTTTTGCATTGTATATCTGTTTATTCATTCTTTCATCATGCATTCTTTCTACGTGTCCGAACCACCGAAGCATTCCTTTCCTTACCTTCACCCCGACACTCTCTTTCAGACCAACTGTCTTTCTTACTTCGGTATTACGAACGCGGTCCGCAAGCGTAACATATTACTAGTATATAGTAATTTGGATGAAAAAAATCACCAAAAAACTTAAGTTACAAGGTCCTCTGCACTATCACCGACGATAAAATGATTCATTCATACAATCATTGAACAGCATTATATTTGTATATTTTTATAACTTGTCTAACTACACTTTTTTAATTAAATAATGTCCTTTGCTTAACTTACCGTCCAATACTAAGGTCAGATGGTATCCGATACCAAACTTGTTTTTCAGAAATAACGACGTGCCAGCACAACGGACCTGCAAGTAAGAAATGGTTGAGAAAATTAAGTCATGCTTCAATTTGGATGAAGTAACCAAAAGTGATCTATGTTATCTAATCTTCTTAACATATATAAATTACGTGTCACGTTGTTTGTCCGCGATGGACTCCTAAGCTACTTGACCGATTTTAATCAAATTTGCACACCGTGTGCAGTCTGATCCGACTTGAAAGATAGGATAGCTTACATTTGGACTCGGTAGGTGGTGCTGGAATCGGGTTCTAAATTTTATTTCTTCAGGGCAGAACAACGTCTGCCGGGACAGCTAGTACTAATATATAAAGCTGAAAGGTTTGTTTGTTTGTTCGTCTGCTTGAACGCGCTAATCTCAGGAACTACTGGTCTGATTTGAAAAATTCTTTCAGCGGTAGATAGTCCATTAATAGAGGAAGGCTATAGGCTGTATATCATCACGCTAAGACCAATAGATTTTTTTAACTTACTTTTTAACTTTTTAAGCTAATCTATAATACAATAACTCTGTAAATGGTTCGAGTTTGTACATTGTGTTTAAAAATGTGAAAAAAATCAAGAGAGATAATTCAGGACCAGGATATTCCGAAAATACAACATTTAATTTTTTTTGTCTGTCTGAGTCAATAACTATAACATTATTGCAAGTGAAGCCTGAGGCATTATTAGAAGAGTAACCTAAGATCTGTATGTCTTTCAAGACCACGGGCCATAAAAATGGCCCGGACTTTTGGGGGGCTTGCGTGGGGCCATGGGAAGGCCAACACGTAGAGGCCCCTTGACAAATTTAATGTAAATGTGGCGTGACACTGACCGGCGATTATCCCCGTCTACACCATATAGTAATGCACCCAAGGACAAGCCCCGGCCAGTGTAGGACTATTGTGGCAAATGAGGACAAAAAGTACCGGGCTATTGTGGTGAACTGCTAATGGTACTAGGGGTCTGGGAATATGGGGACTATGGCGTCTGCCCGTCGCAATGTTCATAACCTAAGATTATTATTAACCTACAGGTTTATAAATGTTCTTGACTTCTTGTTTTTAACCAGATCTTTCAGTCCTCCTACTTTACTAGAGTTATTCGTACTTCTTTATCTTCTTCATATAGTCTAAAACAACGTCACCTAACGTATCTGCCTATGTATCCGCTAACCCCACCTGAATCACGCAGCGGATTTTTAAGCGATTATCATCATCAGTTTATTAATTTAAATGAAAATGATCAAAATCGGTCCAGGAGATTAGAATCCTAGAACCCGATCTCATGGCCACCTACCGGTTCCAATTGTGAATCTAAACCACCCGGGGACCCTCGAATAACACCTCGCACCAGACACCCTACGCCACTTGGCCCAAGCTGCCAAGATACATTATATTAAACAATTGATTGAAGAATTAGGAAGCGATAGCCAAATTTCGAAAGCGGCGTGAAACCATTCATAGTTTGTGGACTGCTATGAAATTGCTTAATTTATTTACTACTAGCGGCCCCGGCAGACGTTGTCATGCTCTGAAAAAATAAAAATCTAGGACCCGATCCCAGCGCCACCTACCGGTTCCAATTGTGGATTTAAACCATCCGGGGACCCACAAAAAACAAAATCACCAAAATCGCTCCAGGTGATTAGGAGGATTCTACAACCCGATCTCAGCGCAACATACCGGTTCTAATTGCGGATCTAAACCATCCGGGAACCCGGTCGAACACACAAAAACAAAATCACCAAAATCGATCCTAGAGATTAGGAGAATCTTGGAACCTGATCCCAGCGCCATCTACCGGTTCCAGTTATGAATCTACACCATCCGGGGACTCCTCAAACACACACAAGAAATCATCAAAATCGGTGCTGGAGGTCAGGAGAATCCTAGAAACCGATCCCAGCGCCGCCTACCGGTTCCAATGGTAAATTTAAACCATCTGGGAACACACACAAACACATTAAAACAAAATCGGTCCAGGAGATTAGGAGAATCCTAGAAGCCGATCCCATGGCCACCTACCGATTCCAATTGTGAATCTAAACCACCCGGAGACCCACTCAAATACAGACAAATAAAATCATCAAAATCGATCCTTCGAGCCTGATCCCAGCGCCATCTACCGGTTCCAATTATGAATCTACACCATCCGGGGACCCACTCAAACACACACAAGAAATCGTCAAAATCGGTGCTGGAGATCAGGAGAATCCTAGAACTCGATCCCAGCGCCGCCTACCGGTTCCAATTGTAAATTTAAACCATCTGGGGACCCACACAAACACATTAAAACAAAATCGGTCCAGGAGATTAGGAGGATCCCAAAAACCCGATCTACCACCACCCAGAGTTTTTCACGCGGGGAAAACCCTAGTGTTGTATAAAAAGGGACAACCGTTGAGAATCGTTAATTAAAAAAATACTACAACATATAAAAACAGACTGACAGTTACGAGTTCACAAGTACCAAGATGGTTGCAGAAGAAGATTGAATTTTATGAAATACAATACTCGCCCTGCCCTTACTAATGACCGCTTTCCTATCCCCGAGGATGTCGGCCTCGTCCATGAAGTGGGTGGTGAGGAGCAGCACCTTCCCTCTTCTCGCCCTCTGGAGTATCCGCCAGGTCTGCCTCCGCGAGACCGGGTCCACGCCAGCCGTCGGCTCGTCCAAGATTATTATCTGATCGAGGATACTATATTAATTCAAGTATAGCGTGATAGAGGGACGTTGTGGATCAAAGAAAGAAGATGCAATGACAAAAATGAAAAAAAATATTAGTCAGATTTACGATGGCTTATTATTTATTTAGGTTTACGGCTTGGCAGCTAGGCCTTTATGCCAGATCTTAGATTGCAATAGTTTCTTCATTTTCTTAAGCATATGTATAGCTCAGCTGAACTGAAGTTATCAACTGACACCATTCAACGAAGTTTTTGTGACAACTCGAAATGCCACATTTGACTATACAGTTTACATTTTTAACAAAAACACATAATCACTACTCAAAAACTATCAATATCCTACAACTGCTGTTCATTTTAATCATTTTACACATTTTCTAAAATAAGGCTGCTACTCAGCTATCCAATACACAAATTTTAAGTAGTGGGTGGGCGTAGTGGTTAGGGGGAAGGTATACTTACCCTTTCTGCAACTCCCTAGGAGTTGGCCGCCATTTTGAATATTGTCATGGTTACTCTTGTAGTGTATGTGAACACGCTCTGTTGTGTTTTTTCTTCATTCTTTGACGATATACACGGTTTTTTGGTTCTTTTTCTGTTGAATACTGGGATTTTTTGACTTTAAAAGGATTGTTCAACTTTATAAATGCAATATTGGTGAAAAAATAAGTGAGGTTATGTTTATTAAAAAACTGAAGATCTTCAGACCATAGGGGTTGTAGTAGGGGTAAGGGCCTCCCCATGCCTCATACCACCATCCCGTTACTTAAAATTCGTGCACCGGATAGCTACAGATTTGCCGAAAATAAAACTGCACAGCACAACATCTCCTTTCAGTTCCCGCCAAAAACTCCTTTACGACGGCTCATTAGAGCTCTACGCACTAGCTGACCAAGAGTCTCTGGCTGCAGCAAGAACGCTAAAATAGATTGACTACAAATTTGGTTCCTCGATATTTCTTTGTTTTTAAATCGGGAGAAAAAACACACAATGTCCTCAAGCCAGACCCGGATCTTGAATTTTTTCGAGGGAGTGCAAAAACTGTAATATGTCGCCCCCATTCGCCTATATTTTTACTTTAATCATCATCATCGTCATTCCTGATGGACACACATGCGTCTGTAGTTTTTAATCTATGTCTACGCACCCCCCAAAAAGGTTGATTTATGTGCTTAAACTATTGGAGGTCTGTGGTCAAAGTTCCGTTAATGATGAGTTTGAATTGGCATCTACTCAAGATCCAGCCCTGCCCAAGTTAAACAAATTACGTACGTGTTATGGATATTATATATACAACGGACCACTCTGGGGCCAATTTGAAGTACGCAGACCAGAGTAAATAACAGGGAACTACCCTCACCTTCGGATCTCCAATAAATGCAATGGCGATGCTCAGCTTCCGTTTCTGTCCACCAGACAGATGCTTCGAGAACACACCAGCTTGATCCAGGAGGCCTACTTCTGATAATGCTTTATGAATTTCTTCTGATATCCTCTTTCGCGGTATACCCTAAAATTATATCCTGTTAAGATCTATTTCAGCATTGTGAGTTTTTTGCGGCTTCAACCCCGTTTTTCAAATTTATATCCCGCACAAACTAATCGGTTTTTCGAGATAATAAGTAAAGTTTCTCCCCCCCGGTTCAATTTTTTTTCAAATTAAAAAGTTTTTATTCAAAATAAGTCCTATTCCATGTACACTGCTTCGCAATGTCTTATCGCAATTTTTTTGCTCGCATTAACTATGAATCCGTTTCCAGCTAAAACAATCGCATTTACCGGCTTCAAAAGCGTTTTATATTAATTTGCATTTTCAAAAGTACCACAGTACCCACATATCAAACATCATAATCGGTTTATTCATTTTTGCTCGCGTAAACTTTGGAGGTATCCCATTTTCCGGGATAAAAAGAAACTTGTGCTCTTTCTTATTTTTTTAAAATTTTATTGCACGAGTTCATCAGACAGGCAGTCGGCCCACTTGATGAAAAGTGGCTACCATCGCCTTTAGACATTTGCAACACCAAAGGTGCTAAAATTGCGCTGATGCTCTCAGGGAGTCTGGAACCTAGTCACTAATGCCGAAACACGACTCAAGTTGTTATGGCGGCATACTCTAGACCAGGGGTGGTAGCCATCCAGACGGGTATTACCCTACCACCTGGCAAATCTTTTTCGGTTTTAAGACATTATTATTATATTATCCTTAACTCTTTGTTTGACCTTCTAACAATCATCTACGATCCGCACAATATGTTCTTTACTTCCATACTGCTCAATTATGACCTTTGTCACACCACAAATTATCATATCATCTTTGACACAATCCACTCATCTCTATTATGGTCAACCTTCACTCTTATATCCATCAATCTTCCAGTTTAACATTTCTTCCGTCACATCATCATGATTCTACCTTAACAGCGGCGAAGAACTGGAGATGCTCCTTCACTGATAGCAAATCGAATAAGACGTCCTGTTGTGGACACACGCCAATCATCTGGCGTATTTCGTGCATGTCATTTGGATCCCTGGAGGCGATAATAATTATTTTTGAAGGTGACATTTGTTTAAATAATAATAATAATAATAAATAAACCCGTAGGGGGGCTTTGTGGCGAAGCCTTAGGTGAGTAGCGACACCTCGTACCTGACTCCGGGGGCCAAGGCAAGGCCCCCGCCTCCGTGCTTGCCTTAACCAGCCGGCACGGAGTGGAGATCGCTAGAGCTAAGACTCAAGCTCCAGGGGTGGAAGTGATAAATGGCATCACGTCAGAAGTAGCTTTGGTGAACCTGCAGCCCACCTCTCTACACCCCCTAGCCACTCACACCCATGTTGCCCCTGTCTTTATGGCATTTTTTGGGGCCCATGCAGGGAGTGGCGAGTCACCATCTGCCCATTTTTCCATGTTCCCTGAAGATTGCGACGGGCAGACGCCATAGTCCCCATATTCCCAGACCCCTAGTACCACTAGCAGTTCACTCCAATAGTCCGGTACTTTTTGTCCTGATTTCCCACAATAGTTCTACGCTGGCCGGGGCTTGTCCTTGGGTGCATTGTTATATGGTGTGGACAGGGATAATCGCCGGTCAGTGTCACGCCACATTTACATTAAATTAGTCAAAGGGCCTCTACGTGTTGGCCTTCCCATGGCCCCACGCAAGCCCTCCAAAAGTCCGGGCCATTTTTATGGCTCGTGGTCTTTAAAGACAATAATAATAATAATAATCTTTATTTGCCCGAATGTAGTACAAAAGTTGTTACAATGATAAGTTGATGTCCTATACATTCTACCATTAGCATGGTGTGCAAAAAAATTAATAATTATTATAAATTAATTTAATATTCCTCATGTACATTATTTGAAAAATCCGTCTTCTTTAACATACCTATATCTATATTTGTATTTATTTATGTCTCTATTTTCACAATCGCTTAACCAAATTATTTATTAATATTATTATTCCTTTAGATGTACATATATTACGTATAATTATATATACCTCAAACGGCTCAAATATGTAACCCTTGGAACAGGTTACATATTTGAGCCGTTTGGGGTGGAGACTTTGGGCCCATGGGGGCCAAGTGCCCACAAATTATTTAAAGTAATTAAAAAACGCCTAGTCGACAAAACAGGAGACCGGAAGGCTAGCGCTTACCTCGCTCAAAGGATTAGCCTTTGTATCCAGCGAGGTAATGCTGCCAGCCTTCTAGGTACAATGCCCAGCGACAGTGGTCTGGTGGGGCTGGACGGGCTTTAATATAGGTTTTATTATAATTTTAGTTTTTTTTTACTATTGTATATATATTTTTAAGTTAGGTTTATTTATAGGATATTTTAGTTTTTGTTATTAGATGTTAGTTAGACTTAGTTTATTTATAGTATTTAATTATACTTTTGTTTAATGTCATACATGTAAATATATATATATATATATATATATATATATATATATTATATATCTTATATATAAAAATCAATTACTGTTCGCTAGTCTCGCTAAAACTCGAGAACGGCTGGACGGATTTGGCTAATTTTGGTTTTGACTTATTTGTGGAGGTCCAGGGAAGGTTTAAAAGGTGAGTAAATATGAAAAAAATGCTTGGAATATAGTAAAAACAACAATTTCGCTTTCCCGTAGAAACTATTCCTACCTGTCAAACATTTGATGTTCGTCCCGTCGTTTAGAAATCAATTAAATTTAAAAGTGAAGTTTTTTGGTTTTGAATGTTAAACGTTTCATGTTCGTCCCGTCGTTCAGAAATCAAAATCAACGTTATTTATTTATTGATTCTGAGGCGGTACGAAGTTTGCCGGGTCAGCTAGTTTTTTTATTTTTTTATTGCAGGAGTTCAGAAGACAGGCAGACGGCCCACTTGATTGAAAGCGGTTACCATCGCCTATGAACATTTGCAACACCGAAGGTGCTACAAATGCGCTGCTGCTCTCTTAAAGGGGACTAGAACCTGGTCACTAATGCCGGAACACAACTCAAGGTTGTTATGGCGACATACTTTAGACGATGGGTGGTAGCCATCCAGTCGGGCAAATGTCCTACCAGCTGGCTGTGGGTTGTTTTGTCGCCTCTTACGACAGGCCGCCCGCCCACAGAAAATTATATTCTTTCTCCGTTCCTGCACGGATAGTTTTCAGATAATATGTACTATGTCAATCGGCTAAATCTACATGTCATGTCATTTGTCTCCTACATGTAAGAGGGACGTTCAACACAAAGTGTCAATACAGTACAACTTACGTGTAGCTAAGGGGCCATCCACAAATTACGTCATACGAATATCATGATTTTTTGAACCCTCCCCCATCTTTGTCTCCCTAGTGTGACACCACATATTTTGCAATTTTACATCAAGATTTTTTTAATGAAAACAGCAGTTTTGTAATTAGTTTAATTTTCATTTAAATTATTTCTAATAATTTAAACACTGTACTCATATAGCTTCCTATCCTACCTACCTCCAACTCTAGTTGGAAATATTTTGAACTTTTTCGTTAATAGTTCAAACGTCGTGTTTTAAAGCTTAAATGTATTAAATTGAAATATATTTTTATCCCGGAAACTATCCCATTTTTCGGGGCAAAAAGTATCCTATGTTCAATCTCGGCATCGAAAACATATATATATATATATACCTACAGAGTTTCATTCAAATCGGCCTAGTAGTTTTTCCTTGAAAGCGTAACAGACGGACAGACAGAGTTACTTTCGCATTTATAATATTAATAGGGATATATATTTTTATTAGGAAATTGTACATAATTTAAACTTTTATGAATTAATAATAATATATTCAATTATAGTAGAGTAAATACACACACATCAATCAAGTTCATGTTCGACTTACCTAACATCAAGGCCATAAACATATGCAGTCCCAGCAGTGGGCGTCGTTAGTCCAGTCAGTATATTGAACAACGTGGACTTCCCGGCACCATTATGCCCTAACACAGCCGTGATTTGACCTTCGTATATGCTCAAGTCAATGCCATCTATCGCTTTGATCTCCGGACGACGACAGTGTCTGAAGGACTTTTGTAGACCAACAATTCTGATTGCTTCTTTGTCTTGCAGTTCCCTATAGTAGAATTTTAGTTTTTAACAATTTACTAGTACCCTCGTCTATCACAGGTGTTGAATCATATCGTAGATTATCACATGAGGCGGCGTTTAGCATCAATCTGACGTCTGACGTTAGTCTGACGTCTGACGTCTGATGTCAGACTGATGTCATATTGTCACTTTAGAAAGGTCTAAAAGCGCAATAATATTTCCCGTGTACAACTCTGTATGATTAGTCAGATTTGTTTGGCAGATTAATTAATATCGAAAATGTGTCATTTTTACGCTATATCGAAATCAGCCCAATAGTTTTTGCGCGAATCCCGTACAGAACCACAAAAAATAGAAAAAACAAAAGAGTAACTACACTTTTCGAATTTTATAATATCTATTATGTATTTATTTTAAACTGTAGCAGCGAGAGGTAGAGGTTAAATGATACTTCAGATGGCACAGAGCAGTATTCACTGTCGAGTGCTGATATGAGCGGGACGGATGGTGTGCAAGCGAGATAGAACAACTATTAATATGTGCGCTCTCGCGTTGCGCTAGCCAACGAGTCCGATAAAATCACCCGTCTCCTCGCGACTATGAACCCCTCGAGGCTCAGAACATCAGCCTGGCATAACAGACGCAGACAAAACAGACGCCGGAGAGCCCCCGGCTCGGTTCCTCTTACACAAAGGTAAGACCCCACCAATCTCAATCACTCACTACAGACACAAGTAGCCATACAAGATTAGCATAGGCGTGTTGCTGGAGAGTTTATTCCACCGCTTCTTCTCCTCCAGCTATAACACGTTGCGAAGCGGTGGTAATGATAGACTAGGATCGGCTCCGCCGGCGGAGTCGATAATTGGTCCCCAAATAATCACTTCAGCCTGTTGGCTTAACTCTTTCAGCATTTAACGGCTAATTCTCAATATAGAGTCAATCCCCCGCAGTGGTCGAGCCGAGGTCGAACCTCACGGCTAATTCTCAATATAGAGTCAATCCCCCGCAGCGGTCGAGCCGAGGTCGAACGCTTCACAGGAGGTGCCTCCTCGAGCGTCAAATTGACATTTTGAACATGTCAACGTATTCACGCCAGCCACGGATATGTTCCTATCAAATTGGAAAAAAAAAAATTTTTTTGAGAACACAATAATTATAATTCTTAGAAAATGAAATACAAAATTATTACACATCTTATCTAAGTTTATATTAACCTTGGTACAGGCTCGATGTCCTTATTGTGCGTCGCCTCGCCGTTGGAGTGGAGGTGCACGGCCGAGATGCGCCCGCGCCGGCTGCGCACCCAGAACGACGGCAGCAGGCAGAACCAAGGAAATGCGCTGCTGCTCTCTTAAAGGAGACTGGAACCTGGTCACTGATGCCGGAACACAACGCAAGGTTGTTATGGCGGCATACTCTAGACCAGGGGTGGTCGCCATCCAGTCGAGCAAATACCCTACCACCATTATAGAAAGTAAGAAGTAAGAATATAAAAACACTTATTTAGTAAGAGCATGCACATTGTGAGAAAAAATGTGATTCTTTTAGTATCACATTTTTTTTTGTTTTTATTGCTGGAGTACAGCAGACAGGCTGACGGCCCAACTGTGATGGAAAGTGGTTACTGTCGCCTATGGACATTTGCTACACCAAAGGTGCTACATGTGCGCTGCTGTTCTCTTAACGGAGTCTGGAACCTGGCCACTGATGCCGAAACACAACTCAAGGTTGTTATGGCGACATACTTTGGATCAGGGGTGGTAGCCATCCAGACGGACAAATACCCTACAGCTGGCTGTGGGTTGTTTTGTCGCCCCTTACGACAGGCCGCCCCAACGGAAGAAATTGTATTCTTTCTCCGTTCCTGCACGGATAATTATCATACGGCCATACTTATATGTACGACCTTCAAAAAGAGTTCTCCAGTGGAACTTATTTGGAACAAAAACTTTTGAATTTGACATTTAATATGTCACTTCTCTATGCCAACCTGAAGGCTGACAACGCGTTGGCATCGCCCCTGGAGCTGCAAACATCTATAGCCGACGGTAATCACTTTCCATGAGGTGGGCCATGTCCGCTTATTTGCCAGCTTTAACCAATAAAAATGGAAAATTAAATCACTCATAAATTGAGCATCCTAATTGTACGCAGCTTGTCGCACATATAATATTTGTTTTACACTGCTGGTGTAGGTAAGCCAATCCGCAATGCTTGAAGACAAGCCTTCGAGCAGTGCGTCCTCCCCGTCCTGATGTACGGGGCCGAGACATGGACACTGACGGCAGGATTAGTCCACAAATTACAATTCGCTCAACGGGCTATGGAGCGAGCCATATTGGGTGTTTCTCTGATGGATAAAATTAGAAATGAGGGTATCCATCACAGAACCAAGGGAACCGACATAGCTCGCAGAATTAGCAAGTTGAAGTGACAGTGGGCCGGTCACGTCTGCCGCTGGACCGATGGCCAATGGAGCAGACGAGTCCTTCGTCTACCTCGTAGACGACGACCTGTATAAGGTCGCCAGTAGGCGCTGGATAAGGAAGTCAGAGGACAGGGATGAATGACGCCGACTTGTGGAGACCTACGTCCAGCAGTGGACTGCGAATGGCTGACGACGATGATGTGGGCGATACTCTGGCAGTAGGCACAGAAAAGAAAAAACCAACACACATGGCACTAGATAGGACTATATATAAGTATAGATATAAGGCCAACACTGCACATGCACTTCCTCACAACACCAGCATATAACAGATACACTCTACATTAGTATAAGTTTAGTATTAAAAATAGGATAAATTAATATAATAAGTTAATCTTAAGGTACAGCATAACATATAAATCACTAAATTAATGTCACACACAGTAACAAAAGTAAACAATAAGCGTGTATGGACATTGTTAGTGGTAGAAACTTATAACAAATCACTTTAAAATACAAACACGTGTGCACTCGGCTACAACCACAATGGAAATGAAAAACAAAAAACAACGACAGTGTTGCAAGTTTAAAAATATGTTGGCGTTGCCAACAATGATTATTTTGTTTCTCTATATTTGTAGCACCATTACATCACGTAGCCTGTCTGCTGAACTTATGCAATAAAAAAAATCCATGATATTGAAAAGGGATCAGGACTTCAAAAATCGTTCTAATTGTATAAATAAATTAATTAATAAAAAAACTCACTAGGTACGACAGCATCGAGCCAATAAGCGAAGAAGCCGTAGAGAACAGTGTCGATCGCCATCATGATGAGGCTCCCGCCAAAGGGGACCCCTGGACCGCTCCACAGATTGTCCCAGGTGACACCAACACCGGCCATGTCGAGGACTAAGGCCTGCGAAATAAACAAGTGCTTAGCAGGCCCGGATCTTTGGGCAAGACGGGGCGCATGCCCCCCCCCCCCCTCCCCCGGCGGCTAATTCAGTAGGCGGTAAATTCAAACTTCGCTGACAAAGACACTATTTGTAAAAAAATAGGCTTAACACAGAAAGGGCAGCGCTAAAACGGTCATTGTAGGCGTTCCTTCTGTGAGGCCTATGTCCATCAATGGGCGTCTGATGGCTGAAATGATGATGATGATGATGATTAAGGTAAATATATAGGCGAGCAGTGAGCAGCAGTTTCATAAGTGCTACAAATGCGCTGCTGCTCTCTTAAGGGTAACTGGAACCTGGTCACTAATGCCGGAACACAACGCAAGGTTGTTATGGCGATACACTTTAGACCAGGGGTGGTAGCCATCCAGTTGGGCTGATGCCCTACCACCGGAATGCACCAGAGTGCAACTGAGCTCTTCGATCTGATCCCGCCGTCTCCATTCCATCATCAGACAACCAGACGCACCGGCCGGCATGCGGCACCGATATATGGTGGATATTCCACTTACAAGAACGAAGCGCTTTGCATCTAGCTTCATCATAAGCACCGCAAAGGAGTTTAACTCATTGCCGGAGTCCGTCTTTCCCGATACTTATAACTCGGGTGTCTTCAAGTCCCTTGTCAATAGGTACCTTCTAGGTAAGCGTGCTCCATCCTAGACCGCATCTTCCATAGGGCGAGATTGTGAAAAAAAAACTGTTATTGCCAAACCCCCCCCCCCCCCCCCCCCCAAACAAACAAAAACAAAACATATATACAAACGGAGGGAGGAATAAAAAAAAATCAAGATCCGGGGCTGATGATTAGCAATCCGCGCACATCGCAGGGTTCATATAGGTGACAAACGTCGACTTTAGTTATTTGACTTGTTTCTATCTGTGTAGGAACGGAGAAAGAATACAGATTCCTGCCTTGGGGTGGCCTGTCGTGAGAGGCGACAAGTCAACCCGCAGCCAGGTGGTAGGGTATAATGGGGCTGAAGTACTTTTGTGGCTGAAAAACTTCAACGGACAAGTGGCAAAACGAATCGCAACAAAATTTACGGGCTGGTTTTCAAAATGGACAAGTACATTATCCGTTGCCATTCGTTTTTCCACTTGTCCGTAGAAGTTTCACTTCTACTATCATCATCATCCGAGCGTTAATTGCCGGTTGCGTTCGGAGCGTTCACTACGACGCCCAGGGTCCGCTTTCCTACTTTTTCTATTCCACTTCGCGCGGTCTTCAGCGTCCCCCGTTTTGAGACCATTGGTACGCATGCCATCCTTCACAACGTCAAGCCAACATTTCTTGGGCCTTCCCCTTCGACCGGGACCTGGCGGAGGCGGCACGGCTAGACATTTGTTCCCCACATATAAGTTTCACTTCTACTAGTACTTTCTGTTACTGCAAATTATGATTTGGTTAGGTTAGGTACATTTTAATGAATGTATTTTTTATTTAAACATATTTTATTTTATCAAACAAAAAAACTGAATTCGATCCGGAACCAAAAAAACATCCATAATCTACTCTAAATTTTTTTTTTTTTTTTTTATTGCAGGAGTTCAGCAGACAGGCAGACGGCCCACTGGATTGAAAGCAGTTACCATAGCCTATGGACATTTGTCACACCAAAGGTGCTACAAATGCGCTGCTGCTCTCTTAAGTGAGTCTGGAACCTGGTCACTAATGCCGGAACACAACTCAAAGTTGTTATGGCGGCATGCTCTAGACCAGGGGTGGTAGCCATCCAGTCGGGCAAATGCCCTACCACCTGACTGTGGGTTGTTGAGTCGCCTCTTACGACAGGCCGCCCGGTCGCAGGAAATTGTATTCTTTCTCCGTTCCTGCATGGATAAAAATTATGCCTTGACGCGGCCGTAACGCTTTTTCGTGACAGAAAAAATCCTAATATATCCCCGTCTATATAGAAGTTTCACTTAAAAAGAAGTCAATATAGCATAACCCTTTAAACTCACCTTGTCCATGGCAAGTGCGTAACAACTGGAGCTGATGAGCGAGACGAACCAGAATGCAAGCGAATCCGCGTTCGAAACGAACACTTGGATGAAATACAGCCCGCTCATTAAATTCACTGCGAAACTGCCCAAAATGCCCGCCGTCTGCAAATACACAAATAATTAATATACATACATACATAGCTTCAAGCCAGTTCCCTTGCGGGGTAGGCACGAACGACAGAGCGCCATTCATGCTTGTTCTTATACACCTCACTCGCTTCTTTGACACTTATAGCTCTTGTCATACACGCTCGTCTGTTCTTAAGGCTCCTGACATCACCTTCTGCTAGTATACGATCAATTTTTTTTTTTTTTTAAATCGGCTGACAAACACACACATTGTATATCCCCAAATTAAGCAAGTTACGCTTGTGTTATGGGTAATATACAACGGACTACTCTGGGGCCGATCCCAGACACCCAGACCATAGTAAATAACGGAGAAAATACGTTTCCGAAATTTACTATACCAGGAATCGAACCCGGAACCTCTGCGTTGCTGTGAGGTACGCCGGCAAAGGCTTAGCCCGCTCAACCACAGAGACCGTCTGTTTGATCATGGAAGGTGTGTCGTGGCCTTCCACGACTTCTGCATCCATCCACTTTTGCATTGTATATCCGTTTAGTCATTCTTTCCACATGCCCGAACCACCGGAGCATTCCTTTCCTTACCTTCACCCCGACACTCTCTTTCAGACCAACTCTCTTTCTTACTTCGGTCATAACTTACTCTACTTTCATGCTCTCTCTTCCATACGTGAGCGTAGGTACCAGCACCGCCTTGTGTATGGCAAGTTGGGCCTTACAATAATTAATATCTCTATCTCAATAATCTCTACCAATATTATAAACGCGAATAAGAATGTATATATGGATGTATAGAAGTATAGGTGCATGTTTGTTACTCTTTCACGCAAAAACTACTGAATGGATTTTGATGAAACTTTACAGTAATATAGCTTACAAATCAGAATAACACATAGGCTATAATTTATAAAGATATAGTGTGAATTATCCAGAATATAACGATTTTCTATCACCACGCGGGTGAAGGCGCAGGCGCAGCTAGTATTATAATATATACGTTTAAGTGGAGAAGATATATTAGGAAAGCGGACTTCAGGCTCCGAATTCAACCGGGTTTTAAAGGTTGGATGACGTTGATGAATATATACTTGTATATGTTATAATTAAACTCATAATTTAGATTAATTATTGTGGTCGAATTTCGACCACTGCTACTGTAAATTGTACAAGGAGCGTACATACACTTTTATCTCACAATAACGTATCGCAAATTTATCGACTAGTACGCCATCTATGGATTAGCAGGCAGTTATTCTTTCTTTCTAATCGTATTCCTCGTATGAAAAGAGAACAGCATGGTAGATGTATTCTTCCGTGGTGCAAAGGCAATACTCACCCTGGCCCGATCGAAGAACGGCGTCAGCATAAATGCAAAGGTGATGATGGTAAACCCGAATAGCAGCATCAAAAGGAATATAAGGATATATGAGGAATGCTGGAACACCTGAAAAAAATTATGTACATTAACAGAAGCTTTGCATTTTACTTGTAGTTCCAATTAGACATCATATTGTAAGGACTGATTTATACTTGCATTTGCCAATAGAAAGAAAGAAATTTTATTTTTGCAGAAACGGAGAAAGAATAAAATTTCCTGCGTTGGGGCGGCCTGTCGTAAGAGGCGACAAAACAACCCACAGCCAGGTGGTAGGGCATTCGCCCGACTGGATGGCTACCACCCCTGGTCTAAAGTATGTCGCCATAACAACCTTGACTTGTGTTCCGGCATTAGCGACCAGGTTCCAGTCTCCCTTAAGAGAGCAGTAGCGCATTTGTAGCACATTTAGTGTTGCAAATGTCTATAGGCGATGGTAACCGCTTTCCATCAAGTGTGCCGTCTGCCTGTCTGCTGAACTCATGTAATAAAATTTTTTTATTGTAACATGCTTGTGTGTATATTGCGCATAACAACATGTATTGACTCATCTTATCGAATATGATCGGATACAGCGATTGTCTTTATAGACGGGAATAGAATGGGTTCTCCGGCTCGAAGGACCATATGTGGACAGCAATACAATGGAAGAGCAGCTATAGAATGAAGAAAAAAAAACAAATGAATACAAAATCTGTCAAATTATAAAAAGGCCAACGACTAATAAGGTTTGCTTCCAACAAGTACCTATTGCGAAAAGCAGCTAATCATTAGTTTAGAATTTAGTTATACAGAATAAACTCCGCGCCGCAAAAGAAGTCCCACAGAAAATGAAGGAAATATATGTGGCAGCTCCGCTATTTAATAGAATTTTGTTCGTAAGTTAGGTGGCCTATCGGAAGAGGCGAAAAAAGTACCCACAGCCAGGTGGTAGGGTATTTGCTCGTCTGGATGGCTAGCAACCCTGGTCTAGAGTATGCCGCCATAACAACCTAGATTTGTGTTCCGGTATTAGGGGCCAGGTACTAGTCTCCCTTTAGAGAGTGGCAGCACATTGGTAGCAGCACCTTTGATGTTGGAAATGTCTATAGGCGATGGTAACCTTTCCATCAGGTGGGCCATGTGCCTGTCTGTCACGAAAAAAAAAATAGACGGATCAACCAAATTAAATCAATATGGAACACTTTGGTTGATTCATAGAAATTAAAAGACAGAAATGAACAGTCTATTACAATGAGTTTCTTTTTCCAATAAAATTTCCCACATCAATCTTGATTCGTGAAACCGCTTAAAAGTTTCGCGAAATTATAATATCAAAGCATGCTCTGTGACAGGTTATTAGTGGAAAATTATTTTAAGAATTGCGTGTGACCAAAAATTAGGAATAATGCCAAAAATGTGACTAAAGCACGTCAGCGCGAATTGACATGAGACGGCTGTCAGCTCTCACTGAACAGCTGCCGTGACTGATTTGGCGAGAATTAATTGTAGTCTATTATAAAGTAGTAACCGAGTTGAGTCCGCGCCACAAAAGAAGTCCCACAGACGCGGTGCTGCAATCTTGTTTTTTTCTTTTTTTTAATATAATAATATCTATTAATCGGCAGACAAACACACATATTGTATATCCCCAAATCAAGCAACTTACGCTTGTGTTATGGGTAATATACAAGGGACTTCTCTGGGGCCCATCCCAGACACCCAGACCATAGTAAATAATGGAGAAAATTCGTTTCCGAAATTTACCATACCAGAAATCGAACCCGCAGCCTCTGCATTGCAGTGAGGTAGGCCGGAAAAAGTTTAGCCCACTCAACCATAGAGGTCGTCGCCGTACTGAATCCTGCTAGAGTAATTATTTGCTAATTCGTACGTCGATATAGGCAATAACTGTATAATCATTATATTAATACGTGAAGCAAAAACTTTGTATACCCCTTTTTACGAAAATTGCGCGGACGGAGGAGTATGAAATTTCGCACACTTATAGTTTATATAATAGAGAAGAAGTGCAGAATGCTAATATTTTTTTTTTAATTATGCATAAAAAATACATTAAATCAATAAAAAAACATTACACACACGCGTATATATAACTCTTTTGTTTATTGTTAAAGTCAAATTAACAGTGTAGCCTTGGCGAAATCTGTGATTATAGAAGTATAGTCTTTAGCAACGGAACCTTAATAATGTTCAAACTTATAATTTAAATTAATTTCTATGGTCGAGTTTCGACCACGGGCGACCACTAGGTCTATCAATTAGCAGAGCTGCCACTTTTAGTTCGTTTACCCTCCGTGGGACTTCTTATGTGTCGCGGACTCTATATTAATAATACTGTTTATAAAATATTAATTTTAAGATATAACGTGACGCGGGTGTAATGCTATATGTATGTGTTTTATTATATAATGTATGTGTTTTATTAATTGTTGTGCCGTGAACTAATTTTGGAATTTAAAATTTTATAACAACTTAAACCTACGCGCACTACCATCGCATTGCATTACACGCACACTCCACAAACAAACCAAGACACACAAAGAGCCTAAAAATTAATAACCCAGGCACAGAAAAGAAAAAACCAACACACATGGCACTAGATACGACTATATATAATTATAGATATAAGGCCCACACTGCACATGCACTTCCTCACAACACCAGCATGTAACAGATACACTCTACATTAGTATAAGTTTAGTATTAAAATTAGAATCAATTAATATAATAAGTTATTCTTAAGGTACACCAAAACAGAAAAATTACTACATATAATGTCACATACACTAACAAAAATAGACAATAAGCGTGTACGGGGTCTCAAATTTTTCATAGAAATTAAGTATTAAAAAAGGGTACGGAACTCGAGTCCGTAGAGATATATATAATAATAAAAAATAAAACTTTAACAATACTCGTTGACACTTGACATCTTTGTTTGCCGTGATCACGGCCACTGAAAAGTGGCCGAAACGTCGGAAAAACCAAAATCAAATAAAATTACCGCGCTTAAAACCGTTAAAACGTAGTTTTATTATGTATACAAGTCGCGAAAACTTAAGAAAATATTATTATTTAATTGGTTTTTTTTTAATACTTAAATTTTGCCATTATATGTTCCATTTATTTTTGTGTTATCTATATTAATATAAAATTCTAAAAATGCCGTTTTTTTTTCTAATTGAAGCTATTAAAAAAAAACTGGAATAGACTTTTTTTTATTGCAGGAGATCAGCAGACAGGCAGACGGCCCACTTGATGGAAAGCGGTTACCATCGCCTATGGACATTTGCAACACCAAAGTTGCTACAAATGCGCTGCTGCTCTCTTAAGGGAGACTGGAACCTGGTCACTAATACAACACAACTCAAGGTTGTTGGCGACATACTTTAGACCAGGGGTGGTAGCCATCCAGTCGGGCAAATGCCCTACCACCTGACTGTGGGTTGTTGAGTCGCCTCTTACGACAGGCCGCCCCAACGCAGGAAATTGTATTCTTTCTCCGTTCCTGCACGGATATATACTATGTAAACGATGCAATTTTTTTGGATTTCTTGTCTGTTTGTTCGGTATTCACGTAAAAACTACTGGGCCGATGTCGATGCGGTTTTCGCTGATCGATAGGAAATTCTTATCCTTAACATTTGCGCTACTTTTATTCTGAGAATCCCGCGGACATTTTTCTGGCAAACATTTAAAATGACCAGATAAATAAAAACGAATTCCAATGTGATTTACTTGATCGATAGCAAATTTTATATAATTAACTTGTGTGATATTTTTATCCCGGAAATCCCGTGGGGAATTTTCCCGGGAGCGGTTTGTATTTGTGCGGGTGCATAAAAATTAACTTATTCCGACACAGTTACCACTAAAATAATATCTTACATTATTTTTTTTAATGCTGCGTTACTTTTCACCCGGGAATCCCGCGGGAATATTAAGTCGAGCGTGGACAAAGTCGCCGGCACATCCTAATATGGACTATATTGAATAAAACTACGTTTCAACGGTTTTAAGCGCGGTAATTTATTTGAACAAACGAGCGTACATGACAAGAGTTATGAATGTCAAAGAAGCAAGTGGGGTGTGTAAGAATGGGCCTAAATGGCGCTCTGTTGTTCGTGCCTACCCCGCAAGGGTACTGGCGTGAAGTTATGTATGTATGTAATCTATTTGATTTTTATAGTTCCTGCTCGCCTTCATGGACTGCAACAACTATATTATTACTTATAGAACTTTTTTTATTGCAGGAGATCAGCAGACAGGCAGACGGCCCACTCGATGGAAAGCGGTTACCATCGCCTATGGATATTTGTAACACCAAATTTGCTACAAATGCGCTGCTGCTCTCTTAAGGGAAACTGGAACCTGGTCACTAATTCCGGAACACAACTCAAGGTTGTTATGGCAACATACTTTAGACCAGGGGTGGTAGCCATCCAGTCGGGCAAATACCCTACCACCTGGCTGTGGGTTGTTAAGTCGCCTCTTACGACAGGCCGCCCGGCCGCAGGAAATTGTATTCTTTCTCCGTTCCTGCACGGGTAAAAGAACTATACTTACTTTCAGAGTAAAGAGGAGAATAGTACTAACAATTGACAAAATTGTAACGAAAACAGCGTAGATCAGGAACCACGAACCCCTGAAATCAAGAAAAACTCCTACCATTATTCATAAAAGTCACACTGACTAACTAACTCCGTTGCCTCAGCGACCCAAAGTGAGTCTTGGCCTCCGAAACGAGTGCACGCCACTTTCCTCTGTCCTACGCAGTGTCTTGCCAATTGTGGGCTTGTGTCAGCTTCCACTATCCTTCCATCGATACCTGGGACGATCAACCGGTCGTCGACCGACTGGTCGCCCCAAGTATGCTTTCTTCACTCCCCGATCCTCCTCCATCCGCTCTACATGACCGAGCCAGCGGAGACGGTGAGATTTTATCTCCCCAATTATGTTGGGCTCGGCCATGAGGTCTTCTATTACGGAGTTAAAAGTTAAAAGTCACACAATAATTTTTAACTATTTTCAACAAGCCTATAAACCTTATATAACTATTATGAATAAGAGGATTAATGTTAATTACTATATGCATATAAATGATCATTTTCTTTTTTTAAATTAAATTAGCGTTGCCATACAACGCGGGAATGCGGCCAGCATTTTGGGAACGCTCCCCACCGAGAGCGATCTGGACTACATCTTTTACATGTAAATATGTTTATAATAGTATTTAATTCCTAATTTTTTTTTGTAGTGTAATTTGTAATTTAAATTAAGTTCTTAATATTCTGTTTATTTTTAGGTCTAATCTAACTTAGATTTATAAAGGGTGAGCCCCGATAGGGTGGAGGAGCGAGATGGAATGCTCCTCTGTCTCAAAGAAAGATCTTCGAACGAGGCTAGTGTTGTTCCTCGCAGGCCTAGGCCCATCTATTACAGTTGAAATTTTGTATATATTCTTTGTATGTTTCGGGAAACGTTTGTGACATCAATTATTGCACAGCGCCATCTATTGGCTTGTAAGTGTTCCACTACATTTATTTAAATTCTGTTTGTATGTAATAGTAATTAAATTTTCTTTCGTTGTAATTAGTATTAATCCAATATTTACCAAGAAAACTATCGGCATTAAATTTGTTTGTCACAATAGTTTAGTTCCGGGAACAGTTGTTTTTTATACACTGGTTGTTGTAACATGTGACGACATTTGTCATTGTTTATTAAATATTTTAATTTTTTTAACTTAAATTGCAACATATTTATTTATAGTATAATATCCTAACTAACACGAATTTATTTTACATAATTTATCTATTCTAATAATAATAACCATAATCCCCATATTCCCAGACCCCTAGTACCACTAGCAGTTCACCCCAATAGCCCGGTACTTTTTGTCCTCATTACCCACAATAGTTCTACGCTGGCCGGGGCTTGTCCTTGGGTGCATTGTTATATGGTGTAGACAGGGATAATCGCCGGTCAGTGTCACGCCACATTTAGATTAAATTTGTCAAAGGGCCTCTACGTGTTGGCCTTTCCATGGCCCCACGCAAGCCCTCCAAATGTCCGGGCCATTTTTATGGCCCGTGGTCTCGAAAGACATACAACTAATAATAATAATAAACATTGCGACGGGCAGACGCCATAGTCCCCATATTCCCAGACCCCTAGTACCATTAGCAGTTCACCCCAACAGCCCGGTACTTTTTGTCATTTCCCACAATAGTCGTACACTGGCCGGGGCTTGTCCTTGGGTGCATTACTATATGGTGTAGACGGGGATAATCGCCGGTCAGTGTCACGCCACATTTACATTAAATTTGTCAAGGGGCCTCTACGTGTTGGCCTTCCCATGGCCCCACGCAAGCCCCCCAAAAGTCCGGGCCATTTTTATGGCCCGTGGTCTTGAAAGACATACAGAATAATATATATATATATATATATATATATATATATATATATATATATATATATATATATATATATATATATATATATATATATACTTAATATATATATAAAAGATTGTTTATTTATTACATATCCAACAGCTATATTTATAACTTAAAACAATCAATTCTGTTTAATATGAATGTTGCCAATTACTGGATATTTCACGCTTTACAGTGTATTTGTGTAAAACCTAGACCGCAATAAAGGGTTTGTATATGTTAAGCTCTAGATAAATGTAGTATATTTAATAAAATAAAATAATGTAAAGAAATGTAAAATAATGCCTGCTGTAGCGTCCCCTATATAGTATGTGTTGTATATCTTAATATATATAAATTACGTGTCACGTTGTTTGTCCGCGATGGACTTCTAAACTACTCGACCGATTTTAATCAAATTTGCACACCGTGTGCAGTTTGATCCGACTTGAAAGATAGGATAGCTTACATTTGGACCCGGTAGGTGGCGCTGCAATCGGGTTCTAAATTTTATTTCTTCAGGGCAGAACAACGTCTGCCGGGACAGCTAGTAGTATATAAGTAACTAAATACATCTTAATATATATAAATTACGTGTCACGTTGTTTGTCCGCGATGGACTTCTAAACTACTCGACCGATTTTAATCAAATTTGCACACCGTGTGCAGTTTGATCCGACTTGAAAGATAGGATAGCTTACATTTGGACCCGGTAGGTGGCGCTGCAATCGGGTTCTAAATTTTATTTCTTCAGGGCAGAACAACGTCTGCCGGGACAGCTAGTAGTATATAAGTAACTAAATACAAACACATTGTGACAAACAAATTGTTTCATTTATAAGAAATTTTATACAGAATTACTTTTCGAAGAATTAATGGAGTTTCTCGGGACATTTAGTGTCCTGAGCAGATGCAAATCGAGACGCGTTCCCAGACCGCTGAAAATCGGGACGTCCCGCGCAAACTGGGACACCTGGCAACACTAGTTCGAACCTTCCTATCTATCTCTAAATAAATCAGAATCACTTACCAATAAACTGAATCCTTCAAGCCCATGATCCTCATACCCTCCCGGATCTTCTTCTCCTTCTCACCAACAACGAACATGAGCAAATAGGTGATGAATTGCGACAGCGTCATCACCATATACATTGGCATGATCACCCTGAATATCACCAGCCAGTCGCCCGTGTGCTGGGGCTTTGGGAACTGGCGCAAGTCGATCTGGGGTGGTGGTATCGCTGAGTTTGTGTCCACCTAAAGAAAATTAAGTAGCAAGTAAATAAATAAGCTATTTTAAATACAAGCTTTTGAGATCCTGGATATCATGTAGCAGCAGAGTGCTAGCCAAGACAAGTAAAACGAGCCCAAACACGACGGGTCTATCTTGTTTAGTACAGGAGTTCCTATGACCACCTTCCGACTCCATCATCAGATCAGCTCCATGGCACCATATTATTGCATTGTCATGCGATATATATAATATGCTTGCAAAATTTCAGTTCAATCGGAAACCGGGAAGTTGAGTTGCAAGATTTCATCCGAACAAACATATTACATACTTACTTACATACATACTTTTTATTAAATACAAGCTTTTGAGATCCTGGATATCATGTAGCCGCAGAGTGCTAGCCAAGACAAGTAACACGAGCCCAAACACGACGGGTCTATCTTGTTCAGTACAGGAGTTCCTATGGCCACCTTCCGACTCCATCATCAGATCAGCTCCATGGCACCATATTATTGCATTGTCATGCGATATACATATGCGTGCAAAATTGCAGCTCATTCGGAAACCAGGAAGTTGGTCAAATTTAACTTGCAAGATTCCACCCGAACTTACATACATCCATTGCAAGTTAATAGAAACCTTGTAAAATTGGGATGCTATTTGCAGTGTACACGTAGGTATATTTTATCCGTGCAGGAACGGAGAAAGAATACAATTTCCTGCGGCCGAGCGGCTTTTAGTAAAAGGCGACTTAACAACCCACAGCCAGGTGGTAGGGCATTTGCCCGACTGGATGGCTACCACCCCTGGTCTAAAGTATGTCGCCATAACAACCTTGATTTGTGTTCAGTGACCAGGTTCCAGCCTCCCTTGAGAGAGCAGCAGCGCATTTGTAGCACCTTTGGTGTTGCAAATGTCCATAGGCGATGGTAACCGCTTTTCATCAAGTGGGCCGTCTGCCTGTCTGCTGATCTCCTGCAATAAAAAAAAAAAAAGGTACTCCCCTTTCATGATAACTAGACACGTGGGGTTACCAGCTTCCGAAATTTTATATTACTTACTAGGGTATGCCCGCGACTTCGTCCACGCTTGACTTGAAATTGCCGTAAGATTCCCGGGACACAAAATACCCCAGCTATAGTTTTAGTGAAAATTGTGTCAAAATAAGCTAGTTTCTATGCACCCGAACAACTGCAAACCGCTCCCGGGAAAATTCCCGCGGAAGTCCCGGGATAAAAAATATCGCACATTTTATTACGTTTTTGCTATTGATCAGTAAAAAAATCATATTGGAATTAGTTTTTTTTTTAATGTGGGCATTTTAAATAATTCCGAGAAAAATTCCCGCGGGGTTCCTAGGATAAAAAGTAGCGCCGAGTTTAAGAATTAGCTGAACCGCATCGAAATCAGAACTATTATAGGAAATGAGAACAAAAAAACTCCTTGTTTAAAATAAAGATTACCTTTAGCTTAATACTGCGTGGAATAGTAAAAAAAAAGTAAGTAAAAAACAACCCCCAGATTTTAAAACATTCTTCATTGTTGCTCCGGTCCTATAGGTCTTAGCGTGATGATATATAGCCCATAGCCTTCCTCGGTAAATGGGCTATGTAACACTGAAATAATTTTTCAAATCGGACCAGCAGTTCCTGAGATTAGCGCGTTCAAACAAACAAACTCTTCAGCTTTATATATTAAGTACTAGCTGTGCCCGCGACGTCGTCCGCGTGGAATTTGCTTTCAAAACCCTCCGATTTTGAAACATTCTTGATTGGTGCTCCGCTCTTATTGGTGTTAGCGTGATTATATATAGTTAGCGTGATGATATATAGCCCATAGCCTTCCTCGGTAAATGGGCTATCTAAAACTGAAATAATTTTTCAAATCGGACCAGTAGTTCCTGAGATTAGCGCGTTCAAACAAACAAACTCTTCAGCTTTATATATTAAGTACTAGCTGTGCCTGCGACGTCGTCCGCGTGGAATTTGCTTTCAAAACCCTCCGATTTTGAAACATTCTTGATTGGTGCTCCGCTCTTATTGGTGTTAGCGTGATTATATATAGCCTCTAGCCTTCCTCGATAAATGGGCTATCTAAAACTGAAATAATTTTTCAAATCGGACCAGTAGTTCCTGAGATTAGCGCGTTCAATCAAACAATATATTAGTATATTTGGCTACAACACTAATACTTACATTTTAAATATCGCGATATCTTTTGAATGAAACCTCCGAATTGAATAATTCAAAAAGTTCTAGAAAGGTATTGAATTCGTCTTGAATATGGAGTAATTTATTTTGATAAAGATTAATACCAAGGTACAAAATAAAGAGTTTTTGAAGCGACGGCATTTTAATTATTTAAAAAAATAAAAGAAAACACTTATTGTGAGATAACTACAATAGTTAGACATATGGTTACGCGATATTTTTTGTAGACAATTATATGTTCAGCAAAGTGGTAGTACATTGTTTTGTTCTATAATCAATAGTTTTTGCAGCGCACGCCGTGTAAAGATTTTTTCGGGTCATTTTTTTACACCGTGGATTACATTATTGGACTTTTAGTAAGGATCCCTATTTTTTTTTAAAATATAATATAGCCTTAGCATTCCTTGATAAATGTACTATTCAACACTGAAAGAATTTTTCAAATCGGACCAGCGGTTCCTGAGATTAGCGCGTTTAAACAAACAAACTCTTCAGATTTATAATATTAGTATAGATAAGATAATGAACGAGGGTCAAATTTTTAACTTTCCTTTTTTAAATGATAATTACCTTTATCTTAATGTAATCAATGAGGGTCTGTAATGCGAGGAATCCAGAGTAATAATACTGTAATACAGGGCACGTGTCTTCTCTATGCATCTCAGACAGTGGAATCAGCTGTCCACCTCGGGACCAGTCGCTAGACCAGTCCTTCGTGGCGGTTCTCTCTCTGCACTTTGCTGGTGACGTGTTCAAGGTCCGGGTGGACGGAGTGCCCGCATGGGAGGGATTGGTCCTTATTGTGTATCTGAAAGGGATGAATAGAGTCAAATGATGCGATAGAATAGGAGAGATGATAGTCAAATCAAATAGGAAAAAGTTATCTTGCAAAACATCGCGCTCTTGTGGATTTTGAACGAGCGTACAAAGTTGTCACGGCGTAACTATAATAGCGCATTAATACCCTAAAAAATAAATCTTATAATAAATTATAAACTAAACATAGTTATACAAATTAAAATGAAACAAATACATACATACATACATACATAACTTCACGCCAGTTCCCTTGCGGGGTAGGCACGAACAACAGAGCGCCATTTAGGCTTATTCTTACACACCTCACTTGCTTCTTTGACATTCATAACTCTTGTCATGCACGCTTGTCTGTTCTTAAGGCTCCTGATATCACCTTCTGCTAGTACACGATCAAGTTGATTATGGAAGGTGTGTCGTGGCCTTCCACGACGTCTGCATCCATCCACTTTTGTATTGTATATCTGTTTAGTCATTCTTTCATCATGCATTCTTTCCACATGCCCGAACCACCGGAGCATTCCTTTCCTTACCTTCACCCCGACACTCTCTTTCAGACCAACTCTCTTTCTTACTGCGGTATTACGAACGCGGTCCGCGAGCGTCACTCCGCAGATGTTGCGCAGTGCTCGCATCTCGACCGCGTTTACTCTACTTTCATGCTCTCTCTTCCATACCCAACTCTCGCTTCCATACGTGAGCGTAGGTACCAGCACCGCGTTGTTATAGCAAACTGGGCCTTCTGGCTGAGGTTCTTAGTGCCTAGTAGTTTACCTAACCCTCCATTCACACTATTCCCCAAATTCACTCTTCTTTCTATATCAGCGGTGTACCTTCCATTCCTGCTAATTTTAATCTAATATATAAAATTCTCGTGTCACAGTGTTAGTTACTATATTCCTCCGAAACGGCTTGACCGATTCTCATGAAATTTTGTGTGCATATTTGGTAGATCTGAGAATCGGACAACATCTATTTTTCATCCCCCTAAAGTTTTTATTTTAATTTTTAGATATATTTTTTTATTTTTCTAGGATACAGCATTAAAAAATACATACAACCCCAAATTTTCACCCCTCTACGATGAACTCCTATTTTTTATTTGTTAATTATAAACTTAAATTTTTTTGGCAAGATTTTTAATCTTATTTTGTCATGACTTGGGCACGTGGAGGTAATACACCTTATTAAAACATAAATAAACCCTTGCATAAAGTTTGTGTCTATTGTTAAAACCAATTTTTTAATTAAACCAATTTTCCTTAAATTTCTGTTTTTTCTTCAAAAAAAGTCTTAAGGTCCTTTCCAGTACACAAACTTAAACTTACGGATATGACCCTACGCTGTTTTAAAGTTCACGGACCAATCTAGAGGTTTCAATTTAAATCTGTATAGAAAGTTTGCATACTTGGTTAAAATATTTATTTCAAAGTCGTCTATTACTTTGATGCAGTTTATGAGTCCGTCGGTTTATTTTAGTTTCAATGTCTTTGGTTTTTTATTTTTAATTATCAAAGCAGTACAAAATCATCATCTATGAAATAATTTTTTTTTAAAGATAGATCAATTATATTTATCCTAAAACATTTTTCTACTCCAGCTAAGTATCAGCCAAGATATATGCGAAGTATTTACTACTCAGATGGCTGCCAAATGGGATGTACACGTCATAATAATGTTATTATATTAGTTGTATATTCGAAAAAGTAATTTAACCCCGCACTTCCGCGTCTCAAGTTGCCATTTTATGGTTAATTCAAACCAAATTGTAAATTTTCGCATACCTAAAAAGTTAAATAAACAATCATTATCAATCTGCCCATTTACCCGTTTTCTGCCCTTGTTTTTTCTTTTTTGTTTTCTTATAAACATATTACTTCTGCCCTTATATATTTGAATACCCATTCCACATTCCTCAGATAATTACGCAAATTGCTACACGATAACTATTTTTTGGTACGTAGGTAGGTTAATATAACCTCGAGTACGTATTCTGTACTTTATTCAGCACACCTATTCTCGAATACTTGCACTAAACGTGATATCGGATCGATATAATAATATTGAATATTATATTCGTTTCACTCGGTGTGGTTAGCTTGCCGTGCAACTTTTATAGCTTATATATAGCTTCGTGTTTATTAAGACTCAGCGCACACGACAGTTTGATATATATTTTTTTTCCTAATCATTTTTATTTATTTCGTATTTCTTACGTTTCTCTGGCTGCTTTCTTGCGTGTTCTTTATTAGCATTAGTAAAAAAAAAATTTTTTTTTTTTTTTTTTTTTTTTTTTTTTTTTTTTCTCGTTTGCCTTTCCTTTTCTTATTGTGCACTTCTCATCGTCATGCCTACCAAATCGCAATCTGCCATCTTTATGCAAACCCATAAGTACATAACTTTCCTATTAGAGATAGCTAACCTTATATTAAAAGGAGACAAAAAGTATAGTGTAAACGATTTCATAGGGCGCTTTACAAAATTGGACGATATAAAGGGCAAGTTGGATACAGTATATTATGAGATCTTGGACTCTAAAGACCTTGACGACAAAGTGGAAAAATGGTACTTTGACTACTACACCTCGGCTATAGAAGCATATGAAAAAATTTTGGTGGCAAACATCACCATCAGCTCAAGCATCAAACCAAGCTCGCCCACATTCTCCACGTCTACTGTTCTGCCCAAAATAGATCTACCCAAATTTTCTTCCAAGCTTGAGGATTGGCCATCTTTCATAACTATTTTCAAAAGCCTTACGGACACTGCCGGTAATTTGTCAGGTGCAGTTAAATTACACTATTTATTTTCTTGCCTCTCCGGAGAAGCTCTCAGTATGGTATCACACCTCAAGGTTACCGATGAGAACTACGATGTAGCGATGACAACACTTGCCAATCGCTACGAAAATCGCCGAGTTCTCATTGATAGGTTTATAGATATGATACTAGAGTTACCCCACATCACCACCCGCTCACAAATCAGACAGTTATTTTTAGCCCCTCTTATTTCAACCCAATCGGCGCTTAAAAACCTAAACTTACCACTACATGACTCAGACTACGTCCTAGTGTCAATAGTAGTGCGGAAGTTAAAGGGCGAGCTTCGCACATTATTTGAACGAACGCATGGGTCTTCAGACACTCTGCCCACCTTAAAGGATGTAATCACATTCTTAGAAGACCATGCACGTTGCACAGAAACTGAGACATATAACCCACCCCCCCCTCCCCTCAGCCCGACATACAGACAAACTGAACGTGCTTCTCCCTCAGCACGGTACCAACCACGCGCTTCTGCACCCAGACCAGAAATTCGGCACGTTCGTTTTCAGCCCACTACTTCCGTCCGCCCACCTTTAACGCGCCCTGCATATCCTCTACAAAGTCAAGCGTACCCTGTACAGTACGCTCAAGGATACCCACAGTCTACACAATATTTCGAGCCCATAGCACAAGATTCCGCCCACCCACCAGCACCGACCAATAATTATTACTGCCCTTGGTGTCACGTTAGAGGACACAGGTTGCTGAACTGCGGTGAATACCTAAGACAGCCTACGCAAGGGCGCTGGGATTTTATCCAAGCTCATGAACGGTGCCGTAAGTGTCTAGGACCCCATTACTCTGACGAGTGCAGATCCACAGGACGGTGTAGAGAATGTGATAGCGAGAAACACCATACCACCTTACATCGCAGTGGCTTTGAATCACCCACATATGACAATTCTCACCTCTTGCCCCCACAACTAAGAGGACAAGAACACACCCGCCCAACCACGGAATCAAGAAACTCTTCTCGTCGTAATTCACCTATTAATTCACAACAATGACTACCTGCTACTCACTTACACAATACTACACTACACCCACCCATACCATCGCTACAATATACACCATCCACTACATCACGTAAACAAAATAAATCCCAGTTTCATACTCAGCACTATGATAATAAAGTTTATCATAATAATCACTTGCCCGGCAGCCCTGTTACTTCCTCTGATAAAGCTAACCAAAATGACAGTCATATTTCAGCACATACTCAGCACATTACAGTACACGATCCACCAGTTTTATTACCCACTGTGTCCCTAGAACTAGCAGACAACGCTGGAGAATTTCATAAGGCAAGAGCATTATTAGACAGCGGTTCCATGCTAACCTTGTTAACTAAAACTATGACACAAAAATTACGTTTGCCTGTCGAGCACACAGAACTAAAAATTACAGGAGTCGGTAATCAGCAGACTCAAAACTCTAGTTCTTCAACTACCATCACATTCCGCCCTATTCACACCGAAGTCCCAGTAATTAGCGCAAAGGCATACATTCTACCAGATTTGACAGGTCTTTTACCATTAACAATGTTACCTGACGTTGTTCCACTCCTCGACTCGACACAGCTTCCCCTAGCAGACTCGTCTTATCGTTTTCCAGCCGCTATTGACTTAATTTTAGGTTCTGATGTCTTGGGCCAAATTTTGGATGGTAACAAAATTTTTTTGGGCCCCGGCAGACCAATAGCCTTCGGCACGATCTTCAATTTCGCTCTTTTAGGTCCTATCAATCCAAACTACACAAAGCCTGAGCCTCAAGTTAATTCAGCACTAGTAAATATTGACTGTTTACAACCCCAACACTCAAATAAAGAAATACACTCCGCTCTGGAGAGATTCTGGGAAGTCGAAGAAGTGCAATCAAAGGACAACTCAACCTCTGACGAGTGTGAGGAGAACTTTCGTTCTACCACCACACGTGATCCCACAGGGCGATACATAGTATCCCTTCCCTTTCTTACAAAGGCACCTAAGCTCGGTGCAACCCACGCTATTGCACTACGACGATTCCTTAATTTGGAGCGCAAACTCCAAAGAGATCCTACCCTCCGCTCAAAATATATCGACTTCATGAAGGAATACATTGACATGGGCCACATGGCTCTTTGTCACCCCAGCACATTCAAAGGAAAAGACCATTTTTACGTCCCGCATCATGGCATCTTCAAAGCCAACTCTGAAAAACTTCGCACGGTTTTTGATGGCAGCTGTAAGAGCTCTAATGGTGTCAGTCTTAATGACTGTCTGCACACTGGCCCACCGCTCCAACGTGATATTACTGACATCATTCTAAATTTTCGTACTCACAAAGTGGTCTTTAGTACAGACATCCAGATGATGTTTAGAAATATACTAGTTCACCCAGACCACAGACGGTTCCAACTCATTCTATGGCGCTCTTCTCCAGATCAACCTCTGCTCACTTACGCCCTGTCCACTGTCACGTATGGCCTACGACCCAGCCCCTTCCTCGCCAATCGATCTATTATACAGCTGGTCACTGATGAAGGTCACCGTTTTCCCCAGGCTGCACAGGTTCTTACGCACTCCATATTCGTGGATGACATTCTGACTGGGCATGATTCAGTTGACAAGGCAATAGCTCTGCAGACTGAACTCATTGAGTTACTAGCCCTAGGGGGATTTCATTTGCGAAAGTGGACCTCAAACTCTCGTCAGCTGTTAGAACGCTTCCCGGATGATCAATGTGACATACCCAAGGATTTTGATGTTGTACCCGACTCCAATGCAATCAAGGTACTTGGTATGCAATGGATACCCCAAACGGACGAATTTACATATCACATTTCGGTACCTACACTGGAAAAATTTACCAAAAGGTCAATACTCAGTACCATCGCTCGTTTATACGATCCTAGTGGATGGATCAGCCCAGTTATTTTCCGCGCAAAACTGCTCATTCAGCACCTATGGACTCTAAAGTTAGACTGGGATGAATCGGCTCCCAATGATGTCACATTTCAATTTCAGCACATTTTTGAAGACTTACCTCTACTCTCTGCTCTTCGACTCCCCAGAACAATTTGCACCAGCAAAGATTCCACCTACACCCTACACGGTTTTGCCGATGCATCCGAATCCGGATATGCAGCCGCAGTCTATCTTCATGAAACGAATATCACGGGTCAGGTACACGTCAGACTACTTGTTTCTAAATCCAAGGTAGCCCCCATTAAAACCCGACAGACTATACCAAAGCTGGAACTTTCAGCTGCACACCTCACTTCGCTGCTCATTTCTCGCGTCTCTGTTCAACTTTCTGCCCACATTACCATTCAGCAACACTTTTGTTGGTCAGACAGTACTATCGTACTCGCCTGGCTTAAAACTCCTTCTCAATCCCTACAGGTCTTTGAGGCCAATCGAGTCTCTGCCATTGCAGCCAATCCATGTAACCCTACTTG
Source organism: Dendrolimus kikuchii (assembly GCA_019925095.2). Taxonomy (NCBI): domain Eukaryota; kingdom Metazoa; phylum Arthropoda; class Insecta; order Lepidoptera; family Lasiocampidae; genus Dendrolimus; species Dendrolimus kikuchii. The sequence continues at coordinate 18,336,621 of CM034406.1, read as the reverse complement.
GAGACATGTACCCTCAGCTCTTAACCCTGCCGACTGTGCTAGCAGGGGAATATCAGCACAGGAACTCTTAGCCTATGACCTATGGTGGTCGCCTACTTGGCTCAAGGCCCCACCTGATACCTGGCCCACGATGCCCCCTGCTTTGGGTCATCACGTACTGCCTGGTCTAAAACCAAGAAAAATGGTAGCTCACATCGCGGTTCCTGATCTAGACACGGATTTACTCACGAGATTCAGCTCCTTAGACACACTTGTAGGCGTAACCGCATGTATTAAACGTTTTGCACACAATTGCTTGGTATCTTCTCACTCTCGCATCGTTGGTCCCATTACCGTAGACGAACGTAAGAAAGCGCTCTTACACTGGGTACGCTCAGTCCAACAAAATATGTTCGCTGAAGACATCCACCGACTGCAAACTAACAAATTATGTACAGTGCGAATACAACGCCTCTCGCCCTTTCTCAAGGATGGTCTTCTTAGAGTAGGAGGGCGCTTGTCCAACTCAGCCCTTAGATATGACACACAACATCCCCTCATCTTACCCAGTTCAAGCCCCCTTGTGGACCTAATTATAGATCATTTCCACACTATACACTGCCACCCGGGCGCAGATACACTACACGCACTACTCCGTCAACAATACTGGATTTTATCTGGAAGGCGAGTCATTCGTCACCGTGTCTTTAAATGTGTACGCTGTTTTAGGCATCGAGCTCAGCCGAATCCCCCTTTTATGGCCGACCTACCGGCTGATCGAGTCAGCCCACAACCGGTGTTTAGTCAAGTGTCCACGGATTTTGCCGGACCATTCCTAATTAAATCAAGTACTCTACGCAATGCCAAACTTCTCAAAGGCTACTTTTGTGTTTTCGTTTGTCTCGCCACCAAGGCAGTGCACTTAGAGGCTGTCTCGGAACTTTCTACGGACGCCTTTTTTGCGGCACTGCAAAGGTTCGTTAGTCGGCGCGGAATCCCTACCCTAATTCGCTCTGATTGCGGTACAAACTATGTCGGCGCAAGAAATCAGCTCATAGAAGTACAAAACTTCTTAAAGGCCAATGATGATAGAATTACGCACAAGCTAGCCACACAGCAGATCACATGGTTGCTCAATCCGCCCTCAGCTCCTTCTTTTGGCGGTCTGCACGAGGCAGCCGTGAAATCTACTAAGCAATTACTCTATCGCGTATTAGGTGAGCAGCATCTGACCTTTGAAGAATTTTCTACACTCTTAGCCCGTATTGAGGCCGTTCTCAACTCTCGACCACTCTGCCCTCTGTCTTCAGACCCTACAGACTTCGAAGTCCTAACCGCTGGTCATTTCCTTATAGGTCGCCCACTTACCGCATTACCCGAACATTCCCATGAATCCTCTCCTCCATCAACCCTACGACGTTTTCGCTTAGTGCAAGCGTTGGCTCAGCGATTTTGGACCTTGTGGTCGAAATCCTACCTGCACACTCTCCAATCCCGATCTAAATGGACTACGGAAACCAGTCGACCCAAGATTGGTGAGCTGGTACTCATAAAGGAGGATAATCTTCCCAGACTCCAGTGGAAGATGGGAAGAATAAAGAAGATTCTGCCCGGAAAGGATGACGTCGTCCGAGTCGTAGAACTCAGCACCAAGGATGGCAGCTTAACGAGACCAGTCACAAAGATTGCTCGTCTTCCCCCCGACGACAACAGCACTTAGTCAGCACTATAAATGGGAGCCGTCACCTTTTCCCCGGGCCCCAGGATGTTCACGCCACCGCGTAACGAACGATGATTCCCCGAAAAAGTAATTTACCCCGCACTTCCGCGTCTCAACGATCAGTCTGAATCGACCCGTCGTAAAGACATTCACGCATGTATCGCAGACGCTCCGGTTACTCAGCTCATATTATTACGGGTGAGTCCATTTATCTCCATTCCCTCTTACCCTTGCACCCTTGAAATCTGGCAATCGGCCAGATCACATGAAACTAAAATAAACCGACGGACTCATAAACTGCATCAAAGTAATAGACGACTTTGAAATAAATATTTTAACCAAGTATGCAAACTTTCTATACAGATTTAAATTGAAACCTCTAGATTGGTCCGTGAACTTTAAAACAGCGTAGGGTCATATCCGTAAGTTTAAGTTTGTGTACTGGAAAGGACCTTAAGACTTTTTTTGAAGAAAAAACAGAAATTTAAGGAAAATTGGTTTAATTAAAAAATTGGTTTTAACAATAGACACAAACTTTATGCAAGGGTTTATTTATGTTTTAATAAGGTGTATTACCTCCACGTGCCCAAGTCATGACAAAATAAGATTAAAAATCTTGCCAAAAAAATTTAAGTTTATAATTAACAAATAAAAAATAGGAGTTCATCGTAGAGGGGTGAAAATTTGGGGTTGTATGTATTTTTTAATGCTGTATCCTAGAAAAATAAAAAAATATATCTAAAAATTAAAATAAAAACTTTAGGGGGATGAAAAATAGATGTTGTCCGATTCTCAGATCTACCAAATATGCACACAAAATTTCATGAGAATCGGTCAAGCCGTTTCGGAGGAATATAGTAACTAACACTGTGACACGAGAATTTTATATATTAGATTAAAATTAGCAGGAATGGAAGGTACACCGCTGATATAGAAAGAAGAGTGAATTTGGGGAATAGTGTGAATGGAGGGTTAGGTAAACTACTAGGCACTAAGAACCTCAGCCAGAAGGCCCAGTTTGCTATAACAACGCGGTGCTGGTACCTACGCTCACGTATGGAAGCGAGAGTTGGGTATGGAAGAGAGAGCATGAAAGTAGAGTAAACGCGGTCGAGATGCGAGCACTGCGCAACATCTGCGGAGTGACGCTCGCGGACCGCGTTCGTAATACCGCAGTAAGAAAGAGAGTTGGTCTGAAAGAGAGTGTCGGGGTGAAGGTAAGGAAAGGAATGCTCCGGTGGTTCGGGCATGTGGAAAGAATGCATGATGAAAGAATGACTAAACAGATATACAATACAAAAGTGGATGGATGCAGACGTCGTGGAAGGCCACGACACACCTTCCATAATCAACTTGATCGTGTACTAGCAGAAGGTGATGTCAGGAGCCTTAAGAACAGACGAGCTTGCATGACAAGAGTTATGAATGTCAAAGAGGCAAGTGAGGTGTGTAAGAATAAGCCTAAATGGCACTCTGTTGTTCGTGCCTACCCCACGAGGGAACTGGCGTGAAGTTATGTATGTATGTATGTATGTATGTATATATATATATATATATATATATATATATATATATATATATATATATATATATATATATATATATATATATATATCCTAATACTTTTTTTATTTTATTTTATTTTATTGCAGGAGTTCAGCAGACAGGCAGACGGCCCACTGGATGGAAAGCGGTTACCATCGCCTATGGACATTTGCAACACCAAAGGTGCTACAAATGCGCTGCTGCTCTCTTAAGTGAGTCTGGAACCTGATCACTAATGCCGGAACACAACTCAAAGTTGTTATGGCGGCATGCTCTAGACCAGGGGTGGTAGCCATCCAGTCGGGCAAATGCCCTACCACCTGGCTGTGGGTTGTTTAGTCGCCTCTTACGACAGGCCGCCCGGCCGCAGGAAATTGTATTCTTTCTCCGTTCCTGCACGGATAAAAAGGAACTTGAATAATAATCCAGCCTCCTTGCTCAAAGGGTTGCTTAAGAGAGAGTAGTCCTTAGAAGAGTGTCCTTCTAATTGGTTGGGTTTGGCCACATTCCAGAACAATATGCACAAGATCCTCTACTTTGTTACAGTGCTCACAAATGACCCGTCTATACATACATACATACAGAGCTTCACGCCAGTTCCCTTGCGGGGTAGGCACGAACAACAAAACCCGTCTAATTTTGACTTAACCTTCTTTTGTGTTTAGATGACGGATTAGTCTGGCCTTATGATAAAATCCTAATAAATTGTGAGACAACAGTTACAGTAAGAGTGTTCACAATACCTCAGTGGTTCATTGAAGGAGGTCGGGTCAGTGTGGAAGATGACTGCGATGGGGAAGTTCCTGGCGTCGTTGTGGTAAGCGTCGTTCAGCTCGGTGGTGTCGTTGTACTTAACCCAGTGTATCGGGCGCTGGCCGGATTCTTCCAGCATGCCGTTAATATCTTTCAGGAATCCCTGGGGAAAAATCAGATAGTAACAACTCGTTGTTTTTCTTATAGCGAAACTGGCAAATGAGGCCCACCTGATGGAAAGTGGTTACCGTCACCGTATGCAACACTAGGAGCGAAGAGCGAAGCAATAATAGGATCAGACATAAGGAATTGTGTTTTATGTTTTATTTTATTTTTTTATTGCACGAGTTCAGCAGACATGCAGAGAAACCTGATGGAAAGCGGTTACCATCGTCTATGGACATTTGTAACACCAAAGGTGCTAATAATGTGCTGCCGCTCTCTAAAGGGAGACTGGATCTGGCCTTTAATGCCGGAACGCAACTCAAGGTTGTTACGGCGGCATACTCCACTCCAGAGGTGGTAGCCTTTCAGACGGATAAATACCCTACCACCTGGCTGTGGGTTGTTTCGTCGCCTCTTACGACAGGCCGCTCCAACGCAGGAAATTGTTTGTTTCTGAATGGATACTATGATACGATAATTGTTACCTTTTAAATCATGATATATACACAAAAAGCCTAAAAATTAATAACCCAGGCACAGAAAAGAAAAAAACAACACATGGCACTAGATAGGACAATATATATAAGTATAGATATAAGGCCAACACTGCACATGCACTTCCTCACAACACCAGCATGTAACAGATACACTCTACATTAGTATAAGTTTAGTATTAAAACTAGAATAAATTAATATAATAAGTTATTCGTAAGATACATACACCTCAACACAAAAATCAATAAATTAATGTCACACACAAAAACCAAAATAACTAATAAGCGTGTTAAATTCAAAAAATTAAATCTAGATATTAAGTTGTAAAAAAGGGTACGGAACTCGAGTCAGTAAAGTTGTTAATAATAAAAAATAATAAAAAAAATATTAAAAATAAAATAAATAAAATGATTTATTTCATTCAAAAATAAGTAACAATCTTAATTACCACATGAAAGACATACAAAGCGGTATTTGAAACCAAATTATTATTGTGATTCTACTAGCTCAAAAAAAATAAAAATACTTCGTTTAAAAAAACCGACTTCAAAAAGTATAAAATAACTTATTTCTAAAGCTATTATTATTAATATATATTATCTAAAACATCTTAAAGTCGGTGCTTAGTAATTTTCAAAATATAGTAATTTTTATGTTTTACTTTGCACCGACTTCAAGATGTTTTAGATAATATATATTAATAATAATAGCTTTAGAAATAAGTTATTTTATACTTTTTAGTTTTTGAAATCGGTTTTTTTAAAGGATTTTTTTAAAATTTTATTTGTTATTTTTTAGTGTCTAGCTATGTATAGGTAGACCTACGAAAGGTGTCGCACTCCTTAAAAAATATAGGTCCCAAGAAACGGGAACAAAAAAATGTTCATAAAATGAAAACTACTAGGCCAAACTATGTCAAGTTTTTAGGGGACCAAATGGCAGCTATTCCACGTCGAACAAAAAAAGAATCACGTAAATCGGATCATAATTCTCAGAGTAATCGGTGTACATACATAAAAAAAAAAGATCCCGACGAATTGAGAACCTCCTCCTTTTTTTGAAGTCGGTTAAAAATAGTATTAACTGTATCTTTGGGACTACTATACTAGTGTTTTCTGCTGCATTGTCTACTTATATAATAACAAAGTTCGTCCTTACTAAACATGTGCAAGTGTGATTGTTTCATCCAAATTGAAACGTAGAAATGCAGCGTCTAATATGGTCATAAACAATTCATACCACAGTTCCATTAGCATTCAGCCAGTCTGCTACCACGGCCACTGTATGGTTTTCGGGGAAGGCGTCATGGTGGACTCGCAGCATTCGGCCAGGCTTCCTCACCTCCGGGAAATTGGGGTTCGGCACCAGCATCTTCAGGAAGATTAGCACTCCCAACGAATAAAGGGGAACCAGTACCTCCTAAGAAACAAAAACAATTTTAGACATCAGTCGATGAAGTGGAATACGTGACATGCAAATGAAAAATAATGTTATATTTATTTCAAAACTGAATTATACCTATTTTGCCGCTTCTTGCAGGAACGGAAATACTAATTCCTGCGACTAGGTGGCCTGTCGTGAGACGCGATAAAACAACCCACAGCCAGGTGGTAGGGCATTTGCCCGACTACCTATCACCCCTGGTCTAAAGTATGTCGTCATAACAACCTTGAGTTGTGTTCCGGCATTAGTGACCAGGTTCCAGTCTCCCTTAAGAGAGCAGCAGCGCATTTGTAGCACCTTTGGTGTTGCAAATGTCCATAGACGATGGTAACCGCTTTCAATCAAGTGGGCCGTCTGCCTGTCTGCTGAACTCATGCAATAAAAAATAAAATAAAAACCTCTGGTATTATTAATTTTCATAGGCGACACTAACCAGTTTCCATCACAGTTGGGCCGTCAGCCTGTGTGCTGTGCGTCAGCAATAAAAAAATCCTAAGCAATTTTAAAGCAGCGCAACAAACTCCCTACAAATATTCCTTCTTCAGTTAATATTTTTTACTTCGTGGTTTTTTTTAACAGCTGCACCTGTATGTATATCTGCAACGGAATATTTCAACGTCATTTTGACCAACTTGCAGGAAGGGTATATATAGTCCGGTTTCTAAGTAAAAACTGCCGCGGCTTTTTCTACTTTTACTACGGGGTGCGTTTTGTTATCAAATAAAAATAATTCACCCAAATTTTTATCTTAAGTATTTGTGAGGTTTTTTTTAAACCGTTTTAATTTTTATCAATAGTAAAATTGCGAGGTAACTCATGGCGAATTTTTTACCAAAACTAGGAAGCAAAAGGCATGAAAAAATATTTTTGTTGTAATTCCCGGCTGAATGGCCGATTTTTAAAAATAAAATATTACTTAGATATTTTTTATCTCGAGTTTTTGAAAACTTAAACCTTTTATTTTTATTTGATAACAAAACGATCCCTATAGTAAAAGCCGCAGAGGCAGTTTATACTTAAAAACCCAGTAATCTCCGAGGAAAACAACTATGATACAAAAAGGCATACGGACAGAGGGCACGTGGTAAATCCATCCTGGAATCTGATCACATCATCACAGTTCGTTAAGCCGGCTCGATAGGTCTGATACCACGCTAACATAGAATATCCGCATGAAACGGTTTGCCTTGAGTTAATCCTGTTTCGTGCAATGTTCTGATGGGCCACTTCCCCTCTTCCTATACTCTCCTATAAATCCTAACCTAAAGGCTGTCAACGCTTTAGCTTCGCCCCTGGCGACGGTAACCACTTTCCATCATGTCCCTCCCCGGCATATGTATGTTTGCAAACATGGTCCTTTTCCTCTTTTGCCAAAGCGGTACCCTGAAAAGTAAACAACAAATTTTAGGGTGGCCCATATATGGTGAAGGAGCAAGATGGAATGCTCCTCACTCTCAAAGGAAGATCTTCCAGCGAGGCCAATTTCGTTTCGGAAATCATTTGCGACTTTAATTATTGTACAGCTCCATCTATTGGCTTGTAAGTGTTCCACTACAAAATAGACAAGATAATCAATACTAACAGCGAGAGTTTTTCTGGTATCCCTCTTCTTGAGCAGCAGGTTTCTGACCACCGTCGCCCACAGCTGGGGCCAGAATTTGGCTGGAGGGCGGGTGCCCATCGCGCCCCGCAGCCGGCTACCTACCGTGATACAGTCGGCCACCATCCTTTCTTTTTCTGGGCATTTTCTGCAACGAAACGTTAATATTAAGACCAGAGAACAAAGTATCAATAACCATTATGCGATAGCAATTATTTCGAGAATTGAAAATGTAAACAATGCTGAGAGGGTCCATCCATACTATACGTCACACGGTAAGGGGGTCCTAAATTTCGTGACGTCACATTTTAAAATCTAATATATTACATACATACATACATAACTTTACACCAGTTCCCTTGCGGGGTAGGCACGAACAACAGAGCGCCATTCAGGCTTATTCTTACACACCTCACTTGCTTCTTTGACATTCATAGCTCTTGTCATGCACGCTCGTCTGTTCTTAAGGCTCCTGACATCACCTTCTGCTAGTACACGATCAATTTGATCATGGAAGGTGTGTCGTGGCCTTCCACGACTTCTGCATCCATCCACTTTTGCATTGTATATCTGTTTAGTCATTTTTTCATCATGCATTCTTTCCACATGCCCGAACCACCGGAGCATTCCTTTCCTTCCCTTCACGCCGACACTCTCTTTCAGAGCAACTCTCTTTCTTACTTCGGTATTACGAACGCGGTCCGCAAGCGTCACTCCGCAGTGCTCGCATCTCGACCGCGTTTACTCTACTACGTAATACGTATACGTGATAAATATGTAATATATATAAATTATTTAATCGCTCGCATTTAATACAAACAAACCATACACCCACACCAAACACACCCACTTGATATTATATTTATAAAATAAAGTAGTATACACTTGCAAATGACTCGGGCATATCTCGTTCGCCTGAGCACACGAAGAAGCTAAAAAAAAAAGTCAAGTACCTATATGTGTTGCCTAGAAAGTATAATACACTAGCGGTCCCGACAGACCTTGGCCTGCTCTGAAAAAATAAAAATCTAGCACCCGATTCTAGTGCCTCCTACTGGTTCCAACTGTAAATCTAAACCATCCGGAGACTCGCTCAAACACACAAAAAATCATCAAAATCGGTCCAGGAGATTGATAGGTTCCTAGAACCCGATCGCAGCGTCACCTACCGGTTCCAATTTATTTTTATTTTTTATTTATTTATTTATTTGGCACACAAAACAAGAAACAGCTAAAGTTACATATTTCATATTATGTATAAATTATTAGGTCTAAGCTGTAACTCTAAACATGTGAGCACATAATGTACCATACATTGACAAGATGTTTAGGGGTTAGTATGACTTATTATAAAGTGAGTTTTACAGTGGTTAGGTAACAAAATTATTATGCAACTATGCCAGAAATATTGGTGCAAATAATAGCCCGAATTTCACGTTTAAATTTAAAAAAGGAGGAATTAAAAATATCAATGGATATATTTTTACTTGCAATCTCATTATATAGCCTGCACATTCTTGTGACCGGATTATAATACGACACAATTGTGGACCTAACCCATTCGGGGACCCGCTCAAATGAATACGCACAAATGTTTTTATCAAAATCAGTAACGTCGTTCTTAAGTTATGCGCGTACATACATTTCTACGATTTTTGGGGCTGGACACGTTGGCGGTGCGGTGGTGATAATAAATAATCCGACTGAACAACACTCCGTTTATTTCTGATAGCAAAACTATATAACTTATGACGAATACAAACAATATTATGATAACACAATAGCGCTGTCGATGGCAAGTGTACGACTGGGGTGTGTGTGACGTGGATCATCGATATTCGACCGCCGCTGCGCAAGCACACACGGCGGTGAGCCACACTCAGTGTTGCCGATTTGGCATTTTTAATGCTAAATTTGTAATATTTTTAAACCTGTTGGCATGAAAAAATGAGCTTTAGCATATTGCATATTTTAGCATTTTCTGAAATTTTTGTATCTTTCGAATTTCAAGTACAATTGATTGCAATTTTTTTATTTGATTGACTTATTGTTCACACCCCTGTAAGATATTTACTCTGTGCAAAAGACTGATAAGCCCATAGACAATATTTTTAAAATATTTAGTGGTATGGTAACGCTGTTATGAATTAGGGACTTTCCCGAATACACAATAGTAAAAGATTTTGTTTACATTCGGATTCGGATCTTACAACACTTTCAAGTGCACGTTGGTACCGACACTTGTATTGTGATAGATTTAAAATAAACGTTTGTTCCTATGTCCTGTGTGTGTGCTTGAAAAGTAGTTTTCGATTGACTCTGGAGAGATAATATGGCTCCAAAATATGAACAATATTATCGAGAAGAGTGAAAGAAGATGAGCGAGTTTAAACACTGGCTAAGAGGAGCTAAAGAAGATTCGACCAAAGCTTACTGCAAATACTGTAAGTGCAACACTATAGCCAAAGTATAGAGTCGATTGTGATGCCAATGACTATTGATTTTGAAGTTGGCCCTTCAACATCACAAGCACAAGCTCACGACGATGATGATATTGATGATCTACAAATATTATTTGATTTATCTTCATGATTAAATATACTTAAAAATTGCACTGCGTTTTTAATTACACTACCTAATTGCAATTATTTTTGTTTTTAATTCATTTAAACAAGATTTGGCATTTTTATTAGCATATTAAAGTTTGATCTAGCATATTTTTAGCATTATCACTGCCAAATTCTAGCATTTTTTCCATTTACAAAACGGCAACACTGTCCATAGTAGTTTGTGGAGCCACGCTCGCACATTGACGCCTCCGTTCATAGCTATACGTCGCGCTGGACACTAAACGCGCGTGAATTTATTTATTTAGGTTTATGGCTTGGCAGCTAGGCCTTTAAGCCAGATCTTAGATTACAATATAGTTTCTTCATTTTATTAAGCCTATGTATAGCTCAGCTGAACTGTAGGTTATCAGCTGAAGGCAATCAACGGAGTTCTTGTGACAACTCAAAAGGCCACATTTGACTGTACAGTTCACATTTCTCACAAAAACACATCATCATTAATTTTAGAGTAATTTTATACATTTTTAGAAAATAAAACTGCACAGCACAACATCTCCTTTCAGTTCCCGCCAAAAACTCCGTGAATTTAAATAGTGGGAGAAGCCCATAGATTAATTTTCATTTTTATAGATATAAACTAGTCCACGCTTGACTTGAAATTCCCGAGACATAAAGGACGAGTTCCTTTAGTATCTTACAACGCCCAAAATGCTCCGTCTGCCGTTCCACAATCCGACCGCGGTTGTTATGGTCGTGCCGAATACGTCACTAATGACGTCATCATTTTCGATGGAGGAATTTCAGGGAGTTCATATATGTTGGGGGTACATAATAGGGTGCAAGGTTTCCCCCCTTATGTTATTCTGCCAAGCTCGAGTAAATCCCAAAATCCTCGGTTGGCCTCCCCTACTAATTGAGAGATTTTGAATTATAATCTGTACACAATTACCACATCATATTATTGTTATATAAAATGGAGAACTACTCTATACGAAACAGGCGCTTAACATTTTTTTATTTTTTTATTACAGGAGTTCAGCAGACAGGCAGACGGCCTACTTAATGGAAAGCGGTTACCATCGCCTATGGACATTTGCAACACTAAAAGTGCTACAAATGCGCTGCTGCTCTCTTAAGGGAGACTGGAACCTGATCACTAATGCCGGAACACAACTCAAGGTTGTTATGGCGACATATGGTTGGTAGCCATCCAGTCGGGCAAATGCCCTACCACCTGGCTGTGGGTTGTTTTGTCGCCTCTTACGACAGGCCGCGCGGCCGCAGGAAATTGTATTCTTTCTCCGTACCTACACGGATAATAACGGTATCACAGAATAAATAAAAATATAACATTATTATTCAATTAAGGAATGGCCGCTTTGTATCGTTTACAAATAAGAGGGTACATAACAAAATTAATTATTAACTTTAAAAAGAAACATGAAAAGAACAACTATGGTACTAAATAACTAACATAACTCTTATCGGCATACTGCTGATAACTTCTGGTGGTTTCCAATTTCGAACTCCCGTTGTCTAGACATGTATTTAAATAGATTTTCAAAGCTACGTTTTCACTAATTAGTTCATAATATACTTCTTCCACGATATTATCGACCGGTATTATAAAACCAAATCATGATAGTGTAACAAAATGATCCCTTAGCCCCACACAGGAAACAGGCGTGACCGGGGCGCTCGGAAGTCCGAGGGTAGCACGACCCTCGCTACATATTATATAGAAAATAGGATTACCAGTGTTCTAAATACAATTTCCACAGGAAATATTTAACCTAATATATTTAAATAGATTCTGATATAAAATTCACGGTAGCAGGATTAAAAACACTTTAAACGAAAAATTTCAATGATTCGTCGAGTACCCAATTTCTAGATACATACATACATATATTACATACATAACTTCACGCCAGTTCCCTTGCGGGGTAGGCACGAACAACAGAGCGCCATTCGGGCTTATTCTTACACACCTCACTTGCTTCTTTGACATTCATAGCTCTTGTCATGCACGCTCGTCTGTTCTTAAGGCTCCTGACATCACCTTCTGCTAGTACACGCTCAATTTGATCATAGAAGGTGTGCCGTGGCCTTCCACGACTATTTCTAGATAACATCAAAAATAATGGAAATTTGTCACGAAGTATCGATTCCTTTACTGTGTGTAAACTGAAACGTACTTCGTTGATTTTTTATTCAGGGATCAAAAATGATGACTTCCCGAACGAAAAAGCCTTTGTGATTGTGTGGTCTACCCTTTGTTCGCCTAGCTCACTACAACGAAGAGGTCACACAGCTTCGATTAATTAGGGTAAATTTTGTTAATGAATTTTTCATTACTTACACTGATCTGGGTATCTAGGATCGATACCAGAGTTACCCGTTGTAACAATAATAACACAAATTATAAAATGTGTGTGTTTGTCTGCCTATTACATGTATCTCTGCAGACCACGGGCCATAAAAATGGCTCAGACTTTTGGAGAGCTTGCATAGGTAGAGCTATGGGAAGGCCAACACGTAGAGGCCCCTTGACAAATTTAATTTAAGTGTAGCGTGACAATAACCGGCGATTGTCCCTATCTACACCATATAAAAATGCACCCAAGGACAATCACCGGTAAGTGTAGGACTATTGTAGGGAGTGAGAACAAAAGGTACCAGGCTATTGAGATGAACTGCTAGTGGAACTACAGATTGGGAACTATGGGGATTATGGCATCAGCCCGTCGCAATGTTCAAGGAACATCGAAAAAATGGTCTCTGCCTTTTATTATTAGAATTAATTTATTTAATAGACCATCTATTTTGCACATAATAATAAAAATATGTATATGATAAAATGAGCTGTACTTTTTCAATTGAATAACATCACACACACACATTCAATTTCACTTCAATATATTGAATTGAAATTTAATTTAATTAAATTAATGAATTAAAGTTTAAAAATATTCAATGTGAAAAAGCAAGCAGAACTTAAAAGTAATTTCATTGAAAATCGATTTTAATATTTTAGGATAATAATGAGATATTTTCAATAAGAAAGCATTTAATCGACGAAAAGCTTTTTTAGGATTTCGTGGCCCAATAACAAGAATATTAGACGTTCGTTAGATCTACTAAACCCCTCATTGTACGTGGGCTATGTCGCATTTATCCAATTTTTATTCAGGGTTTATAATATTAAAAATTAAGACAACCCGTCAAAATTTCATCATATGGCAACACTAATTTAACTTCGCATGGATAACAAACGCTACGGTTCGTTGGCGGGTAGTCAAGCCCTAGTACAAGTAAAACAATCAATACAGTATGGTATTAGTTTCATTACCTGTATTTCGGTATGTTTTGATGAACATACTAAATCTATACCTATATATAAAAGAAAGACGTGTTAGTTACACGATTTATAACTCAAGAACGGCTGTACCGATTTGGCTGAAAATTGGTGGGGAGGTAGCTTAGAACCAGGAAACGGACATAGGATACTTTTTATCCCGTTAGAATCGGTAGGTGGCGCTGAGATCGAGTTCTAGAATCCTCATAATCACCTGGAGCGATTTTGGTGATTTTGTGTTTGTGTGTTTGAGTGGGTTCCCGTATGGTTTAGATCCACAATTGGAATTGGTAAGTGGCGCTGGGATAGGGTCCTAGATTTTTATTTTTTCAGAACAGGACAACGTCTGCCGGGGCCGCTAGTAACATACTAAATATCTTCTTGGCACAACACTTTAAAGCCTAATGTAGTCAAAATATTGTATATATACTTCAACGGCTATTATTGGGTAGATCTGACACATACATAGATAACTCTATATTTTACACCATTAAAGAAAATTTACACTAATACGATTCTAATTGTGTACAAAGGGCAATCTTATCGCTTAAAACCGACTTTAAAAACTAAAAAGTATAAAATAATTCAATAAAGATTTTTGACTAAGAATTTATTTAGTTAGTTTTCTTTTTTTTTTATTGCAGGAGATCAGCAGACAGGCAGACGGCCCACTTGATGGAAAGCGGTTACCATAGCCTATGGACATTTGCAACACCAAAGTTGCTACAAATGCGCTGCTGCTCTCTTAAAGGAGACTGGAACCTGGTTACTACTGCCGGAACACAACACAAGGTTGTTATGGCGACATACTTTGACCAGGGGTGGTAGCCATCCAATCGGGCAAATACCCTACCACCTGGCTGTGGGTTGTTTAGTCGCCTCTTACGACAGGCCGCCCGGCCGCAGGAAATTGTATTCTTTCTCCGTTACTGCACGGATAAAGTTGTTATGGCGACATACTTTAGACCAGGGGTGGTAGCCATCCAATTTTTAATTTATTTGCCTATCTATCTGTCAGACCATCATTTGAAAACTACCAAAATAAATGAAACTTGGCATCGAGCTAACTTATATCCTTAGTCAACATTTAGACTACTTTTATCCCTATAAATGACGTCGTATCCTTGGGATATATGAACATTTTGTTTAATTAACCATCAAACCACAATTTAACTAAAATTTTATTCAAAAATTTATTTCTCTTCTGTTCCAGCTTCTCCCAATTACTTGGACTCTACACAATGTATTTTCCTTCCACATTCTTCTATTCTAGCATACGTACTCTGTCACAGCACAAATTGATATGATATCACCCTTCACACAATCTATATATTATTTAAGAATTTATCGCGTAGTTTTTTTGTTATTTTCTTTTATTTGCAATTAGAACAATGTTCATATAAACTAGTAATTTATTTTTCATAATTTTATAACGGATGTTTATTGTTTTAATTTGCTTTGTGGAGCTAAGCCGTGGCATCATTTAGAGGTATTTGCGGAAGATCAGCGCTGGTTGTGAAACTAGCAATATGCTGAGCAAGAGCCTTTTTAGGACATTACAATTAATTGTTACATATATTATCATATAAGACTTTTTGTATCTTGTCCCAAATAAATATTTTTTCTTTCTTTCTTTCGTAGAAAAAAGCTATTTCTTCAAATATTTATTTTCTTTCTTTATAATATCTTTGTTCGAGAGCACGTTTCTGCTTCTTCTTTGGCCAATCTCTATCCACTGCTAGACGAAGGCTCCTCTCGTCTTCCTCATCCAGCCCCTGCCGGCTACCTTGCGCAGGTCGTCAGTCTGCCGGGCAGGCGATAGTCCTACACTACGTTTGCCGAGACGTGATCTCCACTCCGGGACTCGTTTGCTCCATCACCCGTCGGTTCTGCAACAGACATGACCGGCCCACTGCCACTTCAACTTGCTAATTTTGCGAGCTATGTCGGTTACCTCCGTTCTCTTACGGATGTCCTCATTTCTGAATTTATCCATAAGAGAAACACCTTACATAGCCCGTTGAGCGACTTTGAATTTGTGGACCAGTCTCACTGACAGTGTCCACGTCTCGGCACCGTATGTCATGATGGGCAGGTAGGACGCACTGCTCGAAGACTCTCGTCTTCAAGCATTGCGGCGAGCACGTTGCGAAGCGGTATATATATAATAGGAAGTATTAGAAGGTAGACCCAATTTTTAACTGTACTGACTTTCAAAAATTGTCTCTAGTGGAACTTGTATGAATAAGCGACAGCTATTTGGGACTTATATATGACTAGCGGCTCGTCCCGACTTCGCACGGGTGGACATTTATTTTTAAACATTTTGGGATAAACATATAAATATAGCCTATGTTACTCAGGGATAATGAAGCATTCAAATGATGAAACAATTTTTGAAATCGATCCAGTAATTATTGAGTTTATTCGTTACAAACATACAAATCTATCCTCTTCATAATATTAGTATAGATTTGCAAAAAAATAATAATTAGGAAATTGTACATAACTTTTAAACTTGAATTATTATAATTTTATTCAATATAGTTTAAATAACAGTGCGGCAATTAAATTAAAACTGTGAAAATAAACGATTGTAGTAATTAGGTTGTCACGTCCCAATAGGCTTATAACGTCATCCATTAGTCACATGAATGTTGCTTAAAATAGATTTCAGGTGCTTCTAATCGCAGCTGTCTAGTGTTACTCAGGCTTCCTAATAAGGGAGCGAACAGTCAAATTTATTTATTTGGACAAACAGACAACAATCGATAAATGATTAACATAATATAGTTTGTTACTGATTAAGTCTAGATTGGTATTCAAGCGTGCTCAGACACACCAAATCATACCATGACCGTTTTATGAACGTATCAGGCACGGTAATGCGATACGGTCTACTATGCCCACTAGAATGTATCAATAGCCTATTCTGTATCAATACTGTAGGTGCTGGATGCGCCTACTAATCATTGATTTCAACCATACAAGAAAATAAAATATATTTTTTAATTAAAACTATATTAATACGGTAAAGGAAAAAATACGACAGAAGCAAATATATATAAATATGGAACATGACAGTACAGTAAAAAATAAAAAACTGGTGGTTATCAAAAAGTTCATAAAGGTTCTAACACACACCCGTGTATAACGGGTTTAGTGTCCGTATCATCCACGTATTATATGCTTGCCGTGCCGTATGCTTGCCGTTTTCTCATTTGTAATAGTTCTCGCATTTGTACTGGTTGAAACGGGCTTAGAACGGTCATCATACGCGATTTAAACCCATATGGTCCCCGTTTCGCCGCTTGCGAGCACCGGTTTGTCAGCGTCGCGTGCCATGTACCGCAAGATATTCTCGCCGACAATTGTTGACAGTTGTTGGTTATGGATCGGGAAATAATACAGCACATAAAATGAATATTAGCAGAGATTGATACTGTATTCCCACATTTCACATACGCATAGCGGATTACAATTCACCAAAAACCTGGCAAATACTTTGCCAGGTGGTAGGGCATTTGCCCGACTGGATGGCTACCACCCCTGGTCTATAGTATGCCGCCATAACAACTTTGAGTTGTGTTCTGGCATTAGTGACCAGGTTCCAGTCTCTCTTAAGAGAGCAGTAGCGCATTCGTAGCACCTTTGGTGTGTTGCAAATGTCCATAGGCGATGGTAACCGCTTCTCATCAAGTGGGCCGTCTGCCTGTCTGCTGAGCTCCTGCAATAAAAAAAAATAAAAAAAACCTGGAAACCTAATAACAAGAGAAGCAAAGACGTACTATATTTGAATAATATTCACATTAGAGAAAACGCCCTACAAAAAGGTTATTGACGAAATGAGAGGTTTATTTCAACAACGGTCCTTACCTGACACGCGATGGTGTTAGACGGTGACGAAACGGTCTACTGGGCATAATCTAATACTTTTCAATGCAAAGAATATTTTTTTGCCGGATACGTTCCTAGATCGGTCATGGTATGACCATCGGATACGGTGTAGAGCAATGATCCCCAAACTATTTTGTCTCGTAATTGTGGAGCCCTATGTGCAGCTCGTGGAACCCCAGATTTTGTTTTCATTGACGTGGACTCCTTAATCAAACTGATATGAGCCTCCAGGGGTCCATATGGACCACTTTGGGGACGTATCGTGTAGTGTGTAGAGACCTTAATTAATTATATTTTCATAATGCTCGGGCTTCATCTTCGTTAGTGTTAAAAATTCAGGCTGTGGCGGAATTCGTCTTATTTAGTGTTAAAAAGTGGATGGATGCAGAAGTCGTGGAAGGCCACGACACACCTTCCATGATCAAATTGATCGTGTACTAGCAGAAGGTGATGTCAGGAGCCTTAAGAACAGACGAGCTTGCATGACAAGAGTTATGAATGTCAAAGAGGCAAGTGAGGTGTGTAAGAATAAGCCTAAATGGCACTCTGTTGTTCGTGCCTACCCCGCAAGGGAACTGGCGTGCAGTTATGTATGTATGTATGTAGTGTTAAAAAATAACGTCTTTAACGCATAGCCATATTAGTGTATATACATATGAAAGAACTTGTTAGTTTTTACATTGTTAGGACAATAGATAAATAAATTTAAAAAAAAATAATTACCAAACAAGTAAAGGGGAATGATCTCTCAGTATAGAATTGACCTAATGTTTGTATGTGTTTAATTTATAAAATGTGTAGTTTAAGTATGTTTGTTTATGATATACCTAATAATCTGCACCACCTACATCGCTAGATTAGGTTAAATTACTCCTTAAGTTAGGTTGCCTGAAAGAGATTGCTTGAAGCGATAAGGCCGCCTGTTGTTTCCACCATGACAATATTGTAATCGTGTATTTTTGAAATTGTATATTTGGTGAGCAATAAAGTGTTATCTATCTATCTATCTAATTTTTAAGTTGTTTTTATAAATTTACAGAACGTCGCAACCTCATTGATTTACTATGAACCTACATTTTATCCGTGCAGGAACGGAGAAAGAATACGATTTCCTGCGGCCGGCCGGCCTGTTGTAAGAGGTGCAAAACAACCCACAGGCAGGTGGTAGGGCATTTGCCCGTCTGCATGTCTACCTGGTCTAGAGTAGGTATGTAATTATAATAACCTTGAGTTGTGTTCCGGCATTAGTGACCAGGATCCAGTCTCGCTTGAGAAAGCGGCAGCATATTGGCAGCACCTTTGGTGTTACAAATGTCCATAGGCGATGGTAACTGCTTGCCATCAGGTGAGCCGTCTTCCTGTCCACTGTACTCATACAATAAAAACCAAATAACCTTCTTATTACGTCATTAGTAGGTACAAGCAAAAGGAATGAAATTGCGCATTCATTATTGCTTGAAAAGTAATTAAAAATACTAGTGGTCGCCCGTCGAAATTCGACCATAATAATTAATTTAAATTATAAGTTTGAACATTATTAAGGTTCTGTTGTCAAAGACTATACTTCTATAACCACAGATTTCGCCAAGGCTGCACTGTTAATTTGACTTTAACAATAAACAAAAGAATATATATGCGTGTGTGTGTCAAATACATGGTAGTGTGTGTAATGTTTTTTTTTATTGATTAAATGTATTTTTTATGCATAATTTAAAAAAAATATTACCATTCTGCACTGCTTCTCTATATAAACTATAAATGTGCGAAATTTCATACTCCCCCGTCCGCGCAATTGTTTGACGTGTTTCTGCTTCACGTATTAATATATAGATTCATTCATTATTTATTAACTGCACCACTTTGTTACTTAAAACTCCTCTGCATACAACTAGCTCTTTTGGCAAATCCTTCACAGTCCAAGCAGTTCGTCTCTGGAACGCGCTGCCAGTTAAAGCTAGCCAAATCACTGCCTATTTTCAATAGACTTGTGAAGGATTATTATAGCTGAAATTAAGGATGTAACAGTTTTTTTTTTATTATTATTATTAATATCTCTACGGACTCGAGTTCCGTACCCTTTTTTACTACTTAATTTCTATGAAAAATTTGAGACTCCATACACGCTTATTGTGTATTTTTGTTACTGTATGTGACATTATATGTAGTAATTTTTACGTTTTGGTGTACCTTAAGAATAACTTATTATATTAATTTATTCTAATTTTCATACTAAACTTATACTAATGTAGAGTGTATTGGTGTTGTGAGGAAGTGCATGTGCAGTGTTGGCCTTATATCTATACTTATATATATAGTCCTATGTAGTGCTATGTGTGTTGTTTTTTTTCTTTTCTGCGGATGCAACAGTTATTGTCATATTTTTCTAGTTTATATTTATTTATGTAAGTGTATTTTATAATACTTTATTTACATATATCGTATTAGTATATATTTTTTTTTTTATTATTTTTATTGTATTAGTATAATTTAATATAAGTATTATTTGTATTAATGTATGTATATTATATCATGTATGTATATATTTATAAAATACTGATTTGGTAGTGAGAATAATGCAACATACCTCTGTTCTTATCAAATTTTTTGTCCATCCAAAGGTTGTCTGGAAGAAATCGCTAATAGCGATAAGACCGCCTTTTGTATTGTAAAATTTTATTTCTGTTAACTGTATCTTTAAAACACAATAAAGCATATTCATTCATTCTCCATCACTATTAAAAATCGATCAATCCTTGCCAAGCGTTGCCTGGAAGAGATCGCTTCTTAACGGTAAGGCCGTCCGTTAGAGAGAAATATTACATCTTCTATCTTTTTCTACTTCTGTTTGTTTATCCGTGTAGGAACGGAGAAAGAATACAATTTCCTGCGGCCGGGCGGCCTGTCGTAAGAGGCGACAAAACAACCCACAGCTAGGTGGTAGGGCATTTGCCCGACTGGATGGCTACCACCCCTGGTCTAGAGTATGTCGCCATAACAACCTTGAGTTGTGTTCCGGCATTAGTGACCAGGTTCCAGTCTCCCTTAAGAGAGCAGCAGCGCATTTGTAGCACCCTTGGTGTTGCAAATGTCCATAGGCGATGGTAACCGCTTTCCATCAAGTGGGCCGTGGCCTGTCTGCTGAACTCCTACAATAAAAAAAAAAATATGCTTTGGTGTACAATAAAGAATTATCTATATCTAAAATCATTTATCTCTCTCTATTCCATCTCATTTACTACAACGAACGGCGAAAGTATAATAGGAAAAGACAATACGCACCAACATCTATACAAATGACAAACCATGTATAATGTAACACATTCGTATTCATACATTCATATGCCAAACGCATTTCCCTCAAGGAAATGTGAAAAACTAATTTGGTTTACCGTGACGCACTTCTGTTTGACTTCCCAAAACTGATTACGTATTGTGAAATGTGACTAGTTTATTTATAATAAAACTACGTTTTAACGGTTTTAAGCGCGGTAATTTTATTTGATTTTGGTTTTTCCGACGTTTCGGCCACTTTTCAGTGGCCGTGATCACGGAAGACAAAGATGTCAAGTGTCAACGAGTATTGTTAAAGTTTTATTTAGCCTACCGCCAACTTATTAATTTTAATTATTTAATTTTTAATTTTGTTTATGGTTATTATTTAATCTATGGGAGCCTAATCTAATTTACTACCGCTTCGCAACATGTTATGGCTTGAAGAGAAGAAGCGGCGCAAGAAACTCTTCAGCAAACATGCCTAGCTCTAATAATTTTATATAATATTAAAATGGGTGGAAGGAAAAATAAAAGTAATTATCAGTCAAGTTGGTTTGTGTTCCGTTGTACGCAGAAAGAGGTCACAGTGTCCTTATTTACCAGTTTACCAGTGGAAGACTGCATTGAGATTGTCAAAAGGAAGCTAATAGATAACAACATGCCTGAGGAATATGCAGATCTACTAAAACATTGCCTCACATCTGGCTATTTCGTGTGGGACTACGGCTTCTACGACCAAATCAACGGTGTAGCCATGGGCTCACCGGTGTCTCCTGTCGTAGCTGACATTTTTATGGAAGACTTCGAGCAGAAGGCACTGGATACCGCTCCGGCTAAGCCGAAGATGTATAAAAGGTACGTAGACGATACTTTTGCCGTCCTCCCAAACGATAAAGTCTCTGCATTTCTAGATCATCTCAATTCCATTAGCAGTAATATTAAATTTACTATGGAACTAGAGGCAAATAATAAATTAGCTTTTCTGGATGTGCTCATCCTAAGGAACCCTGACAATACTCTTGGTCATACGGTGTATAGGAAACCTACCCATACAGATAAATACCTTAATGGTTCGTCTCACCACCATCCTAGTCAGTTAGCTACCGTGGGCAAATCTTTGTTTCAGAGAGCACGGAAAATTTGTGACGAGAACCACATAGCTGGAGAGCTTCAGCATGTCAAGCGAGTTCTACAACGCAATCAGCTGAAGACTCCACACCAACGTCACAAGGGCCCCAAACCACCTTCAGTTGAGCGGTGCCCTGCTACCCTACCCTACATCAAGGGGGTCACAGACAGAATTGGCCACATCCTCAGGCGAGCTTCAATCAAAACATATTTCAAGCCGCAGAAAAAGATTACCCAATTTCTGAGACCTGTGAAATGCAATATCCCACTCCAGGATGCAGGAGTTTACAAGCTTGATTGTGAGTGGGGATTGTCATACATTGGGCAAACAAAGAGGAGCATAAAAACACGAGTAAAAGAACACATTGCTGACATGAAACACACAAGGTCTACGAAGTCTGCGATCAGTGAACACACGCTGGATAAACCCAACCACTACATCAGATTCGATAACCCACAAATCCTCGCGAAAGAGAATCGTTTCATACCTAGAATGATGCGTGAGGCTATTGAAATCAAAAAACACCCAAATTTCAATAGAGAAGATGGTTGGCAAGTACCACCTGTTTGGGATCCAATTATCAAAACTATTAAGACCCAAACCCAGCAAAAACCAGCTGCCAGACCTCAGGACACTGTGAGCTCTTTCTGCGTACAACGGAACACAAACCAACTTGACTGATAATTACTTTTATTTTTCCTTCCACCCATTTTAATATTATATAAAATTATTAGAGCTAGGCATGTTTGCTGAAGAGTTTCTTGCGCCGCTTCTTCTCTTCAAGCCATAACATGTTGCGAAGCGGTAGTAAATTAGATTAGGCTCCCATAGATTAAATAATAACCATAAACAAAATTAAAAATTAAATAATTAAAATTAATAAGTTGGCGGTAGGCTAAATAAAACTTTAACAATACTCGTTGACACTTGACATCTTTGTCTTCCGTGATCACGGCCACTGAAAAGTGGCCGAAACGTCGGAAAAACCAAAATCAAATAAAATTACCGCGCTTAAAACCGTTAAAACGTAGTTTTATTATGTATACAAGTCGCGAAAACTTAAGAAAATATTATGTGAACCAGTACGGTCTGGAAATCGCAAATAAAATTCGGCGGTGTGAGTGCCTAAAAACAAAACATGCGCGTTTACTGACATCGTTAAATTTCTTAAAAAGGTGTCGCGATAATAATATTATACCGGTATGTGTAAAATTAACATCTAAAAAAGATATATCGGGAAGCGCCAGCATTCTACGCCAGGCTAGTTTAAAGTTATTAAGATGCCTTATCCGCCAACACCGTTTAAATTTGAACCACGTAGATAGAGCTATCGAGACGCAAAACAATGAAATACAGGTAATACTATCGACAGAAGATTTCCAAAACCACATTGATATTGTTAACAAGAGAGCAAAGGTCAAATATGAACAACTAAAAAACCGCCAAATTTCAAAATACAACCAAATGCTAACAAACCAAAACAAACATCTTGGTACAAGGAACGCGCAAAATATACCTGAGCTCAATGGTGAAGCAATTGTTGATGTGCACGGAAACGCGACCACTAATCATATGTCACTGTCGGTGGTTAACCTGTCAAAACAAACATTCGATAAAAACACCGTTTCGGTATTAGAAAAAGGCCTTAATTACGCAATAACCCCGCGAAAAATACCTTTTGAAAACATAATCTGCAACGTAGAGGAATGTCTGGTAAGGAACAGCATGCAGAAAGAGGATGCGGAAGCTATACGACAAGATATCTCATCGGTTTTACGCCGTAGTCGTCTACCCAAACCGAATCTCACTCGTGCTTAATATATTGCCTTAAAAAACATTCGCAATAAACCAGAAATAACCGTGCTCCGTGCAGATAAAGGTAACGCGACCGTCGTCATGGATACGTCTGATTACAATAGTAAAATACAAGATCTTTTATCGGACGAAAGCACTTATAAAAAGGTCAAAACTGACCCCACGGATAAAGTAACCAAACAAACAATCGCGGTTATGAAAAAACACTCCGAAAAATTAAGCTTAGACGTATCCGCACTCACACCATCTTGCGCCAAAGCGCCTAAACTGTATGGGTTACCTAAACTTCACAAAAACAACATACCCTTGCGCCCTATAGTTAGCCAGCTTGACTCACCAACATACAGACTGGCACAACATCTCGCGAAGACACTCAACAATCTCCGCGGCAACACACCCTACCATGTCAAGGATTCCTTCGACTTCATCAGCGCAATTGAAAATTTGACATTGGCTGAGGATGAAGTACTAGTCAGTTTTGATGTCCAGTCCTTATTTACCAGTTTACCAGTGGAAGACTGCATTGAGATTGTCAAAAGGAAGCTAATAGATAACAACATGCCTGAGGAATATGCAGATCTACTAAAACATTGCCTCACATCTGGCTATTTCGTGTGGGACTACGGCTTCTACGACCAAATCAACGGTGTAGCCATGGGCTCACCGGTGTCTCCTGTCGTAGCTGACATTTTTATGGAAGACTTCGAGCAGAAGGCACTGGATACCGCTCCGGCTAAGCCGAAGATGTATAAAAGGTACGTAGACGATACTTTTGCCGTCCTCCCAAACGATAAAGTCTCTGCATTTCTAGATCATCTCAATTCCATTAGCAGTAATATTAAATTTACTATGGAACTAGAGGCAAATAATAAATTAGCTTTTCTGGATGTGCTCATCCTAAGGAACCCTGACAATACTCTTGGTCATACGGTGTATAGGAAACCTACCCATACAGATAAATACCTTAATGGTTCGTCTCACCACCATCCTAGTCAGTTAGCTACCGTGGGCAAATCTTTGTTTCAGAGAGCACGGAAAATTTGTGACGAGAACCACATAGCTGGAGAGCTTCAGCATGTCAAGCGAGTTCTACAACGCAATCAGCTGAAGACTCCACACCAACGTCACAAGGGCCCCAAACCACCTTCAGTTGAGCGGTGCCCTGCTACCCTACCCTACATCAAGGGGGTCACAGACAGAATTGGCCACATCCTCAGGCGAGCTTCAATCAAAACATATTTCAAGCCGCAGAAAAAGATTACCCAATTTCTGAGACCTGTGAAATGCAATATCCCACTCCAGGATGCAGGAGTTTACAAGCTTGATTGTGAGTGGGGATTGTCATACATTGGGCAAACAAAGAGGAGCATAAAAACACGAGTAAAAGAACACATTGCTGACATGAAACACACAAGGTCTACGAAGTCTGCGATCAGTGAACACACGCTGGATAAACCCAACCACTACATCAGATTCGATAACCCACAAATCCTCGCGAAAGAGAATCGTTTCATACCTAGAATGATGCGTGAGGCTATTGAAATCAAAAAACACCCAAATTTCAATAGAGAAGATGGTTGGCAAGTACCACCTGTTTGGGATCCAATTATCAAAACTATTAAGACCCAAACCCAGCAAAAACCAGCTGCCAGACCTCAGGACACTGTGAGCTCTTTCTGCGTACAACGGAACACAAACCAACTTGACTGATAATTACTTTTATTTTTCCTTCCACCCATTTTAATATTATATAAAATTATTAGAGCTAGGCATGTTTGCTGAAGAGTTTCAGAATACTGAACCTAGATCACCGTCTTCTATGGGTAAGGTGCGCCCAGAAGGCTGGTTACGTTTCCTCGGTGGATCGCCATACTGATCCGTTGCCCGAGGTAGGCACCTTCTGATCACCTGAAGAGTCAATTAGTAGTTTTGATAAATTTTGGTAGAGGCTCATGGTCTCAGGACCCCACGGTCCAAGCGTCGCAACAGCAAAGGGCACGAACATATAACTCTCACTGAGGGTTCTACATTTGCGCCACTTGAGTGATTCAGCTGCTTACGCTGCCGAACCGGCTGATCTAGATGTGTTTTTTTATTTTTTATTGCAGGAGATCAACAGACAGGCAGACGGTCCACTCGATGGAAAGCGGTTACCATCGCCTATGGACATTTGCAACACCAAAGTTGCTACAAATGCGCTGCTGCTCTTTTAAGGTAGACTGGAACCTGGTCACTAATGCCGGAACACAACTCAAGGTTGTTATGGCGACATACTTTAGACCAGGGGTGGTAGCCATCCAGTCGGGCAAATGCCTCACCACCCGGCAAATGGGTAAATGCGATGCGGCCACGTGTCTACGCAGGTCGCATCCCACATCAAAGGCTTGCCAATTTGCCAGGGAACCAGAGTCATTCCGTCAGGACGCTTATCATCGTCACACGCAATACCGTTCGGCTCCAATAAAGCCGACACGTTAGCGGTGGTAGGCGCCTAAAACATCAGTCAAGGCGGCGTGGCGTGACCATTTGCCGGCATTGCGGTGGCAAGAAAGGACGTGGTATCCTGGGTTGATTACCTCTGTTCCACAGACGCATGTTTGTGTTGCACATATGCAAGACGTGGGATTGAAAATAAACTTTTGGGTTTGGTAGCCATTTTGACAAGACTACTTATATTACGAATATATAATTGTAATATTATCCGCTCCCCGTATTCTGTTCAAATATTGCCATCAGGACTAAAGAACTTTGCAAAATAGTAAAGTCGTAAGTCTCAAGGAACTGAGGTTCTAATTAAGCATGCAACTACAAAACAAACAAAAATATTTTGCTTTTTCATCATCAATATTGTTAGCAGTACTGACGAAGCTTTCAAAATTGTAAAATCGTAAGTCTCAAGGAACTGAGGTTCTAATTAAGCTTGCAACTATAAAACAAAAAAATCCTTTTTTTTTTCATTTTTCAATATTGTTAGCAGGATTGAAGAAGCTTTCAAAATTGTAAAGTCTTAAGTCTCAAGGTACTGAGATTCTAATTAAGCTTGCAACTATAAAACAAAACAAAATCTTTTGCTTTTTTCATTTTTCAATATTGTTAGCAGGACTGAACAAGCATGCAAAAGAAAATCATAAATTTAAAGGAACTGGGTCTAAATCAGCTTGTGAGATTCTATCTCAACATAAAAGCTTGGAAAAAGGGAGTATTTATGAGCAGTTTCTTGAATTTGTCTGGTCTAAAGTATGTCGCCATAACAACCTTGAGTTGTGTTCCGGCATTAGTGACCAGGTTCCAGTCTCCCTTAAGAGAGCAGCAGCGCATTTGTAGCCACTTTGGTGTTGCAAATGTCCATAGGCGATGGTAACCGCTTTCCGTCAAGTGGACCGTCTGCCTGTCTGCTAATCTCCTGCAATAAAAAAAAATTGGTATAGATCTCTATAAGCAAGTATAGAAAATCAAAGTACAATGATTTTCTACACTTGTTTTTAGGGTTTCATGAATGGTGCTACCCTGCTCCCGGGGTTGTACCAATCTAGCAAACAAGAAGGTCACGGTGCAGTAACTGTGTTCCAGATCCCGGGGCGTTCTAACAAGGTGTATCATCTTCGGGGCGCAGGTTAGGTTTAGTGGGTAGTACCATACCATACGAGAGTACCACACATATTCGTGCAGGCGGCATTAGGCGCTGCCAGTTGGGCTCCCCCCATATCCATGGCCTGAGTGTGTATCGCAAGAAAAGACATTCGCCAGATTTTAAAATCTTACATAACCCTCTTTCTCCTACCTATGTTCATTAACGTTTTGAATTTCTTATTTCTTCGGACAAACATTGTAGAACTTCTGAATCTCTTCGTCTCAAAGCACCCCCACACATTCATCGCCATGTTATAGTGGTTCTTTCTCCGTCCACGCAGTTAGACTATGGAACGCCCTGCCACATATGATCCGAGATAGTTCATCGGAGAGCAGTTTTAAAAATAAAAGTCAAAGAGCCACTGTCTGGCTTAATATATCCTCATATGTTTATATATACTGTTAGTCACAGTTCCAAGTTTAATGGGTTGGCAATAGAAAAACAACTACTTAATATTTACGAACATAATTATCTATTTTCTTTACCATAATACGTAACAAAACAGCATGGCGTTTACTTACATTTTAATAAGCGGTTCACAATTTAGTTTCTACAACTGAGTCAACTATTCTTTATTATAGCTCCTCCTTTTCCAATTTATCTGATTCGTAATTATCAGGGCAATTACGTCTACTTGCGCGTTTCAAACGGGATAATGTTCTTTTTAGGTTTTGAAGTCGAAAACATCAGTGACAACTCCTCCTTCGTTGACAACTCCTTCACACTACAGGCTGTCCGTTTATGGAACTCACTGCCACTCAACATCAGACAAGCTAAGTCAGTATCCTCTTTTAAAATCATGGTTTTTAATTATTTCTGGTCCTCTCAGGTATAATAGTACTGTATGTATTGTGATATGTACTGTGTTTATATAGTATATAATAAAGATTTTTATTTATTTTATATATTTTGAACATTTTATATTATTTATTGTCTACACCGCCACTGTCATGTTTTAATATTTTCCTTAGTTTAAGGGGTTGCCTGGAAGAGATCGCTTTAAGCAATAAGGCCGCCCTTTGTTCAACATTTATTGTATCTAGTTGTTAAGTTTAAATTTTTGGTGAACAATAAAGTGTTTTCATTCATTCATTCATTCATGACAAAATGTAACTCACGGTATCGATTGAATTGTATTTTTTGCTACCCTCTATTCAAAATAAAAACAGGGTTACCAGCCGTCAAACACAGGCTATTATTTACTGATGAAAGAAAATCTAGACTGTTGTTGGTTGCAAGCTAACAATATGTAACTTAAGTGTATCTTGTATATAATTTATTTTTGGTAATCTCTTTATATTATATATTAGGTACATAGTTAAATCATAAAATATCTTTGTGTAAACAACCCTGCCTTTTGCTTCTCCCCTTCTCGCCAGACTTATAGGTTTGCTGGCAGAAAACTCTTTTAGGGTTAAGCTCGCCTTTGTTCATCACCACTATTGTATAATTTTCTATGTAACTTTTTGTATACAATAAAGAATGAAGAGGAATGCTATTTTCCATTTTGTTGAGAATTCGTCATCCACTTTCCTTTTCCGAACAATAGAGCTTGAATGTTGATACACAAATTGTGCGAAGGGTGTTTACGGCCGGCGCACCCCACCCGCTTATTTATCTGCACGGCTAACTTCCACCCCACTGAGTTTTATTAGTGCAAACCACCCCTAAACTACGCCTCCGACTTGTATTACAAGTTAGGAATAGAATATCAAGTATACTGTACAACAATATTAAGTCCCGTCAAAAACACGGGTTTTTATGTTTTTATTAGGGATAGGCCGAAGCTCGTTTTACATTCGGTTTGACCGAATTTCGGTAGCTTGAGCCGATCTTCGGCATTCGGCCGAAATTCGGTTTAAATGCCGAACATTCGGTGCAAGAATAAAGTAAAATATCTACTTGCACTATTTTGAATGAAGTTAATAGAAATCATATGTCATAACCGTAATATAAAAATTGACATCTATATACTCGTGGTTTATTTTAGTTAGGAACCTTAACGTGCAATGTGATAAAAAACAAATAAAATTAGTTCTTGATTGAGTATTTGCCTAACTAAATAAACATCAACTTAAAAAAAAACTTATTATTCCTCTAAGATACATCAGTAAGTAGTGCAACTGCTTAATTATAATGCGTAACTTGAATTTAAAAAAAAAACACGTCCAAGGGACATCAGCAATTACAGCTTTAATTTTGATTGAAATCACTTTTTACGAATTAACATTATGAACTTAGAATTATGAAATGGTGATTTTTTTTTTTCAACGATCTAAAAATTTATTATTTTATCCACCTACTCATACTTAAAAATTTACGGCGTTATCAAGTCACGACGTGTTACGTTGTTGTGCGTTGAAGTTCAGCCGAATTTTTTGTTTTAACCGAATATTCGGCCGAAGTTCATATTCGGTTCAAACCACATTCGGCCCGTCCCTAGTTTTTACACGACTTTTAAGTTTGTTACTTTAATTTTTTTTTGACGGCCACTTTGTTTGAGCGGGCTAAGCCTTCGCCGCAACGCCTTAAGCCTTTTACCTCACTGCAACGCAGAGACGCTGGTTTCAATTCCTGATATGGTAATTGTTCTCAATTATTTACTATGGTCTGGGTGTGTCGGATCGGCCCCAGATTAGTCTGTTGCATATTACCCTTAACATAAGCGTAACTAGCTTAATTTGGGGATATACAATTATTTTTATATAAATACTTTTTATCCGTGCAGGAACGGAGAAAGAATACAATTTCCTGCGGCCGGGCGGCCTGTCGTAAGAGGCGACTAAGCAACCCACAGCCAGGTGGTAGGGCGTCTGCCCGACTGGATGGCTACCACCCCTGGTCTAGAGCGTGCCGCCATAACAACTTTGAGTTGTGTTCCGGCATTGGTGACCAGGTTTCAGACTCACTTAAGAGAGCAGCAGCGCATTTGTAGCACCTTTGGTTTTGCAAATGTCCATAGGCGATGGTAACCGCTTTCCATCCAGTGGGCCGTCTGCCTGTCTGCTGAACTCCGGCAATAAAAATAAAAGAATTATTTTCTTTAAGCTTGATTTAGGTTTGCTTTACTTAAGATTTTTCATTTCGAAGCTGGCGAGCAACCCTAAGGCCCACCTAATGAAAGGTGCAGGAACGGAGAAAGAATACAATTTCTTGCGTTGGGGCGGCCTGTCGTAAGAGGCGACAAAACAACCCACAGCCAGGTGGTAGGATATTTGCCCGTCTGGATAGCTGCCACTTCTGGTCTAGTGTATGCCGCCATAACTACCTTCGTGTTCCGGAATTAGTCACCAGGTCCCAGTCTCCCTATAGTGAGCAGCAGCATATTGGTAGCACCTTTGGAGTTACAAATGTCCATAGGCGATGGTTCACGCTTTCCATTAGGTGGGCTATTTTTCTGTCTGCTGAACTCATGCAATAAACAAGGTGGTTAACATCACCTATAAACGTTTGCAACGCCAGAGGCGAAGCGAACGCAGTTGCAGCTTTTAGGATGGGATAGAGTGAAGGGATAAACGGACCAGGTAAAGGGATCAGTCAGAAGGATTGGCATAGAGGAGATGGGACAGGAAAGATTGGATAGAGAGAGAGAGGGAACTAGGCCATCGGAATTCTCTTTCATCGTTCGAAATACGATTAGCTCAGGTTCTGTAGCTCAGTGGCGTTAGCGCTAAACGAATATAATATAATAAAAATGCATGAGAATGACGTAATGAATAGCATAACGATATGTCCTTCCCATACATTTTTTCTTCTAAAGAAAGAAAAAGATTTTATTTTATTTTATTGCATGAGTCCTGCAGACAGGCAGACGGTCCACCTGATGGAAAGCGGTTACTATCGCCTATGGATATTTGCAATACCAAAGCTACAAATACGTTGCTGCTCTTTAAAGGATGTCTGGAGCCTGGCCATTAACACCGGAACACAACTCAAGGTTGTTATGGCGGCATACTCTAGACCAGGGGTGGTGGCCAGACGAGCAAATACCATACCACCTGGCATTGGGTTATTTAGTCGCCCCTTACAACAAGTCGCCCGGCCGCAGGATGTTGCATTCTTTCGCCATTCCTGCACGAATAAGAAAGGAAGAATTTATTTGCTAGGAAAGCGACAATGTAGAAAGAATTTATACAATTCTATGATTAAATTCTATTCATTTAGCGCTAATGCCACTTGTCTATAGAGACCTGGTCAGGCTTAAGGTGCTCTTGCACGAGCAACTAAAATTGCTCAATCCCGATCAATGCTCGCCAACTATGAGTCACGACTACATCAAGCAATTTAGGGCAATATGTACTAGGCTTTAGCTTAAAAAATTAGGCATTCCCCTCCCCGCCCCCGCTGCCGGCCTGTTCCTCTCGCGAAAACGAGACGCAGTTATACGTACAAACGAGATAGATAGAAAATTGATGAAAAATTTCCAAAACGATTGAATATTCGGCAAATCATATATGTAACAATTAGAAGTAATATTCCCGAAACAATTGCCGCATTTTATTGCAACTTCTCCAAATTGATTAATTACAGTTGCCAAGCAATAATTATTATCCGTGCAGGAACGGAGACAGAATACAATTTCCTGCAACCTGTCGTAAGAGGCGACAAAACAACCCACAGCCAGGTGGTAGGGCATTTGCCCGACTGGATGGCTACCACCTCTGGTCTAGAGTATGTCGCCATAACAACCTTGAGTTGTGTTCCGGCAATAATGACCAGGTTCCAGTCTCCCTTAAGAGAGCAGCAGCGCATTTGTAGCACCTTTGGTGTTGCAAGTGTCCATAGGCGATGGTAACCGCTTTCCATCAAGTGGGCCGTCTGCTTGTCTGCTGAACTTCTGCAATAAAAAAAATTGCTCAAATAAGCACCTTTGATAATATTCCATTTGGATAAACACGTGACAAGAAGATATTATCAGCCTAATTCACAGCTATTGTGTAATCGGTTGTAACAAGCAAACGACTGGGACATTTTGATTCCTATACATAACATATCAAAGTCCAAAATCCCTTGATAAATTTGAGGTGGATAACAACCGAAGCTTATCATCTTATGTCTAATGTAAATCCGCTGACGCAAATTGGTAGCTGCTTTACAAAATCGATACTTATAAGGTCATGACTTAGTTCGGTGGAAAATTAAAAACTTTCGCCTGCTAAGTTTCAAGGCTTTTTACCTTGAACTAAGTTCCATCCGAATTCTCAGTACATGTCTGTGCGGCGCTGTAGCCACGGATAATATGGTTTGATAGTTATGGACTGTATTGGGAGAGATGTGAACCTGATCCTTGCACTAGAAAAGCAGAATCTCCACCAACCTTGAGATCCGCCCTCTCCTGGCTTGGTTCAGGTTGCAGCACACAGAAGAACACTGCACGGCACCAACTTCACTATGAAGTGATCACTTCGTTTGATCAGTATTGCACAATAAGTTCTTGGCACGGCCAGTAATTAATAGTTAGCGTAAAATATGTTTCAATCAAAACGCACGGCGCGATCTTCCTTTGTTAAAATGTTGACAGTAAGTGATCAAAATACGGCTGGCTTGACCCTCCGTGTATTGGCCGTCGCCTCACTCAGAAAGAGGGTAGACAGTAAAATTGATGGAGCGATATTCTACCTACATTATACTAGGCAAGGACCGAACAATGTCTGATAATGGTACAGATCATACTTTCTTTTTTAGTGCTTTAGTCCACTTTCTAATTTGTCCGTTTGCAATCACTATGTTCGGTATTCAATAGAAGAGGGGAGGTCCAAGTGCAAGACGGAGCTGTATCCCTGTCTAACGATGCACATCCCGGTGTCCGTAAGACCCATATGGTTCCGGCTGACTACCGGCCGGGGTGCTATACTAGACTATAATAATAATTATTTATTTATTACAAGACAACACAGTCCAATACATACAAACAATAACGTTATTAGTACCCGCAGGGAGGTTTTTTGGCGAAGGCCTTGGTGAATAGCGACACATCAGACCCGACTCCGGGCGGCCAAGGCACAGCCCCCGCCTCCGTGCTTGCCTTAGCCAGCCGGCACGGAGGGGAGATCGCTAGAGCTAAGACTCAAGCTCCAGGGGTGGAAGTGTTAAATAGAATAACGTCGGAAGTGGCTTCGGTGAACCTGCAGCCCACCTCTCCACACACCTTAGCCACTTACACCCATGTTGGCCCTCGCCAATCTTATGCGTCAATTTTTGGGGCCCATGTAGTGATGTAGTGGCGAGTCATCGTCTAGCCATTTTTTCCATGTGCCTTGACCATTGCGACGTTCAAAGGGCATAGTCCCCAATCCGTAGTTCCACTAACAGTTCATCCCAATAGCCCGGTACCATTTGTTCTCATTCCCTACACTAACCGGGTCTTGTCTTTGGGTGCATTTTTATATGGTGTAGACAGGGACAATCGCCGATCAGTGTCACGACACATTTACGTCGAATTTGTTAAGGGGCCTCTACGTGTTGGCATTCCCAGGGCCCCACGCAAGCCCTCCAAAAGTCCCTGCCATTTTTATGGCCCGTGGTCTGTAGAGTCATAAACATTTATTATTAATATTGTTTTCTTATATCTATGTTAGTAATTAATGACTAGCACTGACTTGGTCCTCTTAATGAAGTAACAAATCAGTGGGCAGTCAAATTTATTATTTACTCCCTTGAAGATGCTGTTGCTGCTACCACGCAATCTGCTTAGTAACGAAGCTACGTTTTTACGCCACAAAGCATCAAAGCCATGTATGTGTGCTTCAGCGAAGATTGACGACGTACTGCAGAAGCGCGGACGCCCCAACAGCCCCCTGAAGGAATGATTGTATTGGACTCGTAGGGCATTGTAAGCTCTTTGGGTATTTTTGAACCACAGACTTGCCGAGTACATAGAGATACAACACCAACAATTGACCAGTAGCATCGAGTGCTTTCCAGAAAATGTGCGTCGCGTCTAGAGAAGATTTTACCCCCACTATCGTCAACACAATGAACTGGAACTAGGAACTTGCGTTTATTCCTGGTCATAGAAAGTAGCACATTCTACTTGACTTTACATGCGTCTCGTATCGTGTTTAATAATGTTTTCGGCTTTATCAATATACTTTGGACAATTTATGGCCCGTTCCAATTTTTTTTTTAATTTTTTTATTGCAGGAGTTCAGCAGACAGGCAGACGGCCCACTGGATGGAAAGCGGTTACCATCGTCTATGGACATTTGCAACACCAAAGGTGCTACGAATGCGCTGCTGCTCTCTTAAGTGAGTCTGGAACCTGGTCACTAATGCCGGAACACAACTCAAAGTTGTTATGGCGGCATGCTCTAGACCAGGGGTGGTAACCATCCAGTCGGGCAAATGCCCTACCACCTGGCGAAATATTTATTCTATATTTTACCATCAGTTAAAATTTGACATAAGCTAATTTTGACATCACTTGTATGGACAAGTGATGTTAAAATTCAATCCATGGTAAGGAATAAATGAGTTAATAGTAAATTAGAGGAACCAATCATTAATCAATATTTATTTATTTATAAGCTATATACAGCCTATGTTACTTTGTGTTACTCTTGTATATAAGCACTGTAAATTTTACATCAAAATCCATTCAGTAATTTTTGCATGAAAGTGTAACAAACATTCATCCATATTCACAGTGAGTTATATGTACATACATACATACATAGCTTCACGCCAGTTCCCTTGCGGGGTAGGCACGAACAACAGAGCGCCATTCAAGCTTATTCTTACACACCTCACTCGCTTCTTTGACATTCATAGCTCTTGTCATGCACGCTCGTCTGTTCTTAAGGCTCCTGACATCACCTTCTAGTTATATGTACTATACCACAATGCATATTCACAAACTTTTCCATTTGAAGTATTAACAAGATTTAAATTTTTAGGGGCCTTAATTATAGCCACGCCAATTCCTTGTAACGCACGTATTAATACGTAGGGCGTGCCTTATAAATGGCGACTCCTAAAATACTTAAGCGGTCAATGATTTTATAAAACTGCGAGAATACATTTAACGGATACGAAAATACTCGTGAGAAATAAAATAACTATGGAAAACAGTCGCCGAGTAAAAAACGTAACTCGTAACACTCTGCAATCACAGTTAGCACCACCAGTCCCTTTTTATTTTTAAGTGAGTTCCAAAAGTAGGAGGTTATTAATTCGACTGCATACTTTTTTAAATACTCGTGAGAAATAAAATTACTATGGAAAACAGTCGCCGAGTAAAAAACGTAACTCGTAACACTCTGCAATCACAGTTAGCACCACCAGTCCCTTTTTATTTTTAAGTGAGTTCCAAAAGTAGGAGGTTATTAATTCGACTGCATACTTTTTTAAATACTCGTGAGAAATAAAATTACTATGGAAAACAGTCGCCGAGTAAAACACGTAACTCGTAACACTCTGCAATCACAGTTAGCACCACCAGTCCCTTTTTATTTTTAAGTGAGTTCCAAAAGTAGGAGGTTATTAATTCGACTGCATACTTTTTTAAATACTCGTGAGAAATAAAATTACTATGGAAAACAGTCGCCGAGTAAAACACGTAACTCGTAACACTCTGCAATCACAGTTAGCAGAACCAATCCCTTTTTATTTTTAAGTGAGTTCAAAAAGTAGGAGGTTATTAAATCGACTGCATACTTTTTTAAATTCTCGTGAGAAATAACATTACTATGGAAAACAGTCGCCGAGTAAAAACGTAACTCGTAACACTCTGCAATCACAGTTAGCACCACCAGTCCCTTTTTATTTTTAAGTGAGTTCCAAAAGTAGGAGATTATTAATTCGACTGCATACTTTTTTAAATACTCGTGAGAAATAAAATTACTATGGAAAACGGTCGCCGAGTAAAACACGTAACTCGTAACACTCTGCAATCACAGTTAGCACCACCAGTCCCTTTTTATTTTTAAGTGAGTTCCAAAAGTAGGAGGTTATTAATTCGACTGCATACTTTTTTAAATACTCGTGAGAAATAAAATTACTATGGAAAACGGTCGCCGAGTAAAACACGTAACTCGTAACACTCTGCAATCACAGTTAGCACCTCCAGTCCCTTTTTATTTTTAAGTGAGTTCCAAAAGTAGGAGGTTATTAATTCGACTGCATACTTTTTTAAATATTCGTGAGAAATAAAATTACTATGGAAAACAGTCGCCGAGTAAAACACGTAACTCGTAACACTCGGCAATCACAGTTAGCACCACCAGTCCCATTTTTAAGTGAGTTCCAAAAGTAGGAGGTTATTAATTAGACTGTATATATTTTTGTAAGTTATAATTACGCGATTTCTCCGTCACTTTAAAAAAAAATCTTTGTACGAAAGAGTATATTCCTGACGTGGTCCCATTGTCACCAAGTATTTGATGAATGGATCCCAGGCTGTACGGTTCAACGTACAGCGTATTGCTGACGCCGAGGCCAGGCTACTTTAACATAATAACATCACTATAAATAACGCTCACAAATATATTGAGATCGAGTCGCTATGGGGTTGCAACCAGGGATAAGCATCCAAGCCAAACTACTACGAGAATAAATCTCCGAAAGCGACAAGGCATATTTTCTTCACCCTAATACAAGAAAGCACTAGCACTTTTTAAGGTGGGAGAAATGCTAATTACGCACAATACTGGGTCCTTTGCAAGGGATTAGACCATAGTCGATCATGGAGGCACTCCCAGAAGAGGCAATCCAACCGTAATCAAGCGGCTTGTGTGGAGACTCGAGCCCAAATGGCTAATATCCACTAAAACCACCCTCCTCCGATGCCCCGCGCTTATGGCAGGAAAGGCATGAGACATAGAACGTAGTTACGCTCACGCCGATCCTAGCGCAATAAGTGCCTGAGAAAGCCCCTGGAAGAGCTAACTCACTTCGACGACAGGGGTGAAGACTCCTCTGCTCCCTTGATGCATGAGGGCCCCTGAAGCGGTATTTTAGAAAGCACCAGCACTCCGCCAACAACTGCCAGCATCCATCCACAGCAAGAGCAAATGTACAAACTGTACACAGGGATATCGAGGACAACCCTTGTTTAAGAGCGCCGAGCGTCTACACTCTACGAAAAAGAAACTTGTATACGAGTATCAATAGTACAATTTCTATAAGCGCTTAATAATACATTGTTAGTCGAGATGTGAAAGTGACCTATTTAGACATGAGATGGTTTGGCGTACGAGCGTAGCGAGGGTGCTAATAATTCGAGTGCCTAAATAGGACTTTCACACGAGGTTAACACTCTACTTTTAATTTCGAATATGAAAAAAGTAAATACAAACTGATTAGTTAAACAAACAACTACTTCTCTAATGAAATCAGATGTTAAATCCATATTATCTAAATCTGAAGAATTCATTTAATACGACGTCACATATGAAACGTCAAGTAATTTTTTATTCTGTGACATCTACTAGCCAGTATTTTTTTGTCAGTAATAATAGTAAATATTTAATTCAAATTTATGTAAATTAACTAATAATTTAGTTGAAAAGTAATTTATTAGTATAAACATGTTACATATATAAACATGGAAAGATTGTCAAAGAAGCAAGTGAGGTGTGTAAGAATAAGCCTGAATGGCGCTCTGTTGTTCGTGCCTACCCAGGCACGAACAACAGAGCGCGGTCGCAAGGGAACTGGCGTGAAGTTATGTTGTTTTTTTTTTTAGTTTATGGCTTGGCAACTAGGCCTTTAAGCCAGACGCAGTTGTATTGTAGGCTACATACAATCCACACCATTCAACGAAGTTCTTGTGAAAACTCGAAAGGCCACATTTGACTATACAGTTCACATTTCTCACATAAACACATAATTATTACTCAAAAACTATCAATATCCTTCACCTATTGTTCGTTTTAAAGCAATTTTAAACATTTTTAGAAAAAAAAACTGCACAGCACAACGTCCCCTTTCAGTTCCCGCCAAAAACTCCTTATGTATGTATGTATATATAAACATGTAGTGATGTTACAGAATTGTTGATATTTTTTACTACAATTTTATTGCAGCGATTTAACAATGGCTGTAAAAAAAAATTGGGACATGAGACGCATGTATTATCTATGGTTCGCATAGTTTCTAAATTTTTTGACAGCAAGGAAAATCGTTTTACAGGGACGAAAAGTACTGTTTTCATTCCTGTGATCTGGCAACTCCAAGATATCGGGTTCAATTGTGAATCGATACCATCCCGGAACCTACTTGAACACACACAAAAATTTCATCAAAATCGGACCAACCGTTTCGAAGGAGTTCAGTGACATCCACACGAACACAAGAATTCTATGTATACTAAGATGAAACAAAGTCGCTTTCCGTGTCTCTCTCCTTATGTCCGCGAACTCCTTCTAAATCACGCAACAGATTTCGAAGCGGTTTTCACCATCAGTTACTCTGAAGATTTATATACTAAAAACCTAATTAAGTATTTATGCAAGTAAAACAAAGCTACTAAGAGATTGATTTAAGCGACAAGGCCGCCTATTGTTTCTACCATGACAATATTGTAATTATGTATTTTTACATACATACATATATAACTTTACGCCAGTTCCCTTGCGGGGTAGGCACGAACAACAGAGCGCCATTTAGGCTCATTCTTACACACCTCACTTGCTTCTTTGACATTCATAACTCTTGTCATGCACACTCGTCTGTTCTTAAGGCTCCTGAAATCACCCTCCGCTAGTACACGATCAATTTGATCATGGAAGGTGTGTCGTGGCCTTCCACGACTTCTGCATCCATCCACTTTTGCATTGTATATCTGTTTAGTCATTCTTTCATCATGCATTCTTTCCACATGCCCGAACCACCGGAGCATTCCTTTCCTTACCTTCACCCCGACACTCTCTTTCAGACCAACTCTCTTTCTACTTCTTACTTGCGCAGTGCTCGCATCTCAACCGCGTTTACTCTACTTTCATGCTCTCTCTTCCATACCCAACTCTCGCTTCCATACGTGAGCGTAGGTACCAGCACCGCGTTGTGTATGGCGAGCTGTATTTTTGATATTGTATATTTGGTGAGCAATAAAGTGTTATCTATCTATCTATCTACTTTATAGCGTTTGACTCTGAGAAAATTCTAGTGCTAGATAAATTCTCGCAGTGTATGTAACTTTCGACGGGGTCCTGGCAGTATGTCAGTGGGTTTGGCAACCCGCCACACAGCCGGCGCTGACCTGTCTGGGCCGCGTCACTAGCATCGCATAATCGGTTATACTTCACCATAATAATGGAATAACATTCTTTCACGCATTTTAACGGTTTTAACGAAAACGGTCATATTTGCTGTGGAAATTTTGAAAATGAAAAATGAATGTATTTATTTCATAATTGAATTCTACAGATTACCTACTTTTTATCCGTGCAGGAACGGAGAAAGAATACAATTTCCTGCGTTGGGGCGGCCTGTAGTAAGAGGCGACTTAACAACCCACAGCCAAGTGGTGGGGCGTTTGCCCGACTGGATGGCTACCACCCCTGGTCTAAAGTATGTCGCCATAACAACCTTGAGTTGTGTTCCGGCATTGGTGGCCAGGTTCCAGTCTCCTTTAAGAGAGCAGCAGCGCATTTGTGGCACCTTTGGTGTTGCAAATGTCCATAGGCGATGGTTAACCGCTTTCCATCAGGTGGGCCGTCTGCCTGTCTGCTGATCTCCTGCAATAAAAAAAAAGTCATGAGACAATTTTGGTAACTGTTAAAAGAGAGCAAGCGGCGCAACAAAATCCTCAGCAACAGACCTTTTTTTAATAACAGCCCATAAGCGTCCTGCTGCTAGGCTCGGACCTACCATAATAGGGGAACGGATAGTATACCCGCCACGCTCGTCCAAGGCGGCTTGGCAGGTTTAACACATCGGTAATCTCGATGTGCGGATTTCATTACGTTTTTCTTCACCGTTGGTTAGCACGTGATAATTGTAACAATATGCACATTAGGTAATAAAATAGCCTAGGTAGATTCGAACCCGCGACCTTCGATTTTAGGACGCGTGCGCTAACCATTACGCTACCTTATTAATTATTTAAAAACTAAATTAGCTAATGTTTAAATATAAATAGATTAAGCTATGAATAGAAATGCGCTGGGGAAAGGTTCATTGCTTGATCAAGACCTTAACCTTCAACCATTCATGTATTTTTAAACATCCTATTAGTCAGTTTACCTGATCTCTTCAAAGAGAAAATTTGTTGACGCTCCGCTTCATTTCATCTACGTCTGTTTGTTGTTATTGGACCGTGATATACAGAGACGGTTTTCGTACGATGTGTGGATCTAAACCATCCTTTCCCAAAGTGGGCGATAACGCCCCCTTGTGGTCGCTGCAGGCCTAAAGAGGGACGGTAAGAGACCCAGAAAAAAATAGAGGCGTTATGTAGTGGCTTGGGGGGCGATTTGTAATTTCATCTAGCTAGGAGGGCTCTTAGACAGCGACTGAATTCTCGACTACAACTTGTGAACATCAACTAATATTAATTAAGATATTGATAAGGACTTGGTTCGATATTTCTGTCCGCGTAGTTCATATATCTGTCCTGTTTTATTGAATAAATGAAATAAAAATCATGTCAATCGGTCGCTCCGTTTAGAAATGAAACTTGACACAAACAAACAAATAAAAAAGTAACAGACACACTTTCGCATTTTAATAGTTATTAGTATTACTAGATAGGTAATTTTCGTAAATAATAGACCGCGGGCAATCGTGTTATAACAAGTTTTTGTTTTTTATAAGTAGGTGAAAAAATGGGGCGCTAAAAAATAATTTATTCTCAAAGTAGGCAGTATACAAAATAAGTTTGGGAACCATTGTTCTATACAGTGGCTGATTTAAGCTGACTGCCGCCCTAGGCCGGATTTGGAATGGCGCCCTTTTTAGAGTTCCGTGTACATTTTACAAATTTCTTAAGCCCTGTCCCCCGCTCTTGTTTTACCCTACACACAACGCGAAACACCTACACGAAGCATTAGGTATAATAATATATAGTGTGCAGCGAAATACCCGCAGAAGATCCTGCTTTATAGGTAGTAAAGTAAATCTATATATTAATACACGAAGCAAAAACAAAGCAAACACTTTGTACCCCTTTTTTACGAAAATTGCGCGGACGGAGGAGTATGAAATTTCGCATACTTATAGTTTATATAGAGGAGTGCAGTATGCTAATATTTTTTTTAAATTATGCATAAAAACACATTAAATCAATAAAAAACACACTACCATGTATTTGACACACACACACGCATATATACTCTTTTGTTTATTGTTAAAGTCAAACTAACAGTGTAGCCTTGGCGAAATCTGTGTTTTTTTTATTGCAGGAGATCAGCAGACCGGCAGACGGCCCACTTGATGGAAAGCGGTTACCATCGTCTATGGACATTTGCAACACCTAAGTTGCTACAAATGCGCTGCTGCTCTCTTAAGGGAAACTGGAACCTGGTCACTAATGCCGGAACACAACACAAGGTTGTTATGGCGGCATACCCTAGACCAGGGGTGGTCGCCATCCAGTCAAGCAACTACCCTACCACCTGGCTGTGGGTTGTTAAGTCGCCTCTTACGACAGGCCGCCCGGCCGCAGGAAATTGTATTCTTTCTCCGTTCCTGCACGGATAATTTGTTAAAGTCAAATTAACAGTGTATCCTTGGCGAAATCTGTGATTATAGAAGTTATAGTCTTTGACAACAGAACCTTAATAATGTTCAAACTTATAATTGAAATTAATTATTGTCGAATTTCGACTACTGGGCGACCAATAGTTAGAATTAATACACAATTTAATAAAACAATTAATTTCGATATTGTGTAGAGTTAAGAAATATGAATATAGAGTAAGCCCTGCGCTAAGAAGTGGCGGCCAAAGCTAATCGTAAACGTTATACAACGTAAACTTATCGATTTCACATTCAAGATTATTTTACCACGTAAACCGTCTTTGAAATTGGGAGAGCCATTTGAAATGGTAGCCGCCTTCGGACGTGTAGACTAAACAAAATATATTTTTTAATAAAGCTCGCCTTTATTTGTCTGACTCCTACGTCCTTCAAGATTTTCTGGGTCACGAATTACGTAAACACTACTTTACAGCTAAAATAAAGACATTGTACAATGTAATCAATAGGTCTTGCTTTCTGTAAGGGCGCAAGGATGTGACTTACATTTTCTAGATACGAATGAAGAATGCTATGTATATGATCATCATCATCTCATCCGAGCGTTACACCCCGGTTGCGTTCGGAGTGTTCGCTCCGATGCTGGATACTTTTTCTTCCGTATACCCCGTTTTGAGACCATTAGTACGCATGTTATCCTTCACAACGTCGAGGCAGCATTTCTTGGGCCTTCTCTTTCGACCGAGACCCGGCGTAGGCGGCGTGGCTAGACCTGTTCCTGAGATAATTAGTCAGTCACCGTGAAACATGGCCGTAACAACGTAAGCGACTAACTAGGTATATGATATCACATCTAAATATATAAAAGAAAGTCGTGTTAGTTACACTATTTAAAACTCAAGAACGGCTGCACCGATTTGGCTGAAAATTGGTGGGGAGGTAGCTTAGAACCAGGAGACGGACATAGAATACTTTTATCCCGTTGGAACCGGTAGGTGGCGCTGAGATCGGATTCTAGAATCCTCCTTATCACCTGGACCGATTTTGGTAATTTTGTTTTTTGTGTGTTTGAGTAGGTCCCCGGATGGTTTAGATTCACAATTAGAACCGGTAGGTGGCGCTGGGATTGGGTTCTAGAATCCTCCTAATTACCTGGACCGATTTTGGTGATTTTGTTTTTGTGTGTTCGAGTAGGTTCCCGGGTGGTTTAGATCCGCAATTAGAACCGGTAGGTTGCGCTGAGATAGGGTTCTAGAATCCTCCTAATTACCTGAACCGATTTTGGTGATTTTGTTTTAGTGTGTTTGAGTGGGTCCCCGGATGGTTTAAACCCACAATTGGAACCGGTAGGTGGCGCTGGGATCGGGTCCTAGATTTTTATTTTTTCAGAGCATGACAACGTCTGCCGGGGCCGCTAGTAGTAAATAAATTAAGCAATTTCATAGCAGTCCACAAACTATGAACGGTTTCACGCCGCTTTCGAAATTTGGCTATCGCTTCCTAATTCTTCAATCAATTGTTTAATATAATGTATCTCAGCAGCTTGGGCCAAGTGGCGTAGGGTGTCTGGTGCGAGGTGTTATTTGCGACCAGGACAGATCTTTAAACCCATCATTAGACCTGTCCTTTTTGTCTGGAAATGAAGCGTGGCGTTTACTCGATCGACACAAACAAGAGTTGAGTAGAGCTATGCGGAAAGGCCGCGTCAGGAACTCCTGCATCCACGGTAGTCGTCATGCCCGTAATATATCCGATAAAATACAAGGAAGCCGCCTACGTTGATAGGGCCACGTTTTACGGAGACTGGCTAATTATCTAAGGAACAAATCGACGCCCCTCGCGAATAATCCGGTAATGTGCTCAGTGCTTTTACCATCGTGTTACGGTTCTTTCTGCATTACAAAGGATGTATTACATCTGTTCATGCGACATTGTATTCGGACTTGGTAGTATCGATATAACGAGGCGACGCTCGCGCGGCCACCCCCAGTCTTCCGCGGCCTTGACCGAAGAACGACGTGTGTCTCTGCGGCGCTGATAATAAAAAAATTGATAAACCGTGACGAGGGTGGTATTCGAAACGGTGTAAACTCCAGCCGGCCGGCAAAGACCCTTAAGAGCGCATTATCGGTGAATCGATCTACCTTTGTTCCGTTATATATTTTGCGATGGATACACAATAACCGACGAGCAGGAACCTATACCTACAGTCTACTGGGCTTATTGCCCTAACAACATCAGTAATACTTTTTTTTATTGCTGGAGCACAGCAGACAGGCTTACCTGGTTACTGCCTATGGACATTAGCAACACCAGAAGTCCTGCCAATGTGCCGCCGGCCTTGAAGGAGAAACTGAAACCTGGCCACTGATACCGGAACACAATTCAAAGTTGTTATGGCGGCTTAAAATAGCGTATCAATTATTGTTTAAAATTATTTTTATCGTAAAATTGTAGAAGTAAGATAGTACTGTATTCCGACGACTGAGCATTTTTGCGTACACGTAGTCAGGGGTATAGATAAGGACACTGTAATTTTCATCCAGAAGTAGGTTGTAAATAAATACTATTATAAAACATAACTTGTTCTTTGATTTTGGTGGATTTCTCTAGTAACTGTTGTAGTATTGGGTTTTTAGAAATCCTGCGTGACAAGCTCGTGAACGAAGTACTATATTAATATTTAGATTTTGGAAATTAATCTTTTATAAATTAAGTTGTATATATATATATATATATA
Source organism: Dendrolimus kikuchii (assembly GCA_019925095.2). NCBI lineage: Eukaryota > Metazoa > Arthropoda > Insecta > Lepidoptera > Lasiocampidae > Dendrolimus > Dendrolimus kikuchii. The sequence goes on along the minus strand of CM034406.1, from coordinate 18,291,871 downwards.
TATATATATATATATATATATATATATATATGTATATATATATTATTAGAAGAGGCAAAATATGTAAAATAAATTTAAATAAAAAAAAAACTTCGAAAAGTAATTCTGTAACATACTTCTGTACAAAACTTATAAAAAAGAGAACTTGAGATCTAAATAGAATAAGAAATATAAAGAAAATCAATTTTTTAGCTAGACGTGTTGCTGGGGAGTTTCTTGCCGCTTCTTCTCCTTAACAGCAATAACACGTTGCGAAGCGGTGTACTATAATATCAATTGAATCATGACCCACCATAAGGTCATAGAATAGGAAGTAAAATTAAATTTTAACTTCTATGTATGACCTTCAAAAAGTGTTCTCCAGTGGAACTTATTTTGAATAAAAATTTTGAATTTGACTCTCACTGACTCACTGACTGAATGCAGAGCCTGGCTATACCTATATGAATACAGAGGTCTAGTAAGCCGAGACCAGAATAGTTCACTGGTACAAAGGGAACCCGGGTTCGATTCCCAACCGGGTAAATTTCATAAACAAACATCACGTTATTTACTTTGAACTTTGGTTTTTTTGTCTAGAATCGGCAGCAGAGTTTCCATTGTATTTTAAGGCTGATTTACATTAATCCAGTTACTGACTTGGGGAGCGGACTTCAAAATATTAAATCCAGAATATTGAATTTAGCACTGACTTCAAATCAATTTACACGTTGCCAGAAGGAAGTAGGCACTGGCTTCCTTCGTATTTGAAATCAATGCAAATTACCTTTTACCCTTAACAGAAGCGTAACTTGCTCAGCTTGGGCATACGATGTATAATACCTATTTTCTTAAGTTTTCGCGACTTGTATACATATTAAAACTACGTTTTAACTGTTTTAAGCGCGGTAATTTATTTGATTTTTATTATTCCGACGTTTTATTTTCATTGAAATCAAAGAACACCCAAATTTCAATAGAGAGGATGGTTGGCAAGTCCTACCTGTTTGGGATCCGATCATCAAAACTATTAAGACCCAAACCCAGCAAAAACCAACTGCCAGAGCTCAAGACACTGTGAGCTCTTTCTGCGTGCACCGGAACACAAACCAACTTGATTGATATTTTCTTTTATTTTTCCTCCCACCCATTTTAATACCTATTATATAAAATTATTAGAGCTAGGTATGTTTGCTGAAGAGTTTCTTGCGCCGCTTCTTCTCTTCAAGGCACAACATGTTGCGAAGCGGTGGTAAATTAGACTAGGCTCCCATAGAGTAAATAATAACCATGAACAAAATTAAACCTAAATAATTAAAATGAACAAGTTGGCGGTAGGCTAAATAAAACTTTAACAATACTCATTGACACTTGACAGCTTTGTCTTCCGTGATCAAGGCTACTGAAAGTGGCCGAAACGTCGGAAAAATAAAAAACAAATAAATTACCGCGCTGAAAACCGTTAAAACGTAGATTTATTATATATACGATGTATTTGTCTGTTGATTAAAATAAAAATCACAAGTTTATCTAAATTGATCAGTATGAGTAGGTTTACAACTCTAATTTATTATTGTTAATGAATTAATCGAAAAAAAATTACTAACGTTAGCTGGTCTTTGGTGGCCGGCGATTCGCGACCGTCGTACCGCACGCTGCCCGCCCCATCGGCACCAGTCATGAACAATTTATCACTTACAAACAAACTAATTTCACTTTAACACTTAACTAATTTACACTATAACATTTTATACACAGATCCACTGATGTATAACACAAATGGGGAAAGCTTTACGCGTCCTTGTTCACGATGTGGACAGCGTTTGGACGACCGCCATGTTGATATGGTAGCGCGGTTCGCGCGCGCGCCAAATTTCCTGACGGGTTACCAGTATGGGGATATCCCATTTATTTATAGCAATTTATTATTTGTTTTAATAATGTTATGATCCCTTTTTAGAGGTTCGTAGACTTTTTTCGTGAAAACAGAATCCTTTTCGCTAGGTTTGGCTGTATGTTTGTGTATACCACAATTATTGTTGACAGAAAAGTGTAGTATGTATAGCGATACCATTATGTAGTAAAATCACAAAAATAATAAATGTTGGAGGTGGCCGACATGTAGGTATGCATGTAACCGACGATTACATTTTTAGAGAATTGATAGAGATTAGGCGCGTCATTTCTGTCTTTCGATTTGGATGAATCAACCAAAGAAATTCATATAAAAATAACTATAAATAATTGAATGTCGTTGAGTACCATCGTGTCCTTTCAGTTGTGTGTTGTGTGTCTTTCAACCAAATTAATTCAATTTGGTTGATACGTTAAATACCATTATTATTTACACTAAATATTAAGTTACTTAAAAGAGATTTTTCAGTTATGAATAAAGTATCTAATTGGTAGATTGTTAATGTACTTGTCCAATTTGAAAACGTGCCCGTAAAACTTCAAGTTAAAAATTTGTTGCGATTTCGTTTTGCCACTTATCCGTTGCCGTTCGTTTTTCCACTTGCCCGTTTTTTAATCAACAATGCAGGGGGTATTTGAGAAATATTCATGTACGGTCGGCTTATCACAAATATCAATATATAAAAACAAACATATAAACAGGACGACATAAGGTGGCTATCGTGAATATGAACTGTGAGACAGACGACAGAGGTACGAGACATCGGCACATAACATATCCGCTTTGTATCCAATTGTATAAAGAACATTTAAATTGAAGCCCGAGACAGAAAAAAGCATCCGTGAAGAGCGGATATTCTTCATACAATTGCAAATGTGGTGAAATAAATTTCGCCCGCTGGCCAGTCGACCAAGTATTATGTATATTTTGAAATTGACATTACAAATAGATGGAGAGCAAGTCATTGTGTAAAGTATTAGATATTTAAATCCTTTTTGATCTAAGTGTACATAAATTACAAATTTCCTTTGGCTCTGTAAATATTAACGGAAAAATTATATATATACGAATGAACGGGTCATTTTAATTCAATTATCGACCGGTCATACACGAAGTGATGTGTCGTGGCTCGTGGTACCCTGAAGGCTTGCGGTCTTATTCGTATTGAGTTAGAGTAAGTTTGAAGATTTTTTTTACGGTTCAACTGCTGGACAAACGTCCCACTGCTGGGGTCGGGTCTCCTACTATAGGGGGAATGGACAGTATATCCACCACACCTGTCCAAAGCGGCTTGGCATGTATGACGCATCGGTTATCTCGATATGCAGGTTTCATCACGATGTATGATCTGCGTAAGTGGTGCATGCGTTCCGGTCAGATCGTACCCGCGCCCAGTTCTACTCTCGTCCGGGTTGTCAGGTCAATAGATTGACGAAGGATTGGTGCCGCTCAACACCAGGGGAAGACTGCGCCTGGAGAAAAGTTGAGAGTGTTTTCACGTCGCAAATCAGTGTGATGCGTTCCTTAAAGTCTAGAAAGACTTAAGAAAGTTGTGATAATAATTTTTTCAACACACTTGCTCATAAAGTGGCTCTATAGTCACCGCAATTAGGCACAGAATGACACCCATTATCAAACTGTGAGTAAAAAACATTATAACTCCCTAGTGAGTTATAGATTATTTTTTTAAATTTTATTGGTTGAGTTACTTTGTTCTTAAAAAAGTTTTTATTAAAAAAAAAAAGATCGTGTTCTATAGAACAAATAAATTAATGTTCCTATTGCTTGCTCATTTCATGCAACTTCTTATTTAAATAGATAATTTTAACTCGTACGTGTTTAATAAATAAAACTTTCACTCATATATAACTTTTTTTATCTACTAAATAAAATGAGTTTTTGTTGTTATTTTATTCACAAGTGTGTTGAAAAACGTCGTATGATACACGTGTGTATTGATGATTACCGTCCTCGGCTCTCTTAAGACCCTCGCCTACGGCTCGAGTCTCAATGGCGCCTCGGCGGTAATCACCAATGTTACACACTAGTACCATAATGTACTATTGCAAGCTTGGTATCCCCACGACGCATGCGCACTGCGTCACCTCTGCAATACGGCGTCTTATATGATATGCGCCTATTTTTATTTTATTGGGAATTATTTTCAATTGTTCCTTACAAAAGAAAATGTCTGATTCATTGAATATTCATATCGTTCCCAGATTTTTGGACACTTTACCAAAGTAACGGGTGATATTGTTTCGGTATTCTTCTAGTACAGTTCGTGTTAATAATTGCTTGGTAGATCTTTGTTAGTTTTTGCATACAGAATGAGGTATTGCGCTATGTAGCTAATCTGAAGATACCATAAACTTTGCTGCGAACTATATTGTAGTCAGGATTCGATGCCGAGGTTTTGCCAGGGCATTGCGTAGCGGCACCGCCATGTACTCATAGCCCTGACAAGGGCGAAGGATGGAACACCAAGGGATTTTAGTGGGTAGCCCTAACTCGGGTGGAAACAGCGTTTGTTGTTTGCAGTGCTAATGCCACCCTAACGTGGCGAATCCCACATCACGTTTTCCCGATGGTGGATAGTCCTCAAACGGTAGTCCTTTTATCCGTGCAGGAACGGAGAAAGAATACAATTTCCTGCGGCCGGGCGGCCTGTCGTAAGAGGCGACAGAACAAGTCACAACCAGGTGGTAGGGCATTTGCCCGACTGGACGGCTACCACCCCTGATCTAAAGTATGTTGCCATAACAACCTTGAGTTGTGTTCCGACATTAGTGACCAGGTTCCAGTCTCCCTTAAGAGAGCAGCAGCGCATTTGTAGCAATTTTGGTGTTGCAAATGTCCATAGGCGATGGTAACTGCTTTCCATCAAGTGGGCCGTCTGCCTGTCTGCTGAACTCCTGCAAAAAAAACTGTTTTCCCTGATTTAAAAAAAGGGACAATCAGCTTGCACCCGCCTTAACAGCATTTAATTTTTATATACCAATTTTTTTTTTTCATTTAAACCTCGCACGGCAGTGGTATACCGTTAGCCATTACTTTACTACAGCGGGGAGGCAAAGGTTTTTTTATTATTTCAATTTCGTCACGAGCCGTTTCGGGCATAATTTCGGTCATCATGCTGTTGACATTGTCCCAATTTTCTTCATTCATTAGCATTATAAGAAATAACACATGAACAAAGTGGCTTCTCCTTAACAAAGATAATAAGAAACGTGTTATTGCACATTCTCAGTTTAAGTTATATCTAGTTATTTTAGGTCAGATTTAAATTACTCATTAGTCTTATTTCCTAGATTACATTGTAATTTTAATGTTGTATCTCTAAGTTGTATCTCATCATTTATGGAAAAAAAAATAGCATTATATCCAATTGCTGTTATGTTGGCACCTTTGCTCTGGGCTGTTCTTCTCGGCTCTTCCCTACATTCGCATTCTAAAATAGTATGTGCCGCGGTGTCCACTTCTTCGCAATATGGGCATGTGTCTGTATCTACTTTCTTAATCCTGCATAAGTCGTCCTGAAAGCAGTCATGGCCAGTTAGCACCTGTGTTATAAGACATGTTATATCTCAATGGTTATAAGGTAGTTTCTTTCGCTAAACTCCCTCCGATACCATTGTCTTAAGTCAAGGAGATAAAGTCTATAATAATATATAACTTGTTATCTTTTATAAGTGTTGTGGAATAAATACTTTTTGTAGTAATTTGTTAATACTGGCAGCTCGGTTTTTCACGATATTATAATTAAAACAAATCGAGTTGGTTGCGATTCGAACGTAAAGAAAAAATCGTGTTTCATTTTAATTAGTCCCATTTTTATTTAAATATACATATGATTTGGTCTCGTTCGGATCCATCACAATAAGATAAATTTTTGGATAAAAGTTTAATTAAATTGTGTCTTTAGATGATTATTAATCATCTAAATACACAATCAAACACAGACAAATAAAATATTTTCTACTGTAACATCTCACTTTAGATGTGGTTTAAGTGGTCTAAGGTCCGATTTTTCAATCATCAGATAAAAGTTATTCACCGAACAAATTTTAGTGGAACTCTTACAAGCCAATAGATGGCGCTGTGCAATTATTAAGGTCGCAAACGATTCCCGAAACGTACAAATTTCCAAAATACATATATTTCCAAGAATTACAGTATATTATGCAAGCAAACCGAAGGCCCACCTAATAGAAGGGGCAGGAACGGAAAAAGAATGCAATTCCCTGCGTTGGGGCGGCCTATCGTAAGAGGCGACAAAACAACCCACAGCCAGGTGGTAAGATATTCGCCCGACTGGATGACTACCACCCCTGGTCTAGAGTATGACGTCATAACCTTGAGTTATGTTCCGGCATTAGTGGGCAGGTTCCAGTTTCCCTTAAGAGAGCAGCAGCGCATTTGTAGCACCTTTGGTGTTGCAAATGTTCATAGGCGATGTTAACCGCTTTCCTTCTAGTGGGCCGTCTGCCTGTCTGCTGAACTCATGCAATAAAAAAACTTAAATAAATATATCTATATATAGGTATATAAAAGAAAGTCGTGTTAGTTATACTATTTATAACTCAAAAACGGCTGTACCAATTTGGCTGAAAATTGGTGACGACGTAGCTTAGAACCAGGAAACGGACATAGGATACTTTTTGTCCCGTTGGAACTGGTAGGTGGCGCTGAGATCGGGCCTTCCTAATCACCTGGACCGATTTTGGTGATTTTGTTTTTGTGTGTTTGAGTGGGTTCCCGGATGATTTAGATTCGCAATTAGAACAGGTATGTGGCGCTGAGATCGGTTTCTAGAATTCTCCTAATCACCTTGACCGATTTTGGTGATTTTGTTTTTGTGTGTTTGAGTGGGCCCCCGGATTGTTTAAATCCACAATTGGAACCGGTAGGTGGCGCTGGGATCGGGTCCTAGATTTTGTTTTTTTTAGAGCAGGACAGCGTCAGCCGGGGCCGCTAGTAAAAGATAAATAAAGTATCAAGTGCGTTTGTGAAGAAGAAATGGAAGTGAGAAGCAGCTGCATTTCATGCCTGTTAACCAGGTACGTGCGTACTCATTCTCAAATTCCCGTCTAAAATGTCCTACACTCCTTTTCCTGTAAAATTGATACAATTCGCTTATCATAAACCAGCGCCGCCGCAACACTTAGGTCCGCTTGCACGCATAGTCAAGTTAAATAAATAAATGTTGGCCTTGAGTTGTGTTTCGGCATTAGTGACCAGGTTCCAGTCTCCCTTGAGAGAGCAGCAGCGCATTTGTAGCACCTTCAGTGTTGCAAATGTCCATAGGCGATGGTAACTGCTTTCCATCAAGTGGGCCGTCTTCCTGTCTGCTGAACTCATGCAATAAAAAAAATGTAGGGTTTGTAAACCCGGGGTTAGTTAATTAAAAAGTTAATTCTCACTCTCATTGTCCTTTGCGCCCCTAAAAAATACCGCCGGATTAACTAATCCGACATTTTTTTTGGAAGGTCTATGATTTTTTTTGTTATAACCCAAACAGAGTTACATACATTTCTTAAGCTGTATCTATTTATTAGTAAATATCCTTGTATTTTATGTGTGTGCATTTATTTGCGAGAATAAATATTTTTCTTTCTTTCTTTCTTAGTTACCCTGTGTTAGCGACTTAACCTTTCCACATCGGTGGGTTAAATATTTAAAAGTTTAACCCTGGGTTTACTCCTAACTTTTGACGGCGCAAGATAAATTGTTTATTTAACCTTGTGTTAGCAGTTAACTCCAAGTTAGTTGAGCTAACCCAGGAACAAGTGGGCCTTAGAGTTTTTTCAATAAAAATTTTTTGAAGGAAAAATTAAACTCATTATAATTTTAGTTGTTTTAATTATACGTGACAATACTGTAAATATTATCTTCAAACGTTCATTGATTAAATTAATTCAAAACCAATCAACAACCAATGGACCTTCAGGTTGGAGTGCTTCAACTTCAGTTTCTGGCTCAGGGTCTACTGTTGGCACCCAATCAAAGTTGATACCGGTCACCTCTTCGTACCATTCATGGTAGTGACCCGGTCGGGCGAAACCTGGAAAGAACAACAATAGTTCAATGGTGGTTATATAATTTGTTGATTATGAAAGATTTGTCTATGGGGCGTCTTGCATCGATACTCTGGCGGCGTCCCATCTTTCAGCCACTAGCATGTCTGCTGGTACAGCTGCTGCACAACAGAAGGCCCTAAAATGGCGCAAATATTCCACCATCGGAAGTGAATACATATTCGCGGCTTTTGGGGTCGAGACCCTGGGACCATGGGGGCCTGAGGCGCACAAACTTTATCGAGACATAGCGAAACGCCTGGTAGACGTCTCACGTGACCAAAAAACTGGTCTTCGGACAACGCATTAGCGTTGCGATACAGCGAGGTAATGTGGCCAGTTCTTTGGGGCAGGTTTCCAACTGACAGCGGTCTGGCACTAAATTTTATAGTTTAATTTTAATTTATGTATAAAAAACAAATTCTGGTTATTTTGTCTTTGCTTAATTAAGGAAATAGCGAAATTCTAAGGGGTCATCCACAAATTACACGAAATTCATGATTTTGACCCATCCCCCGTCTCGTTACTGCTGGTCACATTAGTGACCCTGCCCCTAGTGTGACATCACATATTTTACAATTTTACATCAATAAAATTAAAACAGCAATTCTATTATATTGTGGCGACCAAGGGTAGAACTTTCTGGCAGCGTAAGCCAGTCCCAAGACCTTTAGAGAAAGGTAGAAGATTCTGGAACGAAAAGACAAGAAGAGATACATTTTAGAAAGGGATAGATGGTGAACGAAAGTTCAAGAATAAAAGGTTCGGGAAGGAATAGACAGAGATAGATGTTTAGAAAAGGATAGATAGTAAATAAAAGAATAACGAAAAGAAGACCGAAATTATGGGTTCCAGAAGATTCTTCCAGGTATATAAGCAACGTAAAGCGCATCTACACAACAGTTGAGTTGAGTTCAAGACAGGGAGACGACAAGTGTGATACGAGAGGGTTGGAAGAGAAGTTTATTAGAAGACAGTGACGAGTTTCGTGGTAAATTAGTGTAAAGTTTAGTGGGCAGTTCAGTGTATAAGGAGTGTAGCGTAGTTTAAGAGAAGATCCAGAAGCGAGCTACACGCGGTAAATTCGGAGGTGCACGCTGCAGTAGCAGGGGGTGGTCTACGCAATATCGGCGACGGTATTGTGAGTGAGACACCTTATCGTCGGGACGGTGCATCGTTAGTCGTGCGTATAGAGGCAACGCTACGGTCAATAAAGCGTTACTTAAAAGAACTGGTGTTTCTTTCGAATCCCAAGTGCGTACCCCCGCTCGCACGTAACAATACATTTGTACCTTTACTCGAAAGGGACACAACCTCAAACTTCAGACAAGAACCGAAATTTTACTATGGGTACGTTAAGGTGATCGCTCAAGTTTCGTGCCAGGGATTATACCTTTCTTCCAGAAAAGTACTGTTCCCAAGGGATATACGAATATAACCAAAAAAAAGCTGCGGTCGCCTTTTATTGGCGGCACCGTTGCAATTCAATAACAAATACATCGTCATGGCAACGAGAATGACAGCGAAGCAATTTTAACGTCTTATTGTCATGGTTAGTTCAGCCGGGTATCATCAGTTGGTGGTTTGAATAAAAATTAACTAAGTGTGAAGTAACCTGCTGGAATTTCAGTGTGGCAGCCAGTGGCAGAGACGAAGGATGATATACCGACTTGGGTAGTTTCACCGTCCACGTCTACAACTGTTAGTGGGCCGCCGCTGTCGCCCTGAAATCACAAAAGTAATAGAAGCGTGAGAGACTTACTTATATGACCAATTTTATATTAAATTTGACAATACATAATATATACTTTGACAAAATTTATTATTCTAATATTTCATTTTTACATTTTTGACATTGTATTATATCAGCGCTTTACTTTAGTAGCTCACAACGCCCAAAATGCTCAGTTAGCCGTTTCACGAGGGGACCGCGGTCGTTGTGGTCGTGTCGAAAACGTCACTAATGACGTCATCCTTTTCGATCACACAACGCTCACAACGATCCATGTCAAGAGGTGGATCGAATAGCCGTTCCACTTGGGTTTACGATTGTAACGCGGGCAAGCAAGTGGAACGGAAAAAATCTCTCGCACTCGTCATGCCTCGAGGAGACTATCCATGCAGGAACGGAGAAAGAATACAATTTGCTGCGGCCGGGCGGCCTGTCGTAAGAGGCGACTTAACAACCCACAGCCAGGTGGTAGGGCATTTGCCCGACTGGATGGCTACCACCCCTGGTCTAAAGTATGTCGCCATAACAACCTTGATTTGTGTTCCGGTATTAGTGACCAGGTTCCAGCCTCCCTTAAGAGAGCAGCAACGCATTTGTAGCAACTTTGGTGGTGCTATTTTTCGGAAATTCGGAGCTTTACTGAATCCAAAGCAAAAAAAGATTTTAGCTTAGCATACATAAATTAAGTCAATTAAAAAATAGTATGTATTTACCTGGCAAGTTGACTGGCTGGTAACATTGTAATAGCTGGCGCAGATCGTCGAGCTTACTACGATGGGGCTGAAGTTGAAAGCCACTCTGCAGTCTTCGTTGGAAACCCCGTTCAAATACACCCAGTTCATATTCTCTGGTGAGCTTCCTGCAAAAGATTTTATCATGTTTGCAAATAAGGCAACTGGCAGACAGTCCACCTGATGGTAAATGGTTACGGCCGCCTTAGGATATCTGCAACACCAAAGGAGCCGATGCGTTGCCAACCTCTTTTAGAATTTGTTTACGCTCTAAATTTGTAAACAGTAATTTATGTACGTACATGTAACTCTATGTACATATATTTGTATATAAATATATATGTGTATTTTGTATATATATTGTATATATTTTAAACTATGCGCACTGAATACCTACCCATTATTAGATATGTAAAATTATCTCCAGAAGGTTGTCTGGAAGAAATCGCTGTTAGCGATAAGACCGCCGATTGTACTAGTCATAAGTCATAAGTATTTATTTCGTACAATAATATACAATTATCTGTACACGTCATACCAATTACATTTACAATTTTAATTAAGGAAAAAATACATAAAGTAATTAAATAATTTTAAAATTAAAAAAATTCCTCTATTGAGTAAGGCGTCTGCTCGATAAGATAACTATTTAATCTCTTCTTAAAAGAACCGAGACTTTCGGATTCTTTTATATTGAGAGGCAGTCTATTGTAGATTAAAGGTCCCATTACATGTACCGTCTTGCTCATCTTAGAGAGCGAGCATGATATGGCCGAGAGCCTTCCCCTGCCCCGAGTGCAGTAAGAATGCGTGCTGCCACGCTCAGCGAAAGTTATATGATTGTTAACTCATGTGTATTATTTTCTTGTGTGCGATAAAGAATATTCTATTCTATTCTATTCTACGCTCTGAGAGAACCGCGAAGCAAGTTAATCTAAGATCAGGTCGTTGGCGTGTATGCCTTTTATTCCTTACCAGCGTCCCGTCCCGGCTTCGCCCGTCCCGTGGACATTTATTTTTTAAATATTTGTAGAAATATAGCCTATGGTACTCAGGGATAATGTAGCCACGTAATGGTGAAAGTGAAAGAATTTGTGAAATCGGTCCAGTAATTTTTGAACTTATTCGTTACAAACATGCAGGTGAAGGGAAGTGTCCCGTATAGGGTGGAGGAGCGAGATGGAATGCATCTCCGTCTTGTATACGTTGTAACTATAAGGTGAGTTAAAAAAAAACATAGTTAATGATCATTTTTTTTATCAGGATACATAATAACAGTAACTCAAATTCAAACAAGGTTCGTTAACATTTTTTGAAAAGGCTTTTGGGAATTGCAGGAGTTAAATTATTAACTTCCGCAATTTCCAAAAATCTAATATAAAAATCAAAATAATACTGGACGCTCTGGACGGTTTTTGCCGTTGTATTGTGTCGTATACCGATAAAGTGCGTTAGTATATATATTATGACTGTTGACTCTATACCCGTATATATAAAGTACTCTGTCGTTCATACTGGTTGAACTTTACCTGACGTCGCGAGTGAATCGCGCGCTTCGCCGCAAGTTCGACGTGAACACACGCATACAACTCATGCGTTTGATATTGCCGCGAGCGGAACGCGCGCGCCAGTCGCTAGCTTGCCCGCTATTTAGACCGCGCGTGCATTTCGCAACGTGAACACTTGGATATTACGCCATATGTTTGTTATTTCGCGACCGCGCACGCCACCGCGCCCGCGAGTCAACGTGTTTGAACACTAAGAGTGGCCGCGTTCATATAATGGCGTGTTCATATATTTTTATTTTATTGTGTCTTGGTCTTATTGAGTATGCACGGTTTGCTACTACTCCATTAATTCTTCAAAAAGTAATTCTGTAACATACTTCTGTATAAAACTTACAAAAAAAAAGAACTATATCTCAAGTTCTATAGAATAATAAATATAAAGAAAAACAATATTTTGCTAGACGTGTTGCTGGGAAGTTTCTTGTCGCTTCTTTTCCTTAACAGTAATATGAATGAATGACCTTCAAAAAGTGTTCTCCAGTGGAACTTATTTTGAATAAAAACTTTTGAATTTGAATTTACTATTCATTTACTTGTTTTAGTGTCGGTAGAAATTTGACATTACTTCTGCCGCTTATGTTAAATTTTAACCGCTCGTAGAACAAACGTGGTTAGTAAGATATATGAACCAGACGTTAGTTACCACATAACCGTCAAAGATTATAAATTTGTGAGAATGTCGATAAAACAAAAGCCTTACCACCAGTCCAGGTGCGTCCCCACCCGCTGGCCGTGAGCCTCAGACCCTGGTAATTCTTGTTCATGTCATAGGAACTCTGCAGCCTTATGGGTTGGATGTAGTCTGAAAAAGTGAGATACATGTTACTAGTCATATTATACAACTAGCTGTGCCCGCGACGTCGTCCGCGTGGAATTTGCTTTCAAAACCCTCCGATTTTGAAACATTCTTCATTGGTACTCCGCTCCTATTGGTCTTAGCGTGATGATATATAGCCTATAGCCTTCCTCGATAAATGGGCTATCTAACACTGAAATTTTTTTCAAATCAGACCAGTAGTTCCTGAGATTAGCGCGTTCACTCAAACAATAAATTAGTATATTTGGCTACAACACTAATATTTACTTTTTAAATATCGCGATATCTTTTAAATGTAACGTCCGAATTGAATAATTCAAAAAGTTCTAGAAAGGTACTGAATTTGTCTTGAATATGGAGTAATTTATATTGATAAGGATTAATAGTATAGATAGAGGATATAAGAATAGAATATTAATTAGTATAGATACAATAAATACAATACATATATACAATACAATTCGATTCCATACAATACGATACCATATATACAATACGATTCGATTTGATACGATACGATAGAATACTGTCTGTAGTACACCAACATAATAAACAGTAAACCTAAAATATTGATCATTATAAGGGCGTTGCCACACCAGTCGATCGGTCGCCGATCAATGCCATCGATCGACGTTGATCGAAGTTGATCGATTGGTGTGGTAACTTTTATTGATCTCCGGAGATCGTTCCATAAAACAACGACTAACCAATCGATCGATCGCCGATCAATGCCATTGATCGACGTTGATCGAAGTTGATCGATTGGTGTGGTAGCTTTTATTGATCTGCGGAGATCGTTCCATAAAACAACGACTAACCAATCGATCGATCGCCGATCAATGCCATCGATCGACGTTGATCGAAGTTGATCGATTGGTGTGGTAGCTTTTATTGATCTGCGGAGATCGTTCCATAAAACAACGACTAACCAATCGATCGATCGCCGATCAATGCCATTGATCGACGTTGATCGAAGTTGATCGATTGGTGTGGTAGCTTTTATTGATCTGCGGAGATCGTTCCATAAAACAACGACTAACCAATCGATCGATCGCCGATCAATGCCATCGATCGACGTTGATCGAAGTTGATCGATTGGTGTGGTACCTTATATTGATCTCCGGAGATCGTTCCATAAAACAACGACTAACCAACCGATCGATCGCCGATCAATGCCATTGATCGACGTTGATCTATTGTTGTGGTAGCTTTGATGATCGCCGGAGATCGTTCCATAAAACAACGACTAACCAATCGATCGATCCACGATCGATGACATCTATCGACGTTGATTGATTAACCATATCGTCCGGCTATATTCCATAAGTTACTTTCAAAATGTATTGATATAACCATTTTTTTACACTTTTGGTTCAAATTATCATGTGTTTTATTTTACGTTTTTAAATTATAATTTTATTCTGTCTGTTGTTCGTGCCTACCCCGCAAGGGAACTGGCGTGAAGTTATGTATGTATGTATGTATTCTGTCTTTATTCCAATTTAGATTAATTTAAAAGTTATATAGAATTATTGCCTTGAAAGTGCCGATCGTAATTATAAGTTGTATAAAACTGTTTTGAAATGTAAACAGACTTACCACTATAAACAAGCGCTCTTCCGAACTTGATGACGCCAATATCGTTGGGCTGGACGACGCTTTGCATTGCCTCGTTGTACAGGGGATGGTTGTAGTACTCCGTGGTCTCGAAGATCACCGCGGGTCTCGTGAGATTTACGACGCCAGCCCTCACGACTATAGTCACGCGGCTGTAATCAACACACAATCCTTATTATATAACAATTATTATTATATCTATATATATATATATATATATATATATATATATATATATATATATATAGATAAGTAATATATGTATATATATAAGATATATATATATATATGTATGTATATGTATATATAAGTATAGTATTACTTATATTAATATATAAAATTCTCGTGTCACAATGTTCGTTCCCATACCCCTCCGAAACGGCTTGACCGATTCTTATGAATTTTTTTATACATATTCAGTAAATCTGAGAATCGGCTACTATCTATTTTTCAAACAACTAAGTGATAAGGGGTGTCCATCCCAATTTTTTTTTTTTTAGGATACAGCATTAAAAAATACATACAACCCTAAATTTTCACGCCTCTACGATCAACCCTTATTTTTTATTTGTTAATTATAAACTTTAATTTTTTGGCAAGATTTTTAATCTTATTTTGTCATGATATAGAATTAAAAAAATATATTATTCTTTTAGATTCACAATTAGAACCGGTACGTGGCGCTGTGATCGGGTTCTGGAATCCTCCTAATCACCTGGAGCGATTTTGGTGATTTTGTTTTTGTGTGTTTGAGTGGGTACCCGGATGGTTTAGATTCGCAATTAGAACCGGTACGTGGCTCTGGGATCGGGTTCCAGAATTTTATTTTTTAAAGGCAGGACAACGTCTGTCCGGGCCGCTAGTATATATATTATATATATCACAGGGCGACATACAACAACAGTAATCCAAAAAAGAGATGGATGGATTGTACAAAGGATAATATGAGGATTTTTGGTGTGACAGAGGATGTATGTTAGAATAGAGGAGTATGGAAGAAAATGACATATTGTGCCGACCCCAAATAATTGGGAAAATGTGAAAGAAAAGAAAGAGAGTCCTTCTTGGCTTTACCCATAGTTATTGAATAAATGCTTACGTAGCAGTACAATGTGCCGCGGTAAGGCCCCACTCCTCGTGGATAATGGTTCCACCACAGGCTGACACTCCTCCTTCAGGGTTCACCATACGAATGGATAGCTGGAAGGGGAGCTGCCCCTCTTCTGCCTCCCATCCTGATACGATCCGGGAGCTGGATTCTGAACAGCAAACGTAATTATTAAAATTGTTTTGAAAATTGTTTTTGGTGGTTTTTGCCAGGTTGTAGCGGCCAGCAGGCTGCCTAAGCGATATAACAGTGGCAAGCCGCCTTTACGTTATTCGCCGCCCGCGCCGCACTTACGTCGCCCCTCTACCTCCGACAGCTAAACGCTGTCGACAGAACTACTCTGTCTCGGTCAGCGTATGTCAAGAGTCTTGTCGCGGTTACTTTGAACGGTAGACTTTTACGCGCAGCAGCTGTTGTACCTTTGGTTTCGGTCAGCGCGCGAGAGCAGTCTTGTCGCGGTTACTTTGAATGCGGTAGGACTTTTACGCGCAGCAGCTGTTGTACCTTTTGTTTCCAAATATAAAATGTGCTGCAAAAAGTATAGTTTCATTACACAAACCGGCAACTGTATATCTTTGTTTATAACAATATCACGCTGAACAAATCAGCATTGCCATCCGTTGGGTAATGCAACTAGCCCTCTAGGAAAGCTTTCCTATGGTAGTGCTCTGTACTAACTTGTATTAGCTCTTGCAATTCACGAATGCGAGCAGGATTTACTCGTGATTTTTTTTTAAATACATACATACATACATAACTTCACGCCAGTTCCCTTGCGGGGTAGGCACGAACAACAGAGCGCCATTTAGGCCCATTCTTACACACCTCACTTGCTTCTTTGACATTCATAACTCTTGTCATGCACACTCGTCTGTTCTTAAGGCTCCTGACATCACCCTCCGCTAGTACACGATCAATTTGATCATGGAAGGTGTGTCGTGGCCTTCCACGACTTCTGCATCCATCCACTTTTGCATTGTATATCTGTTTAGTCATTCTTTCCACATGCCCGAACCACCGGAGCATTCCTTTCCTTACCTTCACCCCGAAACTCTCTTTCAGACCAACTCTCTTTCTTACTTCGGTATTTGTAACTCTCTTTCTTACTTCGCAGATTTTGCGCAGTGCTCGCATCTCGACCGCGTTTACTCTACTTTCATGCTCTCTCTTCCATACCCAACTCTCGCTTCCATACGTGAGCGTAAGTACCAGCACCGCGTTGTGTATGGCGAGCTGGGCCTTCTGGCTGAGGTTCTTAGCGCCTAGAAGTTTACCTAACGCTCCATTCAAACTATTCCCTAAATTCACTCTTCTTTCTATATCAGTGGTGTACCGTACCTTCCATCCCTGCTAAAAGCACAATTTTTTTTAAATTAATTTTCCAATAAGCTTGCTTTCATATACATAGCATGGCACGCAGAGAGTCGTGTAGAATACATTAGGTTATGATACATAGTGACATTTAAAAAATGAATTTAATTCAAAAATAGGAGCAGAGGCGAGGATATTTTATCACCGTTCAAGTGTTTATTTCTGATTTGATAATAAAAGCGGAGTTCAGTTTCAGTCCCAGGTCTCCACATGTGAGCCTGTTGGTTCGCTTTGGGAATGCATTTAGAATCTTTTCAGATTATATTTGGTCGATTTGTGGTTATTTTTGTACATTGACTGCAGGGTCCTCTGTGAGAAATGATTTGTGTCATATATTCCTCGAGCCTTGTCCCATATATGTTATTACGGGTCAAACTCTACTGCGTACCTCTTGTTTAAAGAGCAGTTGTTGATAGGGGTTACATTGTATTACATTTTTACATTAGTGCTATTTGCCCCCGGATGATTGACTTCATTTTATATCGCAAACTATCCCATCTCGGAATTAAAACTGCATAATTGTACAAAATTACAGCCAAACCGATCCAGTACTCCTAGTAGTTTTTCTGTGAAAGGCCGAAAGGACCGTAATGGCCGAAATGGCCCAAATGGCCCAAATGGCTGAAATAACCGAAATGGCTGAAATGGCCAAAATGGCCGAAGTGGCCGAAGTGGCTGAAATTACGGAAATAGCCGAAATGACCTAAATGAAATGGCCGAAATGGCTGAAATTACCGAAATGGCCGAAATGGTCGAAATTACCAAATGATTTAAATTACCAAAATTATGAAAATAGCAAATACTACAAAAAACCTATCCTACTTTCTGGGATAACCTTAAATCCATCCCATTAACGTCGAAACCTCGTCGCCATTACCGAATGTGACCTCTAGCTTTCGACCGTGTTTCGCGCCATGGTCGGGAGCTCTCTCGGATGGGACGCCGGCTCCTCCTTCTGCGGACGCGTCATGATCCCCAAGGAGGAGGTGGGGCGGGAGTGTGATAGTAAAAGCTGGCTCCGCTCCTGCTAAAGGAGAAAGCGATGACGACGGAGGGCGTCCTTAGACCTCAGGCCACCGTAAGTGGGCAGCGCGGGTGGGTGGGTCCCTGGGGAAGGGTTCCCACCCGCCATTAATTTCGGTGAGATGATACAAACCTCCCCACGCACAGAAAGTATGACGCCGCCGAGGCCTTGCCTCCCTCCGGCAGTGGCAAAGGCCGTAAGGCCAGCGTCTGCCAGGGCTTGCGGAGTGGCACGGCCATAAACCAGAGGCCCTGGCATAAGGGCCAAGGGTAGTAGGGTAGGGTAGTGGGTATCCTGACCTGGCAATAGCATTTCTTGCTTGAGGTGCTAGAACCACCCCAACACGGTGAATCCCACACTCCCACCCCGTTTCCATCGTGGAGCTTAGTCCTCAAACGGATTGCCCTTCTTTAAAAACTATGGAGTCGTGTGTTAAAGGGGATTGAAAGGAGTGGGATAGGATAGAGCTATGAGATAGGCAGGGGAACGTGGTCATCATAACTCTCAGTCATCGTACGAAATACGAATAGTTAGATAATATAATCTTTAATTAATATAAAACAAACTCGCTTTCCGCTTATGTCT
The DNA here is from genome assembly GCA_019925095.2 of Dendrolimus kikuchii. Classification (NCBI taxonomy): domain Eukaryota; kingdom Metazoa; phylum Arthropoda; class Insecta; order Lepidoptera; family Lasiocampidae; genus Dendrolimus; species Dendrolimus kikuchii. The sequence continues at coordinate 18,273,347 of CM034406.1, read as the reverse complement.
GTCTGTATGTATAACAGCTAATTCCTCCGGTTCAGCGTATAGCTGACCTTGATACTAAACGCAACCAGTTAAACGCTCTCCCACCTGCTGCCATTATATACAATTATGACAACGGCGTACTCACGTGCCCTCGGTGTGCACGGAGTTTCGCCGCCAAGATAGGCTACATAAGCCATCTTCGCACGCACCAGCTCCAATTATCCGACTAGGGGTCAAAGCGGTCACCATGGCCGAAAACGGTCGGAACATTCATCATTATCATCAATTCCTCCTAAACTACGCAAGAGATTTTAAGTGGTTTTCACATTTTATTAAACAATATTTCACTAAAAAACTTAATTCTTTTTATGTAAGCAAAATAGATATACCCTCTTGGGCTTGATCCGCGGCCTATCCGCGAGTAAAACTCTAGTACGTTTACTACATCAACCCATAAACATTTCATTCCTGGGCTTGGACTTCCCTTTTTCTAGGAAAGAGGATAATATAGCTTCCACGCTTGTCTAAGACAGATCGGCAAGTTCCATGCATCGTTTATATCGATGTATAATTTCTGTTACGATATTTTCCTTCAACACTACTAGCACGTCATTTGAAACGCGAGCCGAGGGCCTTAGCAACAACTGTCATGGCTTCAAAAACATTCTCACAGTATAACGTCACATAAAAAATTCCAAGTACCGTAGCCAGTATTGCCAAAACGCCCAGCACCTGCCAATTCGCCATTCTTACACTACTGTTCTTTAATTAATAGGCTTAATAACTTAAATAGCCGCTCGCTGCGGGGTAAGGGGTAATGAAGGGGATTAACTGATAAACTGTAAGCCAATACAGTGATAATTTCATTTTTAGGGTTTTTTAATACATCAATCTTACTTTGATTCGATGAAGCTGAATATCTATAATATTATAAAATTCTAAACATGTCCTGTCTGTGCATTGAAGCTATTTAAATAAAAAACAACTGGAATAGACTATATATACGACGGAGAACACGATGCAATTTTTTTGCCTGAGTTCAGCAGACAGCAGACGGCCCACTTGATGGAAAGCGGTCACCATCGCCTATGGACATTTGCAATACCAAAGGTGCTACAAATACGCTGCTGCTCTCTTAAGGGAGACTGGAACCTGGTATCTAATGTCGGAACACAAGTCAAGGTTTTTATAGCGGCATACTCTATACCATGGGTGGTAGTCATCCAGTAGGGCAAACAGCCTACCACTGGCTGTGGGTTGTTTTGTCGCCTCTTACGAAAGGTTGCCCGGCCGCAGGAAATTGTATTCTTTTTCCGTTCCTGTACGGATATATCTTTTATTGTTTATATTATATAGTTTATAAAGTCATTGTAAAAAAGAACATGTAAGAAAGACCAAAAAGCTGGCCTATATTTAGGGAATTAGCGTTGTCATATAACGTGGGAATGCGGCCAGCATTTTGGGAACGCTCCCCACCGACAGCGATATAGACTACATTTTTTACTTGTAAATGTTTATAATTATTTTTTTTGTAGTGTAATTTAATTTTTAAGATAGTTTAATTTCTAAAAAATATATTTTCGGAATCAGCTCAGATCACTAAATTTTTTTATTTTATAATTCATTGTGCAAACTGGACACCCCTACAGGTTAATTATAGTCCGTATAATAGATGACGGCGATGGACATCGTATAATTTTATTCTGAAAAGTTTTTTTTATATTATAAAGGCGTTTGACCCACATTGCACCTCAAGCCAGGTGTAAATGCGATTAAAATGGAGCAAGCCTTGCCTAGCGTCTTACGAAATACTTTTTAATTAAAATTTTGATCAAATTCTTTGTGTCTACACACAGAACTTAATCAAAATTTTATTACCTACGATCTATCATAGGTACCCAAAGTGGTCCGTATGGGCTCCTGGAGGTCCACATCGAGCTTCAAGGGTCCACGTCAGCGAAAACAAAATCTGTCCGCGAGCTGCAAATAGGGCTCTACATTAGTGAATTCAATTTAAGCAAGTCGTCATGAAATTTTTACATTCTATTTATAGAAAATTAAAACAATATGATAGTACGCTATATGAGAGTACTTACAAGTTATAAAATTTATACTGAAATCAACGCACAAACGAATTGTCCAAATCGGTTCATAAACAAAAAAGTTATGGCTGAACATATATAAAATATATATATATACATTTCTCATATTCTAAAAGTACGCTTGTAATTGCTTGAACATAGGGATGAAAACAATAATTTTTGTCCCTGGGAAATGATTTTCCCTGCTGTCAAAAAATTTATTAACTATGCGAACCATAAATACATATCCCAACTTTTTTTACCGCCACTTAAATCGCAGTATAAATTGTAATAAAAAATATCAACAATTTTGTAAAATCATATTATACTAGTAAATTGCTTTTCAAATTTACGCTGAGGTTTTACGCTTCAGCAGCAACCTCCACCAAAGTGAAAAATGTACTGTTCACGATGTCAAAGCAAGACAATTCGCTAATGTCCGCTGAGACTTTTCTGTGATCTGAATTAAAATCTATTACAATCCAAAACATCTTAATATCTTGTAGCACCTTAACATATATAAACTAGTAAACTGGCGCCCAACTCGAAGTTCGAACTAAAATTATATAAAATTAATATATTTCGAAAAAAAAAAACAAGAAAATCGTCACCGCGGGAGTTAATAATTTTTTTATAATAATGTGTCGAGTTTTCTTTTGGGAATTAGACCCATCACCGGTCGAGAATAAGCTTGGGAACGTTTAACTATTTCGTATTTTACCGCTTTGTCGCCGAAGAGACGCGTACTGAAAAGCAAAGTGTTAACCTTGGATGAAAGGCCTATTAACCATCATATAAACCATCTTTTGTCTAAATATGTCACTTTCACCGCTCGGGTAACAATCTATTATTACTACACGACGACTTGAGAATCTCTTTCCGTTTTTGAAGTCCGTTATTTATTAATTAGTAGTAGTTTAGTGGAGTTATTTTGTAAAGATAGGGGGTCCACCAAATACAGGGAAAATTGGCAAGGGGTCTACGAAATTAAATAGTTTGGACACCATTGGTGTAAAAGGTTGATTTAAAACATTTTGTATTTTCTTCTTTGTTTGGGATTATGGATTAAACGCTTTATACTTTAATATCTAGAAAGAAAAAGAAAAGTAAGAAAGAAAATATTTATTTCCAAAAATGCGACACTTAATAATAATTTATAATAATAACAATAACAATGAAAACGTGTGCCGCAATTTGCAAAATAAGGTTGGCACTTAGTTTTTGCTGTGCCGAAACATAGTCCGTCACAGCACTGATTTTCAGTGCTTTAACTTTAGATGTAGTTCTGATGTGTTTCTTAAACATTTACATAAGTATACGTACTTATTTACAACCCACTATTATAGGTAGTTATAAACCATATACCTATGCTTAAAACTATTAATTTATATCAAATAGCCAAAGTCAAGAACTGAAATCAATACTTTAACTCGTTATCAACGGGAAACCGCTTATCTTTTAATACCATTAATCGTTTAATTATTATTTATCATGTTGCGTAAACATCGTCATAATTAATAAAAAATATATCATTACATTTGAAAATAATTCCAGGCATTAATAAAAGGATCTTGCTAGTCTTTTTTTTTTTTTGTTTATATTGGCTACGTTCCATTAGGGACGCACAACGACCACGTCCACGACCGCGAGTTTTCCCGTTCCATTTGCTTCTTGGCGTAACGATCGTAAACCCAAGTGGAACGGCTATTCGACCCACCTATTGACATGGGTCGTCGTGAGCGTTGTGTGATCGAAAATGATGACGTCATTAGTGACGTTTACGCCACGACCACAACGATCGCGGTCGCCTTGTGGTACGGCTAACTGAGCGTTTTGGGCGTTGTGAACTACTAGCGGAATGCCCTAAATGAATAGGTTCGTGTTTGACTGACATTGCGCCTGATGTCAAGCGGAAATGCAGTCTAAGGTGGAGCACGCTTACCTGGAAGATACCTGCTTACGTGAGACTTGAAGACACCTAGACTATATATTTCAGGAAAAACAGACGACGGTAAAGAGTTCCACTCTTCAGAGCTGTACGTATGATAAAAGTGGAAGCATAGCGTTTTGTCCGCTTTGTTAGTATTTCCACCATATATCGGTGACGTGAGCTCGTACGTCTGCTTGTCCGGTGATCAAAAGACTAGCAAGTTTCTTATAGGACTGTTCACATAGAAATGTCTAGTCGTCCAGATACCGGACGACTAGACATTTCACTGATAAGATGGCACCCATTCTGATTTTTCTATGGAAAATATTCGTCTAAATTTTTTAATTGCAAAACTATCAAATAGGCAGATGGCCGTTTGCAACACCAGGGCGAATCCAACGCGTTGCCAGTCTTGAGGATCGGGTAGAAGGTGTGGAATAAAGGAGATGGGAGTAAGGGTCGCCTTGCTGTCACCCTGTTTGTGACTATAAGGTTTGTAGCAGTAAGAGGTAGAGTTTAACTATACTTCAGATGGCAGAGAGTGGTATTCAATGTCGAGTGCTGATGTGAACTGAAGTGAAGTAATTTATTTTGGAAACGGTAACCTAAGTACAAATATTAACAAGTCGTACAGCTAATACAATATATAGCACAATCTGTGAGCGGGACGGATGATGTGCGAGCGAGATAGAGCTACTCTAAATATGTGCGCTCCCGCGTTGCGCTAGCCACTAGTTAGGACGGCAGTCTGGCAGGACCGACAGACAGACACAGACGCCGCCAATCACGCTCTCTTCACGTCCCCGCGAGGTACGCCAGGAGACATAGTGCCACCATAGGACCAGGCGTGTTGCTGGAAAGTTTCCTTCGCCGTTTCTTTTCTCCCAGCCCAAACACGTTGCGAAACGGCAGTAAAATAGCGTAGGCCGCTGCGAACTGCCGATCCCTGTCCGCCGGGATCCTTCCCCTTGGGCTTTATACTACACGTCGCCCGTTCTCAATTAGTACATTGTCTCGCCCTCTAGTCGGCATTGTTAGATTCAACCCCTTTTCATGGCAGCAATCCAGCCGAGGTTAAGCCCCCTAGGGAGCTCCCTCGAGCAAGTTGCCCCCTGGGCTCGAGCGCCTTCGTTTTGCGAAGTTCGGATTTTTTTTAAAGAGTACATTGTAAGCCGACAAATTACAAATCAAAATCACACTACATAATTATGTGGACTGATAGGCATGTCGGATTACAGTGGATACCGTCGGATTAGGGACTAACTACACTTATTCAGATCAATTCAGATTTTGTCCATAGAAAATACAAGTTTTTTATGAAGACACGTACAACAAATTACAAATCAAAGTCACACTACATAATTATGTAGAGTGATAGGCATAAGAATAAGTCTAAATGGCGCTCTGTTATTCGTACCTACCCCGCAAGGGAACTGGCGTGAAGTTATGTATGTATGATAGGCATGTCGGATTACAGTGGATACCGTCGGATTAGGGACTAACTACGCTTATTCAGATCAATTCAGATTTTGTCCATAGAAAATACAAGTTTTTTTATGAAGACACGTACGCATCCGTTCAACTTTTCGCATCTATTCAGCTTCGCAGCGAACAGAGATAAAATGAAGACAAGTGTGTTTTTATCATTCGCATGCTCAGGACAGCATTCAGCGCTGTATCGCCGCGTTCAGCGCTGCATGCGGATTATCTGTAGCATAAAGTGGCAACACTAAGCGGATGGCCACACCATGACTCGCACATCATTAATATCGAATGCTCATAGTTTTCAAGATGTCTTTTTGTTTCATTTAATTGTGTTTTATAATAAGTTTGATTTTAAGAATACTCTGTCATGTGATTATTGATCTCTGGAATACAAAATATTTGAAGTTGAATTGGCTCGGATATTATTCCACATCACTATCTACTCTCATTTTTTCGACAGGTTTCAACTTGAATAGTTTTAGATTTGATTATTATTTGATGATGGTATCAGAGAGTAACATACGCTTCTCAGTCACTCAGAGCTGTACGCGGTAGGAAGAGGCATTTGAACGAAGATAACACGCAAGGAGAGCCTTAACAATATTACTCTCCTGTACGCAGCTGGTCGAATCGGAGCCGAATAAGTGTGACCAAAATTGTCCAGCGAAATGCGAATGGAGCTGAGTAAATTTAGTCAGTCCCTAAGACAGGGGCCTGATTATTGGAATGAAATTAGCCATTAAGTGATGTTAAACCTTACTATTAGAACATTTGACCACATAGCATACGTTCCATTCGGGACTCACAACGACCACGTTCACGACCGCGATTTTTCCCGTTCCACTTGCTTGCCGGCGTTACAATCATAAATCCAAAACGGCTATTCGACTCACTTCTTGACATGGGTCGTAGTGAGCGTCGTGTGATCGAATCGTTTTCGCCACGACCACAACCGCGGTCGCCTTGTGGAACGGCTAACGGAGCATTTTGGGCGTTGTGAGCTAATGCTGGAACGCCCTGTCTCTCATTCTCATTCATTAATTGTCAATTTGTGGTCAGTTTACCATTCGTTCAGTTCATTTATTCATCATTGAAAAAAATAATAATCGTCGTGGCTTGCGTTTTTAAAAATTAATTAATTTTATTTAATGTGTTGTTTTGTAATATTTATCGACTCGTATTAAAAATGGGTGCGTGGCCCGAAGTTACTATAGCTAAGTCGGAAAACCGCCATGAAATCAAATTGGCGGGCGCGGAAATATCGAAACTTATTTCTGAAGAAGGTTTAGATAAAAATATCTTCGAATTAACTAATATTAATCTCCTAAATATTAGTGATACTTGTCTCGAAGCTATCCCTAATGATATCAAGCGGCTGGTGAATTTGCAAACACTTCTTTTATTTGGAAACAAAATCGCTGATTTTAACGAAAACATAACCTCTTTCCCAAAATTAAAAGTGCTGGATTTGTCTCGCAACCAGATAAAGAGTATTCCAGAGAGCTTGAATAACATGAAAATGCTTACCAGCATCAACTTTAGTTCCAACGAAATAGAAATTATGCCAAAAATCGGGGACTTCCCAAACTTAATTTGTGTCGATATTTCTAATAATAAACTAAAAACCTTTTTGGATGTTGAAAATGCAAATTTGCCACATTTAACCGATCTGAATCTGAAAGGAAATATGATAGATTCTGTGCCAGGGTATGTGGCTCGCACTCTGCAGGCATTGAAGAATTTAGACATAGGAGATAATCAATTAAAGACTGTTCCAGGGGAAATAGCTAGTATGTCCAAATTAAAAGGTAATTCAACATGTTTGAACGTAATTTGTTTTTTTTTTAAATTAGTAAGCTACTTATTGTTTGATTAAAAATAGACAGTGCAACATTTTCAAAATATTGCATCATGTTAATGAAGTTTTTATATTATAGTGCAATTTACTATTATGTATTACTTACTGCATATAATTTAAGACACCAATAACTTTCACAATATTTTTAAATCACTAAATTTATATTCCAGTGGCTGTATGTTCTATTCAAACATATTCATAAATAAATCAGCAGTACACACCATATATATTTATAATCTATGCAAGTTGCTTGTACATGTACAACTTAATCATTTGCCCCATCAGTAAACCTTCAATTTTGACTTATATGTATGACCTTCAAAAGTGTTCTGCAGTGGAACTTATTTACATTTGAATATGGCAATTCAAACTACAATCAACAATGTCAATATAATATTTAAATCAAAATTTTAATTGCAACAATTGTACTACAATTAATTTTATAATCTTTCAACAGAACTCAACTTGAAAGGCAACAAACTAACAGACAAGCGTTTCTTGAAACTTGTAGACCAATGTCGTACAAAACAGATAATGGACTATATCCGCGACCACTGCCCAAAAGTTGACCAGAGCCAACCAAATGTAGGCAAAAATAAGTCTAAAAAGGGCAAAAAGGATGAGCCACAGACTGAAGATGATATTAATGATCTATGTCATTCTTTGAAAGTATTGCATGTTGAAGATGAAGTGTTAAAAATTAAGATTATAGAATCTCAAGTCGCTAATGTTCGTCCGTACATCCTATGCTGTGTAATTAATGATTTAAATTTCACTGAGGAGTCCTTCAAGAAGTTTATTCAGTTGCAAACGAAGTTACATGACACAGTCTGTGATAAAAGGAACATTGCGACAATTGCTACACATGATTTGGCCAAGATCCCACCAGGTATTGCTATACTATTTTTTTTTTAACAAGCGACTATTATTATTGCTAATGATATATCGCACTCCACAATCAAATCAGATTCATTTATTTGCATAAACACATGAATTTTAAAGATGTTACATTTTAATAAAACTACGTTTTAATGGTTTTAAGCGCGGTAATTTTATTTGATTTTGGTTTTTCCGACGTTTCGGCCACTTTTCACTAAAACTATTAAGACCCAAACCCAGCAAAAACCAGCTGCCAGACCTCAAGACACTGTGAGCTCTTTCTGCGTACAATGGAACACAAACCAACTTGACTGATAATTACTTTTATTTTTCCTTCCACCCATTTTAATATTATATAAAATTATTAGAGCTAGGCATGTTTGCTGAAGAGTTTCTTGCGCCGCTTCTTCTCTTCAAGCCATAACATGTTGCGAAACGGTAGTAAATTAGATTAGGCTCCCATAGAGTAAATAATAACCATAAACAAAATTAAAATTAAATAATTAAAGTAACAAGTTAGCGGTAGGCTAAATAAAACTTTAACAATACTCATTGACACTTGACATCTTTGTCTTCTGTGATCACGGCCACTGAAAAGTGGCTGAAACATCGGAAAAACCAAAATCAAATAAAATTATCGCGCTTAAAACCGTTAAAACGTAGTTTTATTATGTATACAAGTCGCGAAAACTTAAGAAAATATTATGTTACATTTTAATTTAAAACATATACATTTTGTTGCTAAACTGGCATGCATCTGTTTTTTGATAATATATTAAATTAAATTGTTTCATTTCTGTACGTACATTTTGTGATTTCACAGCTTTTATATGGTTTTAGATTTCTAGAGATAATTTTATGTTATTTATGTTAAATGTATGTAAGACAAGTGTGATTTATAATAATGTTATTTAGTAGTGACATGAGGTTGTAATGAATGAAAAGGTTGCATTAATTGCAGACACATGTGTATACTAGTTAATATTAGTGACTGTTCAAATGAGTCTTATATATAGTACAAAAAAGTTATGTGTTAGCAATTTTGCCAGGTGGTAGGGCATTTGCCCGACTGGATGGCTACCACCCTTGGTCTAAAGTATGTCGCCATAACAACTATGAGGTGTATTCCGGCATTAGTTATCAGGTTCCAGTCTCCCTTAAGAGAGCAGCAGCGCATTTGTAGCACCTTTGGTGTTGCAAATGTCTATAGGCGATGGTAACCGCTTTCCATCAAATAGGCCGTCTGCCTGTCTGCTGAGCTCCTGCAATAAAAAAAAATTAGCTACATTATACCCTTTCCAAGCATTTATTTTACTTTTGACAGCTTGATACAGGATTTATTAGTAATGTCTTAATGCATTACAGACTCGATTTGTTATAAAAATTAACTTCATTTATAAATAAGTTTTCATCATTTTAACTTCTATATATATTTTTTTTAGAAATACTATATCTTGTAATAATTATACCCACATTTCAATTAACATATTTTAAATTTATTAAATAAGCCGTTTTTGTAATAAAGTAGAACATTTTTTTTTTCAAATCGATTACTTTCGATTAATTCACTTAAAGTGTCGATGGGTTAATAGTCTGTGCATTACTTGTCTCACAGAACATCCACTATTACGTCACCCACAACAATAAAGTACGACAATTATGTCATTCGTTTCTTGTCGGCTTTACTGTCAAGAAATATGTAACTTGATAGACATGCAAACGTCAAAAGTAAAATAAACTCTTGGAAACAGTATACTAAGTAGTAGTTAGTCTATATATATATATATATATATATATATATATATAAGAAATCTAAAAAAAATTGCATCATGTTCTCCGTCTTTATATAGTGATTCTAGTTGTTTTTTAGTTTTAGGGATGGACACTGTATGTTTATTATTTTGTAATATTGTAGATATTAATCATAATAAAAACTATTTAAATATAATGTAAGCATTGAAGGCACAGTGACAGGCCTTTCTTTTGACCACACTGTGGCTCTCATGTTGATTTGTCCTGCCACCTATATATAGTTTGTGCTCCTTGCCTATACAGAGCGGCAATTATAATTATGAATGTTATATATATATATATATATAGTGACTATATGAGTGATAGGTCAAAGATTAAAATACAAACAATTTTGCATGTCAAATAAGCACTCAAACCTTGGCTACATCTGCATAATGTTGCATGTCGTAGTGGTGCAGCTATAGTAGAGGCTTTACAGGGGACATAAACAGTTGTGTTTTGAGCACATCTTTCTGTAGGTGGATAGTAACTTTCTTTACTGAAAATTTTGAGCATTACATAAAAAGTCTAGTTATATTTTTGTAATTTTTTTTTTAAATGCAGATCAGCAGACAGGCAGACGGCCCACTTGAAGGAAAGCGGTTACCATCGCTTATGGACATTTGCAACACCAAAGTTGCTACAAATGCGCTGCTGCTCTCTTAAGAGAAACTGGAACCTGGTCACTAATGCCGGAATACAACTCAAGGTTGTTATGGCGACATACTTTAGACCAGGGGTAGTAGCCATCCAGTCGGGCAAATGCCCTACCACCTGGCTGTGGGTTGTAAAGTCGCCTCTTACGACAGCCAGCCCGGCCGCAGGAAATTGTATTCTTTCTCTGTTCCTGTACGGATAGAAAAATAAATAAAACAAAATATCCATAGAATCATTCAAATACAATTATAAGGTGTAATTAAAGCTATAACAACATCATAATATGCCATACAATAAAAATTACCTTAGTTCTATATTACTTTAGTCTATGGTTGTAGCAGATTGTGTTTCTCTTTGCACTGAAGAAATTATAATGATAGATAAAAAGTTGTACTGACAACATTTTGAATAATTTTTGTTTCCACCAGGCGATCTGACATATACAGCGAAATCTCCGACTGCCTTAACCCTGACGCCACTATCGAGGCTCCGTCCATACACGGGAGAGCACCTGTTCCAAGAGCTCATTGCAGAAGCGGAAGCATTGAGAAAGAAGAAGAAGAGAAATGTATATTCTGGTATTCACAAGTGAGTGTCTTGATACCTCATATAAAAATATTAAAAACGTCGTATAATTTGTGTACTAATAACAGTGGTATTTAATCTGTAAAATCAAACATCATTGTCATTAACGTCAATCAATCATGACAAGAGACAGATCATCGAGCTCCCTTCTAATGGCTGAACCTGACATGGTAATAAGTGTTTATACTAAAATATATTTGTTTCAATAATAATTAAGAGTTCATATAAAATAAACATAATAAAGATTATAATTGGTGTTTATATTAGTAATATAAGAACAAGAGCATTTGGACAGATGTAACATAAAATAAAAGCTATTTGTAAATTAATAACTCTTTAAAAAACAGCACAGTAATATTAGTTCCCATTTTGTAAACCATTGTAAATTACCATTAACAATTGTAAACCAAATTAGTTGAAATACAACATCTACATACATCTAAATGTGTAAGGAGCATTGCTATATTTATAATTTAGTTTATGAATATTGTTTGCTTTTTTACTATGGTGTGCAAACAGAAATTGTCGTATTATTAAAATAATAATAATAATAAATAAGCCTCTATGTGTTGGCCTCCCCATGGCCCCACGCAAGCCCTCCAAAACAAACACATACATACATACATACATAACTTCACGCCAGTTCCCTTGCGGGGTAGGCACGAGCAACAGAGTGCCATTTAGGCTTATTCTTACACACCTCACTTGCCTCTTTGACATTCATAACTCTTGTCATGCAAGCTCATCTGTTCTTAAGGCTTGTACAAAACAAACACACATATTGTATATCCCCAAATGAAGCAAGTCACGCTTTTGTTATGGGTAATATACAACAGACAGACAGACAGACACCCAGACCATAGTAAATAATTGAGAAAATATGTTTCCGAAATTTACTGTACCAGGAATCAAACCCGGAGCCTCTGTGTTGCAGTGCGGTACGCCGGCAAAGGCTTAACCCGTGCAACCACAGAGGCCAAAATGGTTATAGAGTTAATATAAATATTTGGTTTGGTAATGTGAATTACCAAACCAATAGAAATGAAGAGGTGTCAACCAACTAAAGTGGTATGGGTATATAATGAGGAGGGATGAAAGTCATGTGACAAAAAAAATGTTAAACTACGAGATGGACAGGTACAAACATAAAGGCAGACCAAAAAAAGATGGATGCATTGAGTGAAGGATAATTTGTGGTGTGACAGAAGATGTAATTAGTATATAAAAAGGTAAAACTAAACCTTTTTGCTGAAAAGAATAGAAACCGTTACACGTATTTATTTATTTATTTAATTTGTTTGGGAAACATACAATAATTAATATTCTTAAATACAAAACACAAAATTAATACATATATCAATCAAGTTTCCACTAACAAATAGTTTATATAATAAAAATAAAAAATTGGCTCAAATAGTTAATTACAAAAAAATTTACAATTATACGAAAAATTATATCAATAAAATGTCAATTTAATTTACATTAGGTGAACATTGAATAAAATTGAAAAAAAAATGTCACAATAATTACTAACAAAATAGAGATTAAAAAAATTAAATAAGTATTTAAAAAAAGTTTATGTCATTATTCTAAAAGTCATTGGGTCATTCTAAATTACAACATTTTTTAATTTGGGTCTTAAATTGATGAAGTTACCTATGAAAGGATCAATACTAGTAATTAGTATGTAAATTAGTTTAATTAATCCGCTGATTGGTATCCAATTTTGCCTCCTTCTCAGCTTGTCCTTCAACAAAGGCCTCCTTGCCTCAAGCTATTTGTTGCCCATTTCTCTCTGTCTTTACAGGTTCTGGACCGCAATGTCCCTGCTGTGTGTTTCAAATTGTCGTCCCATCTCTTATAAAGTCATCCTCTACGCTTTTTTCCATCTTTTGGGTACCACTCTGTTATCTAACATATTGATTGGTTTTTATTATCTCTCATATGTCCGGCCCAGTCCCATATCAACTGTTTTATTATTCTTGATGCATTTTTGAACTCTCTCAATGCTTGAAGACGAAGGTCTTCGACGGCAGGACTGATCCACAAATTCCAAGTCGTTCAACGGGTTAAGGAGCGAGTTATGTTGGGTGTTTCTCTTATGGATAAAATTAGAAATGAAGATAGCCGTAAGAGAACCAAGGTAACCGACATAGCTCGCAAAATTAGCAAGTTGAAGTGGCAGTGGGTTGCTCACGTCTGCCGCTGGACCGATGGCCGATGGAGCAGACGAGTCCTGGAGTGGAAACCGCGTCTCGGTAAACATAGTGTCGGTCACCCCACGGCCCGATGGACTGACCCGTTGGATGAGGAAGTCAAAGGACAAGGGTGAGTGGCGGCGACTTGGGGAGGTCTACGTCCAGCAGTGGCCTGCGAATGGCTAACGACGACGATTTTTGAACTTAGTAAATTGATTGATTGTAGATATATAATATAAATAAAGCTGTTATTTGTGAAACAAATGTCTATTTCAGATATTTGTATTTACTGGAAGGCAAATCTCAATACCCGTGCCTCGTTGACTCCACCGGGAAAGTGATTAGTTTCCCTCCTATCACTAATGCAGAAGACACCAAGGTAAGTTTACCCTTTAAATAAATACTATCATCCCCTAAATGTCCCACTGCTGGACTCAGACTTCCCAATTTTTTAGGGTTATAGTTGTTATACCTGCTGTGATTGTCGAAAGCAGATCAGTGAGTTACATACATGGGCTATCTCGATGAGCAGGTCTATTTGTCTGTTTGACAACTATCAACCGGGCTCTTATTTCCTACTTTATGATAAATTTTATTTTTCCAGATGTCCCACCAAACAAAATCAATATTAGTGGAAGTGACTTCGCAATGTTCCTTAGGTTCCTGCAAGACTGTGATGGACAAAGTCCTCGAAGAGTTCCTAATGCTTGGCATAGGAGACGACCCTGGCAAGGCTGAAGGCAGCAGTCACACTCTCACTGTGCAACAGGTGAGTGCACTTTTATCATGGATGAAAAATGCTAGGATTAGTGAACACCACTGAAATAATATTCTGAATTTTTTTCTAGAGGGTGCCATAATAATATTGTCTTATCTTGCGTTTTGATATAGATAGACACCACAAGATTTAAATTTTTAATTACTTTTAAATATACACCTATAACTGAACAATGGTTGTACGATATTTATTGTTTTTAATTTAATTATGCATTTGTGTTTTATTCATCACAATGTCAGGCAAAGATACAGAGTCCATACAGCAGTATCTGACTTATGACATTTGACAGTGACGACACTTAGATGTTTTGTATTGCCATTACAAAAAACCACAGATATTGATAGCAAATAAATAATCAATTAACCAACTAACAGAATAAAAAGTGTTAAGCAACAGTTTATTACGGAGGTACATACTGTTGCTTATATACATTTTGATATTTTGGTACATAATATATCTAGCTTCTTATTAATATAATGGTTGAAATAATCAGACAACAGTGCTTTTGTATTTAATTATATGGTAAGCGAGTATTAAAACTTGAACACGAACGAGAAGTGGGGCTCCCCCTACTCTCAACTACACAAAGGTTTTTTAGAACTTTTGTTCCGAGTACGACGATGATCTGGAGGGAAATTCCCACCGAGGTTATCTTTCTGCGCTACGACATGAGGTTATTTATGAAAGCCATTTCTTAGAGTCCGGGGGGTTTGCAAATGTCCATAGGCAACAGTGATCACCTTCTATCAAGTGGGCTGTCCACCTGCTTGCTTACTTAGGCAATCAATAAAAACTACATTTTTAACTGAGGTAGTCTAAGCACTTGTGTAAACGACACACTGTCACCATGCTGTTATTCTATAAATCTCTATGTATGTGCAAACATTGTCCGCGATATATGTGGGGCATATTGATAGTGAAACTGTGGGGGTGTAATGTACACTAGCGGTGTGTAGCTCTTAAGTGATTAACTCAAACGATATATATCCGACGCGAAGAGTGATTAAAACTGTATATCATTTGCGTTGAAAATGTGCCTTTATATCTTTAACTCTTCAATTCATTCCTGTTCCACGCGATGACTATAGATCCCGATGAAAAGAAACTAGAAAGAAAAGAGAAAGAATGATTAAACCCGCGCACTGCGCATGCGTAGTAAGTGAACGAGGAAACCGAATATAATAGCAAGCCAAAATAAATCGTAACACTAGAGTTTTATGCTGCAATTTTATATTAATGTAATTAATTTTATTATATTTTTTCACTCTATTTGTTTATATTTTTTTCATATCAGTTTACCAGTATTCAGTATATCACTCACAGATAATAACTCATCTTGTCTGCACTTGACACTGACACTATTCACTGTAAAGATAAAAAGTTAAAGATATAAAAGAGTGATACATATCTTTGTATCAAAAAGATATATATCACTCTTTTCTTCTTGATGAGTGATTTTTCCCATGACTAATATACACTGTCTGGTGGCGCGATACCACACGCGCTTAGTGTGTTAAACATTATTTGAAAATAAAACTACACAGTAAAACATCACGTTTGAAGTTTGAAGTCAAAAACTAGTATTATTGTAATGGAGGTTATGTCAATGTCAAACATTTATGCCCAAATTCTATTTTCAGCCAATTTCTTGTACAAAATGACAATCACACATGGATTTATAATTAAGTAAGCTACCTAAACACATTGTAATTATGCGTGTAGGTGACCAAGCGAGGACTCCTAAGAAACCCGCCAGTCTCCTTCAAATTTTAACTTATATGTATAACCTTCAAAAAGTGTTCTCCAATGGAACTTATTTTGAATAAAAAGTTTTTAATTAGAATTTGCTATGAAATTGTAACAGACAGAGTTACTTTCGCGTTTATAATATATATTTTTTATTTATTTATATTAATTCATTAACAAAAATATTTGTGTCTGAAATATAATACGTAGTCATAATTACAATTATATAAAAAAAACTAATTTACAATAAACATTATTAATTTTACAAAAATATGTCACTAGGAAGGCATTTTTATATAATTATATTATTATTTAAGCATAAAAATAATCGTCAACTGAATAATATGCTTGTTTGACTGAATAATATTAATTTTAATTTATGTATGTATGTTTATCTTTTTCAGGTGAAAGTCGTAGATTTAGAAGGCAACCTGAAGAATGTGTACCCGTCAAGGACGGACTGCGTGTATGAAGGCACTAACATCAAAGTATTAAGACTTAACAAGAAATAACTCTTTTTTTATAATTTTATTTTTGCTTTGTAACAACCCAGTAAGGTTTTATTATCTTTTGATTGATTTTTAAAACAATTTTTTTTTTTTGCTAATAGTGATATTGAAGAAAAACAGGAATTATAAACGCCCAGTAAAAATATAGCCTCAGAAAAGCGCATAAAACAAACAGTCGTAAAGGTGCCACAACACTATGCGATTCTTTTGTTGCGTTTTGATATTGCATATCACCATTAGACTTTTAACAAACTTTTATTACTTAAATCATTATTAGATTGTGTCACTCAAGAATTGTAAAAATTTAATAAGTTTTTTCTATTCCATTTAATTTGCATGATTCGGTAAAAAAAAATTAAAATAAAATGTTGGTTGAAATAAAACTTCAGTGATATTTATTAGCAGTAGCAAAACGCAATAGAAGAAAACAGCTATGAAATGTTCTATATAGAAAAGTATCATAAAATAACTTTTTTTTTGGGTGTTTGTCATTTCTAGGAATTTTTTCCTTGATAGTGGTCACAAACTTGAAGAATATTTCTTTATTATTATTTTTTTTTCTCTTTAAAATTGTAACTTGTACTCCATCCATACAAAGCTATCATCGTTGGTTCTATATATTTTATATGTAATTTTCAAAATCTTAGTATTAAAAATTGTATCTATGCTGCATTAACGGGTCTGTCCCAATTTATTGTCTGTGATGTAAACCCTACCATTGTAATCGATGTTTCACATCAATAAAAAGTGTATTCTAACTTTATAAAACATAAGAAAAAAGGTTTTGTTAACTGTTTTTGTAATAAAGTTTTTCTTTAACATTTATGTGTGTATTACACTCATTTACCACTACAAGCTTTCTTTCTATATGAAGACATTCAATTTTATCCAGTTAGTTGTAAGTTTACATGTGTTTTTCTATATCAAATTTTAAATTGTCCTAAAGTACATACCCGTGAAAATTGCTTGGATGTTACACAGACTGAAGAGGTGGGCGCATGAATGAGGCCAGTTAGTCGCTATTAGTTATTTGCGTTAGTCGTTCAGTAACATCGACAAAAGCGTTTGGAAAAGTATAAAGATTGTATGGTAATCTTATTTCTAGCCAAATCCTGTCGATGCCGTCAGCCTGTATACAGGAGAGGAGTGCGAGTTACAGATTTCCAACACAATCGTCACCCGCACCACAACAGTAATCTGAGTGAAGAGAAAAGCAACTGCATTTTTGAAGCGGTTTCTCTGGCTAGACGTGATTACTGGTTTCGACGCTTTACTTTAAATTTTGCCAGTTGCAACAAGTTGTCACACTAAGAAGATCGTAACAGAAGCGAGTATATAGATTCCTGCTATAACGAGACTTGGCTTTGGAAGATTCCTGTGGGCATATCAGATTCCCGTGATACTTCTTATTGGAGTAATAAGCGCCATCTAGTATAGAATAGCATTAATAGTCTCATAATCACTTTAGTTCAAAAAGCCTTATATCGTAAACCATAAAGTTAAAAACTATTACTGACTGTTACTGTCAACGTAATGACAATTTGCACTATGTATGCAAAACTGCAAATATTTAGAAAATGTTTGTTTGGTAACCTGCGTTAATTGATAAATTGTACAGAATAGAATTATGTGATAATTATAAATGAAAAGTTAAACTACTACCATCATGAGGCGCAGTCTAGCGCCGAGCCAAGTTGGCTCCGGCGATAATGTATTTAAGAGCCCACTTCTCGACTCATCCAAACGCAAACGGCGGGAGTGTACAAGAATTCCTTTGGCTCAGAAGTCGCCTTCACAATCCTTATCTATGTCTGACCATGAGAATCTCATCCGCCAAATACTCAGTAAGCCTTTCAAAGTACCCATACCGAACTACATTTCATCTTTCTGCAGTAAAAGTTTGGGTTTAAAACGCAGTCAAGTTAGACGCGCCCTCCACGATCCCGATGAACCAAATGCACTGGTTTTATTTCGGCCTCCTTATATTCCTGAGCATGAGAAGATGAAAATGAGTCCTAACGACATAAAAGTGGCAGTTGTCGTGGACCCTGTCCTAGGCAACATACTCAGACCGCATCAGAGAGAAGGCGTAAAGTTTATGTATGACTGCGTAACTGGGAATCAAATTGAAAACGCATATGGATGTATAATGGCTGATGAAATGGGGCTTGGGAAGACACTGCAATGTATAACTTTATTATGGACTCTATTACGCCAAGGACCAGACTGTAAACCTACAATTACCAAGGCAATAATAGTATGTCCAAGTAGTTTGGTGAAAAATTGGTATAATGAAATACATAAGTGGCTTTCACAGAGAATTAATGCCTTAGCAATGGATGGAGGCTCTAAAGCTGAAATAACATTGAAGTTACAACAATTTATGAACACATATGCAGCCACAAGGGTTGCTACACCAGTCCTCATCATTTCATATGAGACTTTTAGAATATATTCAAGTATATTACACTCATCTGAAGTTGGATTAGTACTTTGTGATGAGGGGCACAGGTTAAAAAACAGTGAAAACCAGACTTATCAGGCATTGATGGGTTTAAAGGCAAAAAGGAGAATTCTAATATCAGGAACACCAATACAGAATGATCTAACAGAATACTTCAGTTTGGTACACTTTGTAAATGGGGGCATACTAGGCACAGCTCAAGAATTTAAGAAACTATATGAAAACCCTATTTTAAGAGGTCAAGATGCTTTAGCCAGTGATTCTGAAAGAGAAAAGGCTCAAGAACGCCTGCAAACATTAACATCTATTGTAAATAAGTGTATGATACGTAGAACAAGTAGTTTACTTACAAAATACTTGCCGGTCAAGTTCGAGCAAGTTATATGCGTTAAGATGACACCATTACAAACACAGATATATAAGAACTTTATCAACTCAGATGCTATACGTAACAAATATGCTGGGACTGGTGAAAAGAGTGCTTTCAGTGCCCTGTCTAGTATTACAACACTGAAAAAATTATGCAATCATCCAGATTTAGTTTATGACAAAATTATAGAAAGGGCAGAAGGATTTGAGAAAGCTAGAGACTTATTGCCAAGCAACTATGATATTAAGGATGTGAAGCCAGAATATTCTGGCAAATTAATGATTCTAGACTGCATTTTGGCTAACTTAAAAACAAATACAGACGATAAGATTGTCCTTGTATCAAACTACACTCAAACATTGGATTTATTTGAAAAGCTATGTAGGAAACGGTGTTACCAATATGTAAGATTAGATGGCAGTATGACCATTAAGAAACGAGCTAAAGTTGTTGAGAGTTTCAACAGTAAGGAATCTAAAGAATGGATATTCATGCTAAGTTCTAAGGCTGGAGGTTGTGGTCTAAATTTAATTGGTGCTAACCGTCTTATCATGTTTGATCCGGATTGGAACCCAGCTAATGACGAGCAAGCTATGGCAAGAGTATGGCGTGATGGACAAAAGAAACCCTGCTATATCTATAGACTATTAGCAACAGGGACGATAGAAGAAAAGATATTCCAACGTCAGGCACACAAGAAAGCATTAAGTGATACTGTGGTTGATCAAAATGAAGAATCCTTACGGCATTTTACTTCTGAAGACTTGAAAGACTTGTTTAGGTTGGAAGAAAATACACTGTCAGATACACACAGCAAGTTCAAATGTCGTAGATGTGTCAACAACATACAGGTAACACTTCCACCAGAGAATTCGGATTGTACATCGGATCTTTCCAACTGGTACCATTGTGCTGATAAGAAGAATCTTGCTGATTTAGTATTGAAACAGTGTTGGGATTTAGCGAAGAGTATATCATTTGTATTCCACCATCGGTCAGCGGAAACCGAAGCAAAAGATGAAAAGGAAAATAAGGAGAATGTTCAAGCTAGAAAGAGAAAGCGAGATGACGAGGATAGCTACTCAGAACCAGATGACAGTGATGATGAAGATTATGAATAATTATGTTGCATTTGATTTTTTTTGTAAATAATTATGTCTATGAAGAAAATTTATTTTGTTTAAGACACTTAATGGTTTTTTTATTTGTAACTTTTTTGCATTATGGTTAGTGATTTTCTTTAATCTCATATTATTAATAGTAGTATTTTAGTATATCTTTTCACAGCTGAGAGAGGTATAGATAAATGTGCACTATGCCTTAGACTCTAAGCTAAGTTGTGCTTGCTAAGTTGCTAAGCTGCGTGTGTAAGCCTCTAAGGCTTAGAGGCTTATGCAAACACCTTATACAAGCAAAATTCTGTGCTGAATTGATTCTGAGCAAAATGTGTACAGGCTGCATAATGTACACAATTACTTTGCAATTAAGTAAAATGTATACCTTAGATGAAGGAAAATAAAAAAAAATTGGATTAAAATATTTTATTAAATAAAAATGTAAATATGTTTTAAAAAGTAACACTTAATATTAAATAACAAATTGTTAAAGTAATACATTCAGAACATATACAATATTAAAATAAGAATATAAAATTTAAATATGCAAAAATATAACTTATATAAAATCCAATAAAAAAATAACACAGATTCCATAAGCATGAGTAATTTCGAAGGACAACATTAATTTTATAATTAAAAACACCATTTTTTAAAACTATTACACATTTATTCTTGAATCATATTATTGAATCAATTTAGTTAACAGGGATGACTGGCGCCGTCTTAGGGAGGCCTACGTCCAGCAGTGCACTGCGAATGGCTGACAACGGTCAGTTAACAGGGACAGAACTAAAAAACACAACTTATTAAATTAGGGTAGGACATGATTTTAAAATGAGTTTGTAACAGTAACATGACATTTTATACTGAACCAGGTGGTAGGGCATTTGCCCGACTGGATGGCTACCACCCCTCGTCTAAAGTATGTCGCCATAACAACCTTGAGTTGTGTTCCGGCATTAGTGACCAGGTTCCAGTGCCCCTTAAGAGAGCAGCAGCGCATTTGTAGCAACTTTGATGTTGCAAATGTCCATAGGCGATGGTAACCGCTTTCCATCAAGTGGACCGTCTGCCTGTCTGCTGATCTCAATAAAAATAAATAAAAAAAAACCAGTGCAATGCACCACTTCAAATAAGGCGACGAGATTTGTATGGTTTGTACTGCGGCAGTACATTTGAAGCGATGAGGCCAGTGCGGTGAGCGTCATACCCTCACTTGCCCCGTACAGAACTTCTAGTTCGGAAATGTTCGTTAAGATTCGGATGTGATCGGTATCGCTCACCTCATTTTACTAGCAGTCGTACTCATGTTGTCCCTCTTTGTCATGTGAATATCCGTAGAGCGTTATTGTACTGCT
Organism: Dendrolimus kikuchii; assembly: GCA_019925095.2. NCBI lineage: Eukaryota > Metazoa > Arthropoda > Insecta > Lepidoptera > Lasiocampidae > Dendrolimus > Dendrolimus kikuchii. Next base: position 18,251,561 of record CM034406.1, on the reverse strand, counting down.
GTTCTCGTTCCGTCCTTCCTCTTACATTTGACGCATGAGTAGTAGTGGGACAAAATTTTTGAAGTAGTACAAATTTATTTTGTACTGCCTCACACTTGTACTACTCATCACTATTGTTGCGTACCCCTTTTATCTGCAACTTTTTATATATGTTTTTTAATTGATTTGAAGTTAAGTTGTCAATAATTAATATTCTCTGTCATGTAATAATTGCATCGTATTTTTTACCATTTTTCCATTAAATACACTATCTACATATCCAAAAGCTTATCATTCCTTGGGTTATCTCCGCAACAACTATATTCAATAATATTTTGTTAATTAGATTTTTTTCAACACACTTGCTCATAAAGTGGCTCTATGGTCACCGCAATTAGGCACAGAATGACACCCATAATCAAACTGTGACTAAAAAACATTATAACTCACTAGTGAGTTATAGATTTTTTTTTAATTTTATTGGTCGAGTTGCTTTGTTCTTAAAAAAGTTTTTATTCAAAAAAAAAAGATCGTGTTCTATAGAACAAATAAATTAATGTTCCTATTGCTTGCTCATTTCATGCAACTTCTTATTTAAATAGATAATTTTAACTCGTACGTGTTTAATAAATAAAACTTTCACTCATATATAACTTTTGTTTATCTACTAAACAAAATGAGTTTTTGTTGTTATTTTATTCACAAGTGTGTTGAAAAACGTCGTATGATACACGTGTGTATTGATGATTACCGTCCTCGGCTCTCTGAAGACCCTCGCCTACGGCTCGAGTCTCAATGGCGCCTCGGCGGTAATCACCAATGTTACACACTAGTACCATAATGTACTATTGCCTAGGCGAACGAGATTGCCCGAGTCCATTACTGTTTACTTCACTGAGTTTACAGTTTAACCTATAATAAAGCTACTACTTTTCTCATACATACATTCTACTAGGGTTAAATAAATTGCTTGGATAGGAAATGTACAGGTAAGATTAGGCGGTGGAATAGGTTGGGTAAAGTCTTTAATGACATTGAATTATTCTAGTTTATCTATATATATAAAAATCAATTGCTGTTTGTTAGTCTCGCTAAAACTCGAGAACGGCGGGACTAATTTGGCTTATTTTGGGTTTTGAATTAATTGTGGAAGCCCAGGGAAGGTTTAAAAGGTGAGTAAATATGAAAAAAATGCTTGGAATATAAGTAAAACCAACAATTAGGTTTCCCTTAGAAACTATTTTTATCTGTCAAACATTTGATGTTCATCCCTTCGTTCAGAAATCAAATTAAATTTACAAGTGACGCTTTTTTTTCTTTTTTTTGGGTTTGAATGTCAAACGTTTGACGTTCGTCCCGTCGTTCAGAAATCAACGTTTTTTATTTATCGATTCTGAGGCAGTACGAAGTTTGCCGGATCAGCTAGTAACAAATATCACTTTCGTTGATACATCAAAATTGAAAGACAGAAAATAACTATCTAATATTGGTGGCTTAAAGTAAATCGACCTTTGCTGACAATGCATATGAATTTTCAACTGGAACAACTGAGCTTAAGACCATAACTCCAACTTGGGGGTTGTGACGAATATCCTCGTTTCTCAGCTTCCTCGTTGACTTCATACGGATTCTTGAACAGGTTCAGCAGGAAACGAACTTTTTCAAAATCATTTTTCTCCGCATCATTGATTGCGTCCTGTAGTATCCAGTTTCTTGGTACGTATACTGGATTTGATTTAAACATTCGAGATCTTCTTTCTTCTTCGCTCACTGTAAATTTACAAAATGTGAATAGTCATAAAAGGTAAAATATATAAAACAAAGTCGTGTTAGTTATACCATTTATAACTCAAGAACGGCTGGACCGATTTTTATGATTTTTGTGCTTTTCGAATTGTCTTCGTCCCGTATAGGATAATAGGTTTGTTTTTTTTTTTCTTTATTGCAGGAGTTCAGCAGACAGACAGACGGCCCACTTGATGGAAAGCGGTTACCATCGCCTATGGACATTTGCAACGCCAAAGGTGCTACAAATGCGCTGCTGCTCTCTTAAGGGAGACTGGAACCTGGTCACTAATGCCGGAACACAACTCAAGGTTGTTATGGCGACATACTTTAAACGAGGGGTGGTAGCCATCCAGTCGGGCAAATGCCCTACCATCTGGCAATATTCATCATTATATATAAAAAAATATCATTAAAAAAACATCAGTCTAGCCATTCATTTGTTATGATCTTTCCCGGCCGATTTCGGCAATGGTACATACATACATACATACATACATAACTTCACGCCAGTTCCCTTGCCGGGTAGGTACGGACAACAGAGCGCCATTCGGGCTTATTCTTACACACCTCACTCACTTCTTTGACCTTCATAGCTCTTGTCATGCACGCTCGTCTGTTCTTAAGGCTCCTGACATCACCTTCTGCTAGTACACGATCAATTTGATCATGGAAGGTGTGTCGTGGCCTTCCACGACTTCTGCATCCATCCACTTTTGCATTGAATATCTGTTTAGTCATTCTTTGATCATGCATCGGCAATGGTGATTGTGTTTAAACTCATTTTCATTTGTCTGATTTAGGTGAATTATTTTTGTGTGCTCAAGTGAGGTTCCGGGATAGTTTAGATTCAAATTTGAACCAGGTAGATGGCGCTGCAATCGGGTTCCAGGATTTAGGTGAAATTATTTTTGTGTTTGTGTGTGCGTTCAAGTGGATCCCGGGATGGTTTAGTTTCACAATTGGATCCGGTAGGTGGCGCCGCTGAACACCCTTTAACGGTGGGACCGATTTTGATGACATTTTTTTGTGTTTTTTCAAGTAGATTCGAGAATGGTTTAGATTAAAAATTGGTCCCGGTTGATGGCGTTGCAATCGGTTTCTAGATTTTTATTTTTTAAGGGCAAGACACAGATACAGCTAGTATAGTTATAAACTATAGGCTATGATAAGGTTTTCAAGGATCACCTTAGGCCACTTTTAGACTTGTAAGATTAAATGAAACAACAAAGTGGATATAAATACTTAATATTTTCTTAAGTTTTCGCGACTTGTATATACTTAGTCTGGCCATAAATACTGTTACAATTAAAAAGAAACAAAATATTACATTTGAATTTGGAATCTGTCATTCTTATATGATTTTTCATTGTATTTTCTTATTTTGGCGCCAATACATTGTACAACATTTTGCGATATTAAAATGGAATGGGGCGATAAAGAGAACCGAATCGCTGTGATTGCATTACACAAAGTAGGTATAGAGCCAAATGCAATTTTTAAAACTCTCCATACACTTAGTATTAGTCAAATGTTTGTGTACCGGGCTATTAATAGGTACAATGAGACCTCCTCTGTTTGTGACAGAAAAAGATCTGGCCGTCCACGTAGTGTTCGTACGAAAAAGGTGGTCAAAGCAGTAAGGGAAAGAATTCGAAGAAATTCTGTCCGAAAGCAAAAGATTTTATCTCGGGAGATGAAGATATCACCTAGAACCATGTCGCGTATTTTAAAAGATGACTTAGGACTTGCAGCCTATAAGAGACGCACTGGTCATTTCTTAACTCATAATTTAAAAAAGAATAGGGTGGTAAAATCGAAACAACTACTGAAGCGGTACGCAAACAGAGGTGACAAAAAAAATTATATTTACGGATGAGATTTTTTTTACAATTGAGCAACATTTTAACAAACAAAATGACCGTATTTATGCTCAAAGCTCTAAGGAAGCTTCTCAATATAGTCGACAGAGTGCAACGTGGGCATTATCCGTCTTCAGTGATGGTTTGGTGGGGTGTTAGCTATGAAGGAGCGACTGAGCCACATTTTTGTGAAAAAGGTATCAAAACATCGACACAAGTGTATCAAGATACCATTCTTGAGATGGTAGTTAAGCCCCTTAACAACACCATGTTCAATAACCAAGAATGGTCCTTCCAGCAAGACTCGCCGTCGGGTCATAAAGCTCGGTCCACGCAGTCTTGGTTGAAAACGAACGTTTCGGACTTCATCAGAGCTGAAGACTGGCCGTCGTCTAGTCCCGATCTTAATCCGCTGGATTATGATTTATGATCAGTTTTAGAGAGTATGGCTTGCTCTAAACGACATGATAATTTGGAGTCCCTAAAACAATCTATACGATTGGCAGTGAAGAATTTTCCCATGGAAAGAGTGTGTGCTTCTATTGATAACTGGCCTCAACGTTTAACGGACTGTATTGCAGCCAATGGAGACCACTTCGAATAAGCTTTTTATATTTTAAATTGTTTAATATTTATGTATTAAACTAACACACTGCAAAACTTATAAATGTTATTTGCAATAAAAAAAAATCTTTGTTACAATATTTATGGCAAGACTAGGTATATATATATATAATTATAATTTATGTATTTATTATTCAAAAGTAAGTAGTTCGTACTATATGTTACGTATACCACCATCGCCATTATCATCTCAATTCATTCCTGGGGTTGTCTGGAAGAGATCGCTTTTTAGCGATAAGACCGCTCTTTGTACATCTTAAATACACAAAGCTGAAGCTGTTTGTTTGATTGAACGCGTTAATCTCAGGAACTACTGGTCCGATTTCAAAAATTATTTCACTGTTAGATAACCCGTTTATCGGGGAAGGCTATAGGCTATATATCATCACGCTAAGACCAATAGGAGCGGAGCACCAATGAAGAATGTTTCAAAATCGGGGTGTTTTTAACTTACTTTTTTTTTAGCTATTCCACGCGGACGAAGTCGCGGGCAGAAACTAGTACCTTGATATAATTTTAGTCTAAGTTCATTTTGTATTGGTGTATAATACAGTGTTATTTGTCTATCTATCTACTTTATTTGACCATGAACTGGAAAAAGTAAATAAGAGTCTTACCGTCTTCTCTGTTCAATCTGTCTCTGTAGCGGTCGACCCATTTCTCCCAACTTGATGCTTGTTGCATTTTATCCAACGACCACTTGTCTTTTAATGCTTCTTTGTCGTGTAATTTTGATGTTTCTATCTAAAAGTGTAATCAATAGAGCATTTTTTTTACAAAATAAATAATACATACATTAGAAGCCGTAAGTTCCAGCGCAGTGTAACAAACTATGCATTTCATAACCTATAAGTTGTGCGCAGAAGGTTTGCCGATGACTACTTACTACTGTATATACATATATATATACTAGCTGTCCCGGCAGACGTTGTTCTGCCCTGAAGAAATAAAATTTAGAACCCGATTCCAGCTCCACCTACCGGGTCCAAATGCATCCTATCTTTCAAGTCGGATCAAACTGCACACGGTGTGCAAATTTGATTAAAATCGGTCAAGTAGTTTAGGAGTCCATCGCGAACAAACAACGTGACACGTAATTTTTATATATAGATAATTGAAATCCACATATATAATGACTCATCACGATATCTCAGGAACTATAATACCTATAGACTTGAAATTTGGCATGGACCGTCCTTTCGCCAAGTCGAGGTCAGCTAAGAACGGATTTTACGGCACGCGAAGCGGGCGGGTATCAGCTAGTTGTATAAACTTATGTAAAGTATATACAATAAAAAAATTAAAATAATAAATTTATTACAACAACTATTTATAGATATTAGATATTATATTGTGTATAATTACATATTTATTATGTTTAAATAGTTGCATTTTATCACCATATCTTGTATATGTATATAACTTATGTGTATATTTGTATATATAGTATAATTACATAATTATTATTAAAATGTAAGTAATCGTACAATAATTATATGTATACCACCATCGCCACTCCTAATCAGCAATATTCTTGCCTCGGGTTGTCTGGAAGAGATCGCTTTTTAACGATAAGGCCGCCCTTTGTACACAATTAGTATAATACTAGTTCCTAAGTTTTCTGTATGGTGTACAATAAAGTGTTATCTATCTATCTATTTATGTACCCTTTTTTGTAAACCCTACTGACCATCGACTCGTCATCACGAGGCTATCGGCAAACCTTCTGCGCACGGGTAATATGAGATAACTAAATCGCCAGCCGTGATCGACTTACACATTAGACGCCAGTAGGATATTAACATATTTTTTTCGCTATAGTTAATAAGTTATAAATATCAAATTAAAAACATTTTTTTCAAACCCGAAGTACGCGAGTACCGAAAACACGCCGACACATTCCCGAACAAGTCCGAGCGCGCGTGTGACGTCACTATGGTAATTTTTCATAATATAACTGTTTTGCATTCCAACAAAACAGGTATTATGTGTTGACTGAGACACACAGTGTTGTTAGAAGAAAGCATAGTAAATATTTGCCTCTTTACACTATCTATGGTCTAAGACTTACCCATTTGTCCTTGGTTTTATACCTTTCTCTTTCACTCACCAGCATGACATCTCTTTCCTTGATATGATAGATGTCAGATAGCTGTCAATTCATATAGTCTTCCACACACCAGCAAGAAACTTGCTGCAACACTGTGTGTCTCAGTCAACACATAATACCTGTTTTGTTGGAATGCAAAACAGTTATATTATGTGTCTCTGTCGACACACAGTGTTGTTAGAAGACCTGTTTGTTATCTGCTGGTGAAAACACAAGTAATACAATGCATATGATGATTAGAGATTTAAAATATTTCTCAAAGTATATCCGATTTACTTTAAGAATTTTAATTTGTCTGTGAAGGAAAATAAAAAAAAATTAATACTAATAACCTCACAATTTATCAATTTCCAACAATATTGATTTATATTATTATATGGATAATAGTCTCTCCCTGTCTCCCTAGGTTTGCTGGAAGAAAACTCTCTTTGGAGTTGTTAATGTTGTTTTGGTACATCACCACTCTCTGTAGTTTTATATGTAACTACTTTGTGTACAATAAAGAAAGAAAAAATAATAATCCTCCTATCTGAAATCAATTATTATTTTAAAGAAAATGTTGATTAGATGATAAGATCTCAAGGTTCCTTGGTAAAGAACTTATCTTATGAATCTTCCATTAAAAATGGAAAACCTAAAGGTAAACATAACTAAAGAGCCTTAATAATAACTAAAATTAGTTTATAGCTAATCTTGACTAGGTCTGATATCATTAATAGAAACATCTGTATGTTTCAATACTTATAAGATTCCTCTAATATCTCTTGTACTGGTCATTTTATAACTAACATCTTGTATCAACATCTAGCTAATAGATATATATGTAGAGTAGTATTAATCTCCCCCCCCCCCCTTTTTTTATAGAGTACTATATTGTATATTTACAAAAAATATTATATACAATGTCTCTGAAAACAGTAATTATGGTTCTTTAAGCAATTTTTATCTTTCAAGATAATGATAGAAATGTATAAACTTGTACTCATTCTCTATCTAGGCTCTTTGACCTTTCAGATACTGTTATAAAATGTTTAATGTGTGTTACAGGACAAAACAATAATTTCGGTGTTTCCGTAACATCCAGCTAGACTGCTTATTATTTTATTTATAATCTTGTTATTACACAAAGTTGTGGCTACCAGCCGATTGTTTTGATTGTCTGGGGATGCCCTGGTGTCAACAGATCATAGATTCTACAGCCTGAGGTAAGTAATAGTAGTGACTATCCAGCTACTAATATGAAATTATATATACTTATATATATATAATTTTATTTATTTATTTTAATTTTGTCAAATAGAAATGCTAATATTCTAGACAAATAGCATTTTAAATTTCTGGTTTAACAAGTGAAATGGTCTTAAGTATTTGATGATCATCTTACATCTCTGATAATGTTATTATATGATAGACAGAAAACACTTTAATTTACACCATTTCAAAAAACTTAAGAACTAGTAATATATGTCGTAAACACATTCACGCATCGCGCGCGCATTTAAGATATCCACCCAACTATAATACTAACCAAGTTCCAAGAACTTAGTGATAAGTGGCAAGTGAATCTAGTTATAAAACAAGAGAACACGCACTGCTGCTCCTGTATCGCAGACACTCCGGTTACTCAGCTCATATTATTACAAGTAAGTCCATTTATCTCCATTCCCTCTTACCCTTGCACCCTTGAAATCTGGCAATCGGCCAGATCATATGGTCTTTCGAACCGAATATTCCAACTGGCGACCTATTTATACAGTCTGCAACAACCGTATTTTACCATTTTATGGTTAATTCAAACCAAATTGTAAATTTTCGCATACCTAAAAAGTTAAATAAACAATCATTATCAATCTACCCATTTACCCGTTTTCTGCCCTTGTTTTTTCTTTTTTGTTTTCTTATAAACATATTACTTCTGCCCTTATATATTTAAATACCCATTCCACATTCCTCAGATAATTACGCAAATTGCTACACGATAACTATTTTTTGGTACGTAGGTAGGTTAATATAACCTCGAGTACGTATTCTGTACTTTATTCAGCACACCTATTCTCGAATACTTGCACTAAACGTGATATCGGATCGATATAATAATATTGAATATTATATTCGTTTCACTCGGTGTGGTTAGCTTGCCGTGCAACTTTTATAGCTTATATATAGCTTCGTGTTTATTAAGACTCAGCGCACACGACAGTTTGATATATATTTTTTTTCCTAATCATTTTTATTTATTTCGTATTTTTTACGTTTCTCTGGCTGCTTTCTTGCGTGTTCTTTATTAGCATTAGTAAAAAAAAAAAAATTTTTTTTTTTTTTTTTTTTTTTTCGTTTGCTTTTCCTTTTCTTATTGTGCACTTCTCATCGTCATGCCTACCAAATCGCAATCTGCCATCTTTATGCAAACCCATAAGTACATAACTTCCCTATTAGAGATAGCTAACCTTATATTAAAAGGAGACAAAAAGTATAGTGTAAACGATTTCATAGGGCGCTTTACAAAATTGGACGATATAAAGGGCAAGTTGGATACAGTATATTATGAGATCTTGGACTCTAAAGACCTTGACGACAAAGTGGAAAAATGGTACTTTGACTACTACACCTCGGCTATAGAAGCATATGAAAAAATTTTGGTGGCAAACATCACCATCAGCTCAAGCATCAAACCAAGCTCGCCCACATTCTCCACGTCTACTGTTCTGCCCAAAATAGATCTACCCAAATTTTCTTCCAAGCTTGAGGATTGGCCATCTTTCATAACTATTTTCAAAAGCCTTACGGACACTGCCGGTAATTTGTCAGGTGCAGTTAAATTACACTATTTATTTTCTTGCCTCTCCGGAGAAGCTCTCAGTATGGTATCACACCTCAAGGTTACCGATGAGAACTACGATGTAGCGATGACAACACTTGCCAATCGCTACGAAAATCGCCGAGTTCTCATTGATAGGTTTATAGATATGATACTAGAGTTACCCCACATCACCACCCGCTCACAAATCAGACAGTTATTTTTAGCCCCTCTTATTTCAGCCCAATCGGCGCTTAAAAACCTAAACTTACCACTACATGACTCAGACTACGTCCTAGTGTCAATAGTAGTGCGGAAGTTAAAGGGCGAGCTTCGCACATTATTTGAACGAACGCATGGGTCTTCAGACACTCTGCCCACCTTAAAGGATGTAATCACATTCTTAGAAGACCATGCACGTTGCACAGAAACTGAGACATATAACCCACCCCCCCCTCCCCTCAGCCCGACATACAGACAAACTGAACGTGCTTCTCCCTCAGCACGGTACCAACCACGCGCTTCTGCACCCAGACCAGAAATTCGGCACGTTCGTTTTCAGCCCACTACTTCCGTCCGCCCACCTTTAACGCGCCCTGCATATCCTCTACAAAGTCAAGCGTACCCTGTACAGTACGCTCAAGGATACCCACAGTCTACACAATATTTCGAGCCCATAGCACAAGATTCCGCCCACCCACCAGCACCGACCAATAATTATTACTGCCCTTGGTGTCACGTTAGAGGACACAGGTTGCTGAACTGCGGTGAATACCTAAGACAGCCTACGCAAGGGCGCTGGGATTTTATCCAAGCTCATGAACGGTGCCGTAAGTGTCTAGGACCCCATTACTCTGACGAGTGCAGATCCACAGGACGGTGTAGAGAATGTGATAGCGAGAAACACCATACCACCTTACATCGCAGTGGCTTTGAATCACCCACATATGACAATTCTCACCTCTTGCCCCCACAACTAAGAGGACAAGAACACACCCGCCCAACCACGGAATCAAGAAACTCTTCTCGTCGTAATTCACCTATTAATTCACAACAATGACTACCTGCTACTCACTTACACAATACTACGCTACACCCACCCATACCATCGCTACAATATACACCATCCACTACATCACGTAAACAAAATAAATCCCAGTTTCATACTCAGCACTATGATAATAAAGTTTATCATAATAATCACTTGCCCGGCAGCCCTGTTACTTCCTCTGATAAAGCTAACCAAAATGACAGTCATATTTCAGCACATACTCAGCACATTACAGTACACGATCCACCAGTTTTATTACCCACTGTGTCCCTAGAACTAGCAGACAACACTGGAGAATTTCATAAGGCAAGAGCATTATTAGACAGCGGTTCCATGCTAACCTTGTTAACTAAAACTATGACACAAAAATTACGTTTGCCTGTCGAGCACACAGAACTAAAAATTACAGGAGTCGGTAATCAGCAGACTCAAAACTCTAGTTCTTCAACTACCATCACATTCCGCCCTATTCACACCGAAGTCCCAGTAATTAGCGCAAAGGCATACATTCTACCAGATTTGACAGGTCTTTTACCATTAACAATGTTACCTGACGTTGTTCCACTCCTCGACTCGACACAGCTTCCCCTAGCAGACTCGTCTTATCGTTTTCCAGCCGCTATTGACTTGATTTTAGGTTCTGATGTCTTGGGCCAAATTTTGGATGGTAACAAAATTTTTTTAGGCCCCGGCAGGCCAATAGCCTTCGGCACGATCTTCAATTTCGCTCTTTTAGGTCCTATCAATCCAAACTACACAAAGCCTGAGCCTCAAGTTAATTCAGCACTAGTAAATATTGACTGTTTACAACCCCAACACTCAAATAAAGAAATACACTCCGCTCTGGAGAGATTCTGGGAAGTCGAAGAAGTGCAATCAAAGGACAACTCAACCTCTGACGAGTGTGAGGAGAACTTTCGTTCTACCACCACACGTGATCCCACAGGGCGATACATAGTATCCCTTCCCTTTCTTACAAAGGCACCTAAGCTCGGTGCAACCCACGCTATTGCACTACGACGATTCCTTAATTTGGAGCGCAAACTCCAAAGAGATCCTACCCTCCGCTCAAAATATATCGACTTCATGAAGGAATACATTGACATGGGCCACATGGCTCTTTGTCACCCCAGCACATTCAAAGGAAAAGACCATTTTTACGTCCCGCATCATGGCATCTTCAAAGCCAACTCTGAAAAACTTCGCACGGTTTTTGATGGCAGCTGTAAGAGCTCTAATGGTGTCAGTCTTAATGACTGTCTGCACACTGGCCCACCGCTCCAACGTGATATTACTGACATCATTCTAAATTTTCGTACTCACAAAGTGGTCTTTAGTACAGACATCCAGATGATGTTTAGAAATATACTAGTTCACCCAGACCACAGACGGTTCCAACTCATTCTATGGCGCTCTTCTCCAGATCAACCTCTGCTCACTTACGCCCTGTCCACTGTCACGTATGGCCTACGACCCAGCCCCTTCCTCGCCAATCGATCTATTATACAGCTGGTCACTGATGAAGGTCACCGTTTTCCCCAGGCTGCACAGGTTCTTACGCACTCCATATTCGTGGATGACATTCTGACTGGGCATGATTCAGTTGACAAGGCAATAGCTCTGCAGACTGAACTCATTGAGTTACTAGCCCTAGGGGGATTTCATTTGCGAAAGTGGACCTCAAATTCTCGTCAGCTTTTAGAACGCTTCCCGGATGATCAATGTGACATACCTAAGGATTTTGATGTTGTACCCGACTCCAATGCAATCAAGGTACTTGGTATGCAATGGATACCCCAAACGGACGAATTTACATATCACATTTCGGTACCTACACTGGAAAAATTTACCAAAAGGTCAATACTCAGTACCATCGCTCGTTTATACGATCCTAGTGGATGGATCAGCCCAGTTATTTTCCGCGCAAAACTGCTCATTCAGCACCTATGGACTCTAAAGTTAGACTGGGATGAATCGGCTCCCAATGATGTCACATTTCAATTTCAGCACATTTTTGAAGACTTACCTCTACTCTCTGCTCTTCGACTCCCCAGAACAATTTGCACCAGCAAAGATTCCACCTACACCCTACACGGTTTTGCCGATGCATCCGAATCCGGATATGCAGCCGCAGTCTATCTTCATGAAACGAATATCACGGGTCAGGTACACGTCAGACTACTTGTTTCTAAATCCAAGGTAGCCCCCATTAAAACCCGACAGACTATACCAAAGCTGGAACTTTCAGCTGCACACCTCACTTCGCTGCTCATTTCTCGCGTCTCTGTTCAACTTTCTGCCCACATTACCATTCAGCAACACTTTTGTTGGTCAGACAGTACTATCGTACTCGCCTGGCTTAAAACTCCTTCTCAATCCCTACAGGTCTTTGAGGCCAATCGAGTCTCTGCCATTGCAGCCAATCCATGTAACCCCACTTGGAGACATGTACCCTCAGCTCTTAACCCTGCCGACTGTGCTAGCAGGGGAATATCAGCACAGGAACTCTTAGCCTATGACCTATGGTGGTCGCCTACTTGGCTCAAGGCCCCACCTGATACCTGGCCCACGATGCCCCCTGCTTTGGGTCATCACGTACTGCCTGGTCTAAAACCAAGAAAAATGGTAGCTCACATCGCGGTTCCTGATCTAGACACGGATTTACTCACGAGATTCAGCTCCTTAGACACACTTGTAGGCGTAACCGCATGTATTAAACGTTTTGCACACAATTGCTTGGTATCTTCTCACTCTCGCATCGTTGGTCCCATTACCGTAGACGAACGTAAGAAAGCGCTCTTACACTGGGTACGCTCAGTCCAACAAAATATGTTCGCTGAAGACATCCACCGACTGCAAACTAACAAATTATGTACAGTGCGAATACAACGCCTCTCGCCCTTTCTCAAGGATGGTCTTCTTAGAGTAGGAGGGCGCTTGTCCAACTCAGCCCTTAGATATGACACACAACATCCCCTCATCTTACCCAGTTCAAGCCCCCTTGTGGACCTAATTATAGATCATTTCCACACTATACACTGCCACCCGGGCGCAGATACACTACACGCACTACTCCGTCAACAATACTGGATTTTATCTGGAAGGCGAGTCATTCGTCACCGTGTCTTTAAATGTGTACGCTGTTTTAGGCATCGAGCTCAGCCGAATCCCCCTTTTATGGCCGACCTACCGGCTGATCGAGTCAGCCCACAACCGGTGTTTAGTCAAGTGTCCACGGATTTTGCCGGACCATTCCTAATTAAATCAAGTACTCTACGCAATGCCAAACTTCTCAAAGGCTACTTTTGTGTTTTCGTTTGTCTCGCCACCAAGGCAGTGCACTTAGAGGCTGTCTCGGAACTTTCTACGGACGCCTTTTTTGCGGCATTGCAAAGGTTCGTTAGTCGGCGCGGAATCCCTACCCTAATTCGCTCTGATTGCGGTACAAACTATGTCGGCGCAAGAAATCAGCTCATAGAAGTACAAAACTTCTTAAAGGCCAATGATGATAGAATTACGCACAAGCTAGCCACACAGCAGATCACATGGTTGCTCAATCCGCCCTCAGCTCCTTCTTTTGGCGGTCTGCACGAGGCAGCCGTGAAATCTACTAAGCAATTACTCTATCGCGTATTAGGTGAGCAGCATCTGACCTTTGAAGAATTTTCTACACTCTTAGCCCGTATTGAGGCCGTTCTCAACTCTCGACCACTCTGCCCTCTGTCTTCAGACCCTACAGACTTCGAAGTCCTAACCGCTGGTCATTTCCTTATAGGTCGCCCACTTACCGCATTACCCGAACATTCCCATGAATCCTCTCCTCCATCAACCCTACGACGTTTTCGCTTAGTGCAAGCGTTGGCTCAGCGATTTTGGACCTTGTGGTCGAAATCCTACCTGCACACTCTCCAATCCCGATCTAAATGGACTACGGAAACCAGTCGACCCAAGATTGGTGAGCTGGTACTCATAAAGGAGGATAATCTTCCCAGACTCCAGTGGAAGATGGGAAGAATAAAGAAGATTCTGCCCGGAAAGGATGACGTCGTCCGAGTCGTAGAACTCAGCACCAAGGATGGCAGCTTAACGAGACCAGTCACAAAGATTGCTCGTCTTCCCCTCGACGACAACAGCACTTAGTCAGCACTATAAATGGGAGCCGTCACCTTTTCCCCGGGCCCCAGGATGTTCACGCCACCGCGTAACGAACGATGATTCCCCGAAAAAGTAATTTACCCCGCACTTCCGCGTCTCAACGATCAGTCTGAATCGATCCGTCGTAAACACATTCACGCATCGCGCGCGCATTTAAGATATCCACCCAACTATAATACTAACCAAGTTCCAAGAACTTAGTGATAAGTGGCAAGTGAATCTAGTTATAAAACAAGAGAACACGCACTGCTGCTCCTGTATCGCAGACACTCCGGTTACTCAGCTCATATTATTACAAGTAAGTCCATTTATCTCCATCATTTTGATAACTTATATGCCATCCTCGTATCGAACATTCTCAGAGTTTCTGCAACTTGAGAATCAAGGACCTTCCGTCCTGACTGATTCTAGAGTAACTGGATATGGTGTCTATAGGATTTCTGCAATCCAATTTGCTATAATAGCAAATATTTTTGTGCCAAATGTTAAGCCACAAAGCAAGAGCAATAAAGAGGGGAGTTTCCAGTCTTTAAACATCAATTGAGATACTTCTTATCATCTTACAGAATGTCACAGTCTCATAGCATAGACACTTATGATATTATAAGTTTGTATAAATAAGGTTTAAAATTAGTATACAAATAGACCACTACTTTGCTGTCTTAAGATTAATCAAACTATCTCTTATGTTATTATAATAGTAAGATGATAAGCTGTTGTTTTAACCCCTGCTCTCTTATATGTAATTAATACAATTACTTATTGTAATGTGTAACTAAATGTTTGCTGAAAATCTTGCTATAAACCACTCGGAGGAATGTCCGGATGAGGTTTAGCTATTGGTAAGTGAAAATATGCCTGTTGAATGTTTGTTGTCACTAACCAATGTGTCTTAACTTTAATTAATCTCTTTATTTGTAATATAAAATGTTTTACAATATATTACATATGAATTGAGACCTCTGAGGTCCAAGAGGGCAGAAATCAACATCTGACTTCTTTATCAAAAACCATCTGAATGCAGCTCTTTGGATGGAGTCTGTTATATTCACTACTTTTAATAGGTGAACTATTTCTTTTCTCATTATGTGTATTGTGTAGTCTAAACAATTTACACTAAGATTTATAGGCTTGGCTGTATAATTAGTAAGGCTTAGATCACTTGTCATATAAGACATTAGATGTGTTACTTTTTAACTTAAAGTACGTACTTGTCTTTAAATTTTAATCACCCTTGTAAGCCACTCAATGATGCTTTAATAATTTGTACAACATCAGGACAAAAATATAGTCTTGACTACAAATAATTTGCAATGTAGCCTCTAATATTTAATTATGGGACATTGGTCCCACTGACTTTATTAATCCTGTCAATAAGTAATGTAAAAATTACTAGGCTTTGTTGAAAATCAGTTGTGGTGCCTCCTGTGAGGACTTAATTTACAAGCCCTCGTTTACAAGACCCATGTTCAGGTGGGTTATAGTCACATGGCACATCTATGTACCATGAACAGATCCAAACTTTCTTTAATATAGGTTAGAAGGCTATAACCACCCAAAGTTATCTTTATATCTCAAATAATAAATAAATGGGCCGACTATCTATACACACCCCAGTGTTTTATCACTGAATTAAAGAAGCTGTCCAACTTCAGCCAACAGCAGCTGGATGTTTATCCAGCTATAGCCTTTGTTCAGAAATTGTCATTGTTCTAGAATATTATAAAAAACAAATTTGTCCACAATGGTTCTGCACCGATAAGTGGTCTTCTTTTACAGTGAAATGACAAATGTTATGTCTTAGTACAACACTATTAGCAAGACAAGTTTGAAAACTCGTAATTGTACTTACATCTCATGTTCAGTAGAATAAAGCAAAATACTTCCCCCTTCGTCCGAACTTGAGAAACGAAGATAATTTATCGTAATTGGTTTCACTCGATGTGCTCGTAATAACAGAAATCACCAAAGGCTTAAAGATTTCGAATGTTGCACATTCCACTTGGAACACTTACTTGTCGTAGTTTGTACTTATTATAACACAATTAAAAGACGAATGGTAAGTGTTATAATGAAGTACTATATTATTTTCTTGGCACTGTGTTGTCAACACTTCAAAATTCTATTAATATTGAATAGTTTTAACACTTTGAAATAATTTACAAATTTTGCGATGTTTTACCGGCAAAATTTTACAATGCATATGAATTGACAGCTATCTGACATCTATCATATCAAGGAAAGAGATGTCATGCTGGTGAGTGAAAGAGAA
Organism: Dendrolimus kikuchii; assembly: GCA_019925095.2. NCBI lineage: Eukaryota > Metazoa > Arthropoda > Insecta > Lepidoptera > Lasiocampidae > Dendrolimus > Dendrolimus kikuchii. Next base: position 18,234,926 of record CM034406.1, on the reverse strand, counting down.
AGGTATAAAACCAAGGACAAATGGGTAAGTCTTAGACCATAGATAGTGTAAAGAGGCAAATATTTACTATGCTTTCTTCTAACAACACTGTGTGTCGACAGAGACACATAATAACTCATTGTAGCTTCATCACCTGTGTGCTACAAAGCTCACACAGCTCACGTCATACGCTCGCTCGGATTTGTTCGGCAATTGTCGGCGTGTTTTCGGTATTATAAGGGTATTTCGGATTCAAAATATTTTTAAAAAGTTATATGACTTTTTAATTATACCGAAAAAAATAAAATAACAATTGTTATAAGATTTATACACGATTTTTCCATTTATTAATAAAAGGTATCTGGTACCGCCATGTAAACCTCCTTTCGACCTATTCATACTTTTCTCCGACATATTTAAATTCTTCCTTTAAATCTGACGGCGCGTCCCTTTTAGCACGTCACGTCAATCAATTCATCTCATGTCATCATAAAATAAAATAAATTACATCGCTCCGCAAATACAAATATATTGTAAATAAATAAAATACCATAAAATATACCGCCCCCGCAACTCATAAATGTGTGTATTATATAAATAACCCGCTCCGCATCAAATTGTAAACTATAATAAAAATATATAATATAAATTATAACAAATAAAGTGAAGTGGACTGAGGAGCAGAGGAGCAGCCGTATTTCATTCCCATTAACCTGATAAGTGCGTGCTCATTCTCAAATTCCCATCAAAATTGTCCCACACTTCTTTTCCCGCAAATTTGACACAGTTCGCTTCCCGCTAAACCCAGCGCCGCCGCACCAGTATCAAAAAACTATTCGATACCCTACTGCACAGTCATATAATATTAATTACAACATTTTTGTATTTTCATAAGTTTTCACGACTAACTAAGTACACATAAATAAAACTATGTTTTAATGGGTTATATATAAGTAGGGCATTTTATTTGACTTTTTTATATTTTTTTATAATCGATACACTAATATACATGTTGTATATCCTCAAATTAAGCAAGTTATGGTTGTGTTATGGGTAATATACAACGGACTCCCTCCGGGGCCGATCCCAGACACCCATAATAAGTAACGGAGTAAAATCGTTTCCGAAATTTACCATGTCAGGAATCGAACCTGGAACCTCTGCGTTGCAGCGAGGTCGGCTAGTAAAGGCTTAGCCCGTTCAACCAAGAGGGTGGTATGATTAATGAATTATATTAAATATGTTCATACCTCTGCTAACTGCCTGAAAGTTGCCGTGAAGTCTGCCATAGTTTGCTGCATGATGCCCAACAAGTCATTGACTAACTTTTCGTCACCATCTTGAATTTCTTTCAAACCAAGCTTTGATATGTATGTTTTGCTGTAAATTCATTTATACTCAAATAAACGTGCATGCCCGAAGAGAATACTGATAGTGGATGAAGCGAAAGGCGTCTGTCAGGATCGTAACAGGTCGATCATCTAATAAAACTACGTATTCAGACACAATACACCTATTTCAGTTCTGGCTCCAACACCTTTGGCTTTGTAGATAGTTGCCATCGACAACAACAATTTTCAACATATGTAAACGTCACATTGACAGTGACAGATGAAATGTCACTTTACCAACATGTCACTTCAATACATACGTTTAAGTATAACAGCGTAACGATTATTGTGAAAAACGAATTATACGATTTAATACGAAAACCTTGGATATCCTCCGTTCCTGTGTCTACATACGTTTTAACGGGTTTAAGCGCGGTATTTTATTTGATTTTTATTATTCCGACGTTGATTGACAATTTCTCTTTTTATTTTACACCCCACCCATTTTAATGTTATATAAAATTACTAGAATACACCCGCGACTTTGTCCACGCTTGACTGGAAATTCCCGCGGGATTTCCGGGACACAAAGTACCGCAGCATATAAAAGAGGATTTAAGCTATCGTTTTAGTGAAAACTGATTCGGAATAAGCAATTTTTATGCACCCGGACAATTACAAATTGCTCAGGGGAAAATTCCCGCGGGATTCCCCTGGATAAAAAGTAGCGCAGATTTTAAGTCTAAGAATTTTGCTGTCGAACAGCGAAAACCGCATCGAACTCGGCTCAGTGGTTATTACGTGAATCCGGAACAAACAGACAAGTAATCTAAAAAAATTGCATCGTTTTCTCTATCGTTTATATAGTCTGTTCCAGTTGTTTGGTTTTTTAATAGCTTCAATGTACAAACACAGAATATTGAGAGTTTTATAATATTATAGATTAGATGTAGATATGTTGCTGAAGAGTTTCTTTCGCCGCTTCTCTTCAAGCCACAGCATGTTGCAAAGCGGTAATAAATTAGATTAGGCTCCCATAGAGTAAATAATGACCATAAACAAAAATTAAAAGTAAATAATTAAAATAAACAAGTTGGCAGTAGGTTAAATAAAACTTTAACAACACTCATTGACAATTGACATCTTCATCTTCCGTGATCACGGCTACTGAAAAGTGGCCGAAACATAGGAATAATAAAAATAAAATACCGCGCTTAAAACCCGTTAAAACGTAGTTTCGTTAAGTAGTTGTCTGTTTAACTAGTCAGTTTTTATTTACTTTTCTCGTTTTCGAAATGAAAAGCAGAATGTTAACTTCAGATGAAAGACCTATTTAGGCACTCGAACAAACATAATCAACTTCCAAAAGCCACGAAAGAAGCAAAATCCATAAAAGTGTTTAAAACATGCCTAAAAATCGCGTGTTACAAAATATCTTAAATTAAGAAAATTAAATATAAATATATACAATTAGATAAATATTGTTACGTGCTGTGGGTACCGAGATTGGAAGGAAACACCGATTTCAAGAGAAATTGGCTTTATTTAATTAAATAAAAATACTCTTTAAATTATGCACACACTTTTTCTCAATTGACTCACGTTCCGATCTGTTCAATCGACGTTCCGGTCTCTCGCCAGTGAATGATGCTCCACCATATCGTTGTCGCGCAGTCTGAAGGCCCTTTTGATCCCTTTGTTCTCTTCTCGTTGCTTTCGGTTCGCTATCCCGTGCGAGTCTGCCGCCGTGCGCAGATTGTCGCGCTTATATACCCGGTCGACGGTCTAGACTGAGCCTTTTGACGTCACTCAATTATATGTCTATCCTTGTCCAACAAATACTCCCGTCCCTGTTACTTATTACGAGTTTATTCCGGTTCCTTCTCGAGTATATCCGTCTCGTTTTAACATTTGTCTGAATCTATATTTCTATCCTGCTCTTTCGTGTCCTTGTAATGCGACATTGTATTGTGTTATTGTTAAGGCGAAGACTACACGCTATTTTCTTAAGGGGAATAAAGTCTGCTGCGCGTATCCGCCACTATATGTTTATGTTGGTAGAAAAAAAGAGGAAGAAGAAAAGAAAAAATAAATTCAAAATATGCTACTGATACTTGTAAATTAACAATATAATAAACAGAGTAGAAAAGATTAATCAATTTTAAATAAAATTAAAAACAAAACTTATCTGTACTATTTTTGTCTAAATCTTTATATATTAATGCATAAGACATTACTCATATTAAAATAAATACATTATAAAAATAAATAACTAACAAGTTACACAATGACACTTCCACCAAATTTAGATCCTTGTTTCTTTTGGTTCGAAAGAACTTGTAACTTACATATACAAAAAAAAATCAAAACTACCTGCAATTTTAGTATTTGTGCTTTCTACCTCGTTGCAAATTAGAATTTATTTTGATTTAATAACTTATAAATGTTCTCATCGTTTAACTGAATTGTAAAAATTATTTTATGAGAAATAAAGTTCTTTCACCCGAAATATTAGTGTCCTAGCTAAACCATCCCGTGCCTAAATAGGTCACATTCACCTCTCGTGTAACTTTCATCCGAACGTTTCGGTTTATTGAAATATTAATCAAAAGCCTACGGACTATATGACACGGATAGACAGATGACATTATGTGAACCATTCCTTGTCAGTTTTGATATTTACAGCGATTCTTTTTTATTCTAATCATTGAAAATTGGAGAATTGAAGGGGAAGCAGGCTATTGAAACTCTCACTCATCGCACGAAACACTTGTATAATCTAAACCAGGGATTCCCAAAGTGGTCGATATCGAACCCCTGGGGTCGAAATCGGTTTCTCAGGGGTCTACATAAACGAAAACTGATTTTAGCGGTCTAAACATCGACCCCTAATAATTAACACAAGTTCTTATTCAAAACTTTCAAGATACTGTGTATAAGTTGTGTTACTTGTTAAGAGTGAATTTGGGGAATAGTTTGAATGGAGCGTTAGGTAAACTTCTAGGCGCTAAGAACCTCAGCCAGAAGGCCCAGCTCGCCGTACACAACGCGGTGCTGGTACCTACGCTCAGGTATGGAAGCGAGAGTTGGGTATGGAAGAAAGAGCATGAAAGTAGAGTAAACGCGGTCGAGATGCGAGCACTGCGCAAAATCTGCGGAGTGACGCTCGCGGACCGCGTTCCTAATACCGAAGTAAGAAAGAGAGTTGCTCTGAAAGAGAGTGTCGGGGTGAAGGTAAGGAAAGGAATGCTCCGGTGGTTCGGGCATGTGGAAAGAATGACTAAACAGATATACAATGCAAAAGCGGATGGATGCAGAAGTCGTGGAAGGCCACGACACACCTTCCATGATCAAATTGATCGTGTACTAGCGGAGGGTGATGTCAGGAGCCTTAAGAACAGACGAGCGTGCATGACAAGAGTTATGAATGTCAAAGAAGCAAGTGAGGTGTGTAAGAATGGGCCTAAATGGCGCTCCGTTGTTCGTGCCTACCCCGCAAGGGAACTGGCGTGAAGTTATGTATGTATGTATGTACTGGTACAAATTTGTTTTTTTCTTTTTATTACCTACTTAAGTACTTTTACGTAATTTGTATTAATAATTATTAATTACACTTGATATTTACTGAATTTTATGGCTGTTTATTTTGTTCTTGATGAGAAAATGATGTCAAGTTTGCTCACTTACCCAATCGCGAAGTTTCTAAATTGGTAAGTTTTTTGTATCAATACGGAAAAACTAGAGATATTATTTCGCTATGGGGGTCTGAGGTATCAGTTTATTTTGGAAAAAGGGTCATCTGCTCAAAATAGTTTGGGAATCCCTGATCTAAACCCAACGACCTCTAGAAGTAATATTCTTTCATGGGATGGATATTAACTGAATCAGTCTACAGCCAAACACGCGACGTTGAGTGTTAAAAGATACATACAGAACTTCGGTCTTGACATATTCCTCTAAGGTACTTCTGAATTCTTTTATCTTCTCCTTCTGTTCTTCTGATAGAACAGGCTCCAGTGCTTGGGCGAATTTCTCCAGATTCCATAACAAAATCTGCAATCAAATTGCGGAAACATTGTAAACTTTAAATCTTCATCAATCAACCGTTGCAAACATGCCCCTAGGCGTTTCAACAGCAAACCGATATAATTTCAAGGGAAATATTAAATACATTTTATAACAAAATTCATTTTTATGATATAACTAGCTTCTGCCCGCGACTTCATCCGCGTGGAATAATTAAAAAAATACCCCCCCGATTTTGAAACATTCTTCATTGGTGCTCCGCTCCTATTGATCTTAGCGTGATTATATATAGCCTATAGCCTTCCTCGATAAATGGGCTATCTAACACTGAAAGAATTTTTCAAATAAGACCAGTAGTTTCTGAGATTAGCGCGTTCAAGCAAACAAACAAACTCTTCGGCTTTATATATTAGTATAAGATTAAATTATTCTCTTTGTATTGTTTTTAAAATATATCAACTTTTTTTATATATAGCATACATTTTTGCTGAATAAATAAATTAAGAGAATTTACTAAGCCGGAAATACTTTTCAGGAAGATGAAATAGTGAAAATTTTGATAAATGTTATATAGTTTATGGGGGTCGGTAGAAATGAATCCACCATATATTTTTAATGAATGTCTATATTATTAATCGCTGTCTAAATGCAATAAAGAAACGAAGAGAGGAAATGATTAAGTATACTGACCTCCGGTTGTCTATTGAAAGCATATCGTCCCAAATCATCCGAAGTGTTCGGCACATAATGATGATAGTAATGGTCTATAAACCCATAAGGGCCGTAGTCTATGGTCAGTCCCATCAGGCTTATGTTATCTGTGTTCAGAACGCCGTGCGTGAAACCAAGACCTGAACAAAAAGCATTTCCTCAGTTTCACCACTGTTTTTTTATTGCAGGAGTTCAGCAGACAGGCAGACGGCCCACTTAATGGAAAGCAGTTACCATCGCCTATGGACATTTGCAACACCAAAGGTCTCTCTTAAGGGAGACTGGAAGGTCTGGACTGGGGGAGACCTTTAGGTAATAACGATGACAATGAATTTAAAAAATGAGAAAAGATTCCAAAAATGCAATTTTCATAATTTTTTTGTTAGAACACCACATAAAAAGTACTGAAATTATTTAAACTTAACTCGATACATAACTAACTTATATCCCGGGTTAAAACTTATACATACATACATAACTTCACGCCAGTTCCCTTGCGGGGTAGGCACGAACAACAGAGCGCCATTCAGGCTTATTCTTACACACCTCGCTTGCTTCTTTGACATTCATAGCTCCTGTCATGCACGCTCGTCTGTTCTTAAGGCTCCCGACATCACCTTCTGCTAGTACACGATCAATTTGATCATGGAAGGTGTGTCGTGGCCTTCCACGACTTCTGCATCCATCCACTTTTGCATTGTATATCTGTTTAGTCATTCTTTCATCATGCATTCTTTCCACATGCCCGAACCACCGGAGCATTCCTTTCCTTACCTTCACCCCGACACTCTCTTTCAGACCAACTCTCTCTCTTACTTCGGTATTACAAACGCGGTCCGCGAGCGTCACTCCGCTAAAACTTATAGATAAATAGATAACACTTGAATGTACACCATTGCAAAAAGCTTACGAACTAATTGTGTACAAAGGGCGGTCTTATCGCTAAAAAGTGATCTCTTCCAGACAACCCGTGGCAAGAATATTGCTGATTAGGATTGAGCTTATTATAATAAATCCCTATTAATATTATAAATGCGAAAGTAACTCTGTCTGTCTGTCTGTTCCGTTTTCACGGAAAAACTACTGGACCGATTTGGCTGAAACTCATTATATATATATTTTCGTTGCCGAGAATGAACATAGGATATTTTTTATCCCGAAAAATGGGATAGTTTCCGGGATAAAAATATATTTGTCTTTTTGTTTGTTATCATTTTATGGAAAGACTATTGGGCCGATTTGGCTGAAACTCGGTACATATATAATTTGAATACCGAGAGTGGCCAAGGGATACTTTCTATCCCGGATAATCGGATACATTTTGGGATAGATTTATGTAAAGTTTATCCCGGAAACTAGGACTGGTTTTGTGATTTTGTCCATTTCGTCCACTGGGTCTACTGGGTCCACTGGGTCCCCTTGGTCCACTGGGTCCACTTGGACCACTGTGTCCACTTGGTCAACTGGGTCCACTTGGTCCACTGGGTCCACTTGGTCCACTGGGTCCACTTGGTCCACTTAGACTACTGGGTCCACTGGGTCTACTTGGTCTACTGGCCCCACTGGGTCCACTTGGTCCACTAGGTCCGTTAGATCTACTGGGTCCACTTTGTCCACTGGATCCACTGGGTCCAGTTGGTCTACTGGGTCCACTGGGTCCACTTGGTCCATGTTATCTATTTTGTCATTTTTGTCAAGTTTTGTCATTTATGTAGTTTACATATAGACGGGGGTGGTATAGTTTGCGATATAAAATGAAGTGAATCTTTCGGGGGCAAATACATACAAATTTAATACAATGTAACCTGTACTACTTGCTCGTTAAACAAGAGACACGCACCAGAGGTTGACCCGCGGCGCGGCCGCGGGTCAACGTCTAGTACATAATAAATGTCCCACCACTGGGCTCGGGCTTCCACTATTAGGGAACGGACAGTATACCAGCCACGCTTGTCCAAGGCGGCTTGGCAGGTTTGACACATCGGTTATCTCGATGTGCAGGTTGCATCACGATGTTTTCCTTCACCGTTGTTAGCACATGGTAATTGTAACAATATACACATTCGCCAGGATCGAACCCGTGCCTTTTGAGCCTGGAACGCGTGCGTTAGCCATTACGCTACAATGACTATTAATACTTAGCATAAGTTAATACTTTTATCCGTGCAGGAACGGAGAAAGAATACAACTTCCTGCGTTGGGGCGGCCTGTCGTAAGAGGCGACAAAAGAACTCACAGCCAGGTGGTATGGCAATTGCCCAACTGGATGGCTACCACCCCTGGTCTAAAGTATGGCGCCATAATAACCTTAAATTGTATTCCGGCATTAGTAACCAGGTTCCAGTGTTCCTTAAGAGAGCAGCGCATTTGTAGCACCTATGGTGTTGCAAATGTCCATAGGTGACGATAACCTCTTTCCATCAAGTGGGCCGTCTGCCTGTCTGCTGAACTCCCGCAATAAAAATAAATAAAAATAAAAACTTAGGAAAAACTTAATATATAAATAGAATAAGAAACAAAGAGAAACAATATTTAGCTAGACGTGTTGCTGGGGAGTTTCTTGCCGCTTCTTCTCCTTAACATCAATAACACGTTGCGAAGCGGTGTACTATAATATCAATTGAATCATGACCCACCATAAGGTCATAGAATAGGAAGTAAAATTAAATTTTAACTTATATGTATGACCTTCAAAAACTTCTCCAGTGGAACTTATTTTGAATAAAACTTGGATTTGATATTTTTTATCCCGATGTAGGATGACTTTGTTAATTTTTATTATTGCATGAGTTCAGAAGACAGGCAGACGGCTCACATGATGGAAAGCGGTTAACGTCGCCTATGTACATTTGTAACACCAAAGGTGCTGGCAATGTTCTGCCGCTTTCCAAAGCTCCACCTGGCCTTAATGTTCTAGACCAGGGGTGGTAGCCATCTAGACCGACAAATACCACCTGGCTGTGGGTAGTTTTGCCGCCTCTTACTACAGGTCACCCCAACGCATGAAATTGCATTCTGGAGTTTTTGGCGGAAACTGAAAGGGGATGTTGTGCTGTGTAGTTTTATTTTCTAAAAATGTGTAAAATTACTCTAAAATGAACAATACTTGTAGGATATTGATAGTTTTTGCGAGAAATGTCAACTGTTTAGTCAAATGTGGCCTTTCGAGTTTTCACAAGAACTCCGTTGAATGGTGTGGATTGTAGCTTACAATACAACCGCGCCTGGCTTAAAGGCCTAGTTGCCAAGCCTTAAACATAAAAAAAAATGTATTCTTTCTCCGTTCCTGCACAGATAAAATACTCGTGCGTGGTTCGTGTAGTCTTTTTCGTGGGATAGACGAAAACAGCCAAAAAGATGGCAATTTTTGAAAGGGGTAGGGTCTGTGTCATCAGTAGTAGTTTACCCTACATGATTATGTAAAACGGAACTTGTATATATTTGAAAGATAGAAATAAAAATTTATTTAAATAAATAGCAACGTTACATTGCTGACATTTATCTTAAAATTAAAAATATATTTTGAGAATTTGTTCGCCGCATTTTCAGCATATTATTTACCTTGCCAAGTAGCAACCATGTCCAAATTCCTAATGGCAACCTCTTTATACCACTTCACATATTTGTCTTCGTCAGTGGTGGCCTCTATCTCTGGAAAGTGGTACTGAAATAATAAATTTATTTTACATTTTTATTTTTGAAATATCGCTTAATTGCTTTATGGTTTTTGTATATAGATATATAAAGATAATCCATGAAACTTTCCCTTTGCGGCTGACAGCAATAAAATAGTACAGTTTAATAGCCGGTTCCTATATCTTTATTATCCTATATATATGGCGCGGTTTGCTACATATATTAAAGATTGAAGATATGATTGTTAAAATTCCGTAAAGTAATATCTGATATGGGTATATCTAAACTGTTAGTTATCACGCCTAGAATATCATTTCACTTGACATATAAAATGTCAGTTGATTTTGACATTAACTTGACAAACGAAATGTCAGTTGATTTTGAAGGATAAAGGGGGAGGAGGGGCACGCTTTCATCTGATGACTGGAGGGAAAGAAGTGCCGTTTTTATTTTGAATTTATTAGAAATAACTCTTGGATAATTAGAAGTGATTCATTTTATTTATTTATTTTATTTTATTTTAGGAAGACTTACATCTAATACATATATAATATAGCAACAATAATATTTTAAAAAAAGGTACTGATAATAAGCCTCCACCTATTGATAAGAGTAAAAAACATACATACACGACATGAGGGATATTAATATAACAAAATTTTTAGCTGTTCTATCAATAAAATTTTGAACCAAATTGCGCTTAACAGACTTTTCAGATCTGTAAAGTTAATAGTGTGCGAAGTACAAACACTTGATTTATTGACATGGAAAACGAACCTGGACGCTCGCCGTTATATGTATGTATGTACATATATATATATATATATATATATATATATATATATATATATATATATATATATATATATATATATATATATATATATATATATATATATATATATATATATATATGTATGTAACATTCAATACTACGCCGTCCACCTAATTACCTACGGAGGCTCCCAACGTGCCCACGCGCAGCGCTAGTGGATCACCGAGCACCCCCGAACCGCCGACCGGCGCGTATAAATACCGCGCCGACCCGGGCCTCCACAAGTCTCCGCAAGTTTCGCCGTTTCTTCTCTCCCAGCCATAACACGTTGCGAAACGGCAGTAAGATAGCGTAGGCCGCCGCGAACCGCCGATCCCGGCCCGCCGGGATCCTTCCCCTCGGGCTTTTTATTACCCGTCGCCCGTTCTCAATTAGTGCTTTGTGTCGCCCTATGGTGGGCATCATTAAATTCATCCCCCTCTCATGGCAACAGTCCAGCCGAGGTAAAACTCCTTAGGGAGCTCCCTCGAGCAAGTTGCCCCCCCGGGCCCAAAGCGAAGGCACTCGCCCCAAAAACCCCAGTAAAGTTATAAGGTCTTCGGGCCAACAACATAAAGTCAAGTCCAATAAAAAAAAACTCCACAAGTCGATTGCCCACAGTGGTTGCCTCCGCATCGGAACAATCTTTTGGCCAATAGACGCTCCCCGACACCCTGCGACCTATGCGCTTGGGCACTGCTCTGTATCGGACACTGACTCGGACCATAGTACGCTGAGTGCATACTTTTTAAACTTAATATTCATGTATATATATATAATGTTTATTTATAATTTCATTACCTTGATGATAAAATCGACTAGTGTTTTCATGATTTGCGGTTCCTTCCTTTTGTCCATTATCTCTATAGACCCGATCCGATACCAAGATGGCGCGACTCGCATCACTATCGCGCCGCGCTCCTTCCTCGAATGGCCCGTGTACGACTTGTCCCGCCACACTGTCGGCTCATCACTGACTGACAGACCAGCTCTACTTAATTGAGACATTACAAAGAACTAGGCAGTAGCTTCATTTTACTTACACAAAAACTTAGTTCGCTTTTTTACATACAATAATATCGAGGAAACTAAGCCCATATAGTCTAGACAACTGCCCAGCGAAATATAGATATTAGTCGAAGCCAACCTCATTTAAAGTAATATAACGAATGACATGTTGTAGGTGTTGTGTATGTAGGTATTTGTTAGTAAATTTAAAAAAACGCAATTCCAGTGCCAACTGTTTAGCTAATTCATTTATTCTAAGCAAACAATGTCATTTATTGGGATAAAATGTATTTTAAATGTTAAATCGGGTTATAAGCCAGCACTATGTGTGACTTTCATTCATATACATTCAGTAGTTTCGAAAAAAGATGCGATCGCAGCGCCATCTTTTTCGCTATTTTCGTCTATCTATCAGAAACAACGTCATTTATCGGAATAAAAAATATCCTAAGTTAATGCCCGACATATAAGCTAACTCTGCTCCGGGATATAAGCTCATGTTCCATAACAATGAAATATACGACTTTCAAATCGAATAACATAATTATCTTTGAACTTAATTTATATAGAGGCCTTAATTGGTAGGTATAATCTAATCATTAATACGTGAAGCAAAAACTTTATACCCCTTTTTACAAAAATTGCGCAGACGGAGGAGTATGAAATTTTACACACTTATAGTTTACATAGAGAAGAAGCGACGAATGCTAATACTTTTTGTAATTTATGCACACTACCATGTATTTGACACACACATACTTTTTTGTTTATTGTTCAAGTCAAATTAACAGTGTAGCCTTGGCGAAATCTGTGATTATAGAAGTATATAGTATATACACTTATATAGTCTTTGACTTTGTCAGGAGCCTTAAGAACAGACGAGCGTGCATGACAAGAGCTATGAATATCAAAGAAGCGAGTGAGGTGTGTATGTCGCCATAACAACCTTGAGTTGTGTTCCGGCATTAGTGACTGGGGTTTCAGTTTCCCTTAAGAGAGCAGCAGCGCATTTGTAGCAACTTTGGTGTCGCAATTGCCGCAGGAAATTGTATTCTTTTTCCGTTCCTGCATGGATGAAAACATAACATATTCCTACTAAATTACATCCATATGAATAATAGTAACATTCAATCACTGTCTTTGCCATTCGTCTGCACCCCTAAAATACCAGGAATAAGAACCAGTTAGTTAACTACATAAACAATATTAAGATCTCTTACCCACCAGTGCTGCAGCTCTTGTGGTAGGTATGCCAAGGTAATGACAGGCCTCCGAAGCGATCATCTCCCTGATTGAAGAACGCAGGACAGCCCTACCATCACCGAAGCGCGAATATGGAGTCTCACCAGACCCTTTCAATTGGGGTTGCCACATTTCACCTTTGCTGAAATGTCATCAGAGTATTTTATAAATTTTAAGGACCATTGCAAATAATGTAACATATATTTTATCATACTTAAATTTCAGAAGGCAGGAGCCTTCCGGGTCCAGCCTCTGATGACCTTTTACAAGGCATCAGAGTACAGGCGACGGTAACCATGACCTGGGCCGTCTGGCTGCTTCGCAATTAAAAATATATATATATGCAACAATTTCATCAGTCACTTGAATTAAGAATATGATATAAATACCTGTTTACATATTCCCCAAGAATGTGAGCCCTGCCATCGCCTAATTGATCTGCCCAGAAGCCAAACTGATAACCTCCATACCTAATAAAATTAAATAATTGAGATATTGTTATTAGATTGTAATCTTAGCCCCCCCCCCCCCCGTGCACTAGAAAACCCGGCTGTAGCAGCCAGTGGAACATATGATGATGTATGGGAGCTCACGGAAGAAGCAGCTACAAACTCTGCTCAGATATACTGGCCGCCACAACTTGGCTGCACAGCCAGGCCTTGTAGTGTGCGGAAGCCCTTATTTCAATATTATTAAAAGTGAGTAAGTGATTCGCAATTCACCAAGTGTTGCCACAGAGGCACGGAGTACATTAAAGTAATAGGTGAAATCAAGGTGACAACAACAACTGTTTTCATCATTTAGCCATGGAACTATAAAAAAAATCAGAAACTTTGAATGTATTTTCATTGATGCTACTGCTTCATCTGGGATAATATTATAGTTATAGACCATTTCACACAGATGTAGTGATTGGTTTAATGTGTTATTTGTAATGTGATACTGTTATTAATTGCTAAATATTGACAGATAACATATGCATATTCACTAATGAAGCTATTTGTTAATGGCATTATTTTTAACACTATAAATGAGACATATTTTTTGTTTTTTTTATTGCAGGAGTTTAGCAGACAGGCAGACGGCCCACTTTATGGAGAGCGGTTACTATCACCTATGGACATTTGCTACACCGAATGTGCTACAAATGCGCTGCTGCTCTCTTAAGGGAGACTGGAACCTGGTCACCAATGCCGGAACACAACACAAGGTTGTTATGGTGGCATACTCTAGACCAGGGGTGGTCGCCATCCAGTCGGGAAAATACCCTACCACCTGGCTGTGGGTTGTTTAGTCGCCTCTTACGACAGGCCGCCCGGCTGCAGGAAATTGTATTCTTTTTCCGTTCCTGCACGGATAAAAAATATTTGGCCACAGTCAATAACTATAACATTATTGTAGGTGAAGCATTAAAGTAAATTCTATTTTTAGCATAATTTTCAATCTGACTAGAAAGTGGGGTGGATCCTTGTGGAACCCCTGCTTTTATATTGTGTAACTCAGACCTAGCATCCTCTTCCTTTAGTAGAAATATTCTTCCTTCGAGGTAAGATTTTAGGATTTGAAAGAAGGAATGAGGGAGGTACGTTTTGATTTTGCAGAGCAGTCCTTTGTGCCACACCCTTTCAAATGCCTGTTCAACTTCCAGAAACACCGAAGAACTGTGTTCTTTGAGTTCTAGGGCATTATGTATCTTGTCATGTTTAGCAAATGTATCTGCTTTCTCTTTACATGTGGGAGCCCATTTATTGTCTGTTGTTTTAATGGGTTTAAATTGATCCTAAAGAATTAGAATAGTTACCTATGCGATACAGTAAGTCCACCATCTGGCAAAAATTTTCCATTGACAAAATCAATAAAGTCCTCAGTCTCTGCTACAGATGGATCCAAGTCCAATAGGTTAATGAGAGCATCCTCAGAAGCACATACAAGCCGGATGTTGCCAGTCAGAGGCTCCGTTGGCACCTATAAAATATATAAAATGTTTAAAGGAAATGTCTGACTTGAAATATTCTGAGAGTTTATAGAATGTGAAAATCCTAGGTTTCATTTTCAGCAGGATAAGTTTCATTCACAAATTATAGAATAGAATATATTTTATTGCACACAATGTTACAAAATAAATTCGTACATACAATTGTAATGATTAGTACAATGGGCGGTCTTATCGCTGGGAGTGATTTCTTCCAGACAACCTTTGGATGGACAGAAACTCGGTATGAATAGGGGTAGGTATGCAATAGATATCATATACTAATATATATGTAAATATAAAGGAAAATGTTACTAAATTATAATATAAACATACATATTTATCTAAATATACAAGTTGTGTGTCGTCAAACAACACCATCCCAAGCATACAACTAAATAACATTATTATTCAGTTACAAATTTGAGACAGTGTTGTTTTTTTGTTATTGCAGGAGATCAGCAGACAGGCAGACGGCCCACTTGATGGAAAGCGGTTACCATCGCCTATGGACATTTGCAACAGCAAAGTTGCTACAAATGCGCTACTGCTCTCTTAAGGGAAACTGGAACCTGGTCACTAATGCCGGAACACAACTCAAGGTTGTTATGGCGACATACTTTAGACCAGGGGTGGTAGCCATCCAGTCGGGCAAATGCCCTACCATCTGGCTGTGGGTTGTTAAGTCACTTCTTACGACAGGCCGCCCGGCTGAAGGAAATTGTATTTTTTCTCCATTCCTGCACGGATAAAACTTGAATGTTTGACGAGGTCATTAAACAAATACACAGACTTGGCATGTGTTATGTTTTGAGGCAGTGAGTTGGAAAGCCTTACAGCTTGCATAGTAAATGATTTGTCATAGAACTGTGTAGTGTATATAGGCATCCTTAGTCGGTAATTTAAAGATGGTCTCAGATTCTTCGAATGACTGTCTAGAAAGTGAAAACTTATATATACTTTGTTTTGGGTAAATTTGTCCTTGAACATCTGTTGAAGCCAGGGGTCTCCAAACTATGATGCACAGGACTGATCCAACCTGTGACATGTTAAAGGCTCATTTTTGTTATTGTTGCTGTGATGAATTTGATAAAAAACACAGAATTATAATAGTTCGGGTTTATTTACTTGCTAGATAGGTCATGACAAGTATATTATGCAGAAACCTTAACTTCAATAAGAATATTTACTAACAAATAATTGAAATGAATCCCATTAACATTGTAGAAGTTGTAAAAAATACTAATGATATTTATGTAAAAAACGATTTTGGACCTTGGAACCTACTAGAATAACTCTAAGGCTGGAAAATTTATTAAGTTATAAAGTTAAAGAAATACTTTTACATTTATATGTTAATTAACTTAGTATGAATTAAGTGTTTATCATGATGACATAATGCTATTTCCTACCTTAGAGTATGATTTCATATAATATAATTTCACGCTAAACACCCAGTGTGTTTAGCGTGAAATGATAAGCAGGTAAGATTATTATAGGTTACCTTAGAAAATACTGCATTCTTGACAGCCACCGGCACATTATACTCCGGATTTTCATCAATTGGGAGCTCTGCATAGCTTGGCGGGCTCCTAAACTTCCAGTCTTTAAGATTATGAAACATTTTCCTCACAGACACGGATCTTTGTTCACTCAAAACGGCGGCAAATACACAAAATGCACGCTTCATCGGCTTATTATAGTGAGTTGTAATTTTAAATATCACACATATAATCAAATTTATTGCGTTATCACGATGATTTTTATGAAATGTAAATAATAATTGTTTGTTTTGAAACTTATGTCATGTCTACAAAGTCTATGTTCCACAAGAGGATCACAACGACCACGCTCACGATCGCGATTTTTGCCGTTCCACTTACCTGTAGGCGATACAATCGTTAACTCAAATGGAACGGATTATTGGACCCAAATCTTGACATGGGTTGTTGTGAGCGCTGCCTGAGCAGAAATCATGATGTCATTAGTGACGTTTTCGTGGCGACCATAACGACCATGGTCGCTATGTGGTAAGGCTAAAAGAGCATTTTGGGCGTTATGAGGTACAGGAGGAATGCGCCCAAAGTACAAACTTGTCACAGATAGGTATGTTTTTTCATCTATTTAGTCAAAAACAAGTCCATTAGCTATCACAGATATGACATGACCAGGGTCCCCAGATAGAATTATGTAAATCCGATAATAGACAAATATTTACCCAAAATACTACTTCGGTAACTTTATTTTATTTTTAGTGTCAATATAAGGTTAGCGCTAAATATATAAGGCTAGTTAGCTGCCAAAATTATGGCGCTGAAAGTTTTTTTAATAATTTATGATTCATCAGCCGAAACTACGTAGCGTTTGGCGTAATGCCGAACTTTTCGTCTAGTGGCTGTTTTCTATTTCCTTAAGAACGCATTCAGTATATTCTGAATAGAAATCAACAGATCATGCGGTGTGTTATAGCCGTGCGTTTTCAATCTACAACAGGCGTTGTCACTAGACGATATGATAGATAAAATAAATGTCAAAAAATTACTCAATAATTTATTTTTTGAAATATAGTAATTTTAAGTAGAACAACTTATTTTCAGAGCATACGCCCATTGAGGTGGTTGTACTGAAAACCCCCTCTTTTCGGCTTCCGGCTGAACTACGTACGGGTTGCGAAAAACTTCTAAAAGAAATCGTACCTGAAATCATAGAGGTAGTGATTATAAAGCAGCAAAATTTATAGCGGTGAACACAAATAACTATTATCCTAATTCAAAAATCAACTATAATGGCTCTGGTATACAATTAAGCCGCCTATATTTGCTAACATCACTCCGTCTATAACCATTAATGACCAGATTCTGTATTCTACGATTCATTGATTTGACTTGCCTACCGTTTACCTACTTTGAAATTATGTTGTATGAAGTTTCTGTAAAATTTTAACGAGTAGTAATAATAACAACCCATAATTATTCGACTACTGGCTACTGGTCTCGGGCCTCCTATGTTGCCAGCTTCACAAGAAAAAAAATACCTTCGTATAATCATCTCTCTCGGCATCAGCTATGGCCTCTTGCAGCATCCAATTGCGAGGTATGTATACAGGATTGACGCTCAACATGCGCCTGCGACGCTCGTCCTCGAACATACCCACCGAACTTGCATCGACTGCATAACCAAAAGTATGGAAGAGGAAAACGTACCTATATAGCTAAAGCAATATCATGGAAGAAGAGTGCTAAAGAACAGCGCTGGACGTACAGGCCTATGAGGCCAGGGCCTAGGGCGACATCGTTTCAGGGGTGGCAAATTTTTTGGGATGAAATTTATGCCTTTAAATAATTGTAAGGACCATTCAAATTATAACAAAAAATGATTTATATTAGTTTCATCCCTAAAATGGACGCGTCAATAGGGGCTTAGGGCGGCAGTCAGCCTAAATTCACCATTTTTTTTTTCAGGCGTGGCAAATGCTATTTACGCACCATACCGGGTCCTTTGGAAGGGATTAGACCATAGTACTAACAGATGTCAAGTTATATAAAAAAATGACAGAATTTTTTCATTATCATTTGTCTTCAAATCGTCTTATACTTAAGTCTATTAAATATTTTATATTCTTACAAGCTCTTTTAAAACATTTGAAACAAAACCAATCCTAGATATGCTATAAAAATGACATAAAAAACAGCAAAACAATAAAGCCAGGATGCAATATTTTTGGAATTCAGCGTAATTCTAAAGTTACCAGCTTCCTTATCGAGCCTTTCGCGGTACTGGTCCAGCCAACATCCCCAAGACGAATGCGAAGACAAACGTTTCAAAGACCACTTTTCGTCCAATTTCGCCTCGCTAACCATTTCACATGGTTCCAGCTACACAGAAACAGGGAATATAGTATTATATCTAGGCAGAACAAAGCTACTCAATTAGATATTTGTTACAGGACGTGATAGAGTTGAAGTAAACTTGATTGCAGCTTTTAGGGCCGGCGCAATCGATGTGATACCACAATCTCATATAATATCGTGTTTCATACGATGAGTTTGAGTTTCGAAGAGCTTTTATTCCATATTCTATCCCCTCCATGCCTTCCTAATTAGGCTGGCAGCCCGTTGGCTTCGCCTCTGGTGTTGCAGACGTCGATAGGTAACCACTTTGCATTGGATGCCTGCTCGCCAGCTTCGCAATAAGAAAGAGTTGTGACTTATAACTATGAAAGCCCCAATATTGTCTGTTCCGTTAACAATATGAAATATAGATTTTTGTACAGTTGTGGTATGAAAAGGTTCGTCAGTTTTCAAAATGATTAATTTAACGTACCGCGGGCACATGTTACCTTTTCATACTAAATCACAAGGCAGGCTGTTCCATAGAAATTTATGTTAAAGTTACTTACATCAAAGTGATCTGATTTTCTATCTCGTCTAAAAAGATTGTTTAAAGATGTAAAATTGTGTTTAATATTTATGTAAAGCGTAATGATTATATCTTCTTTGTTTCTGATGATTAAAACTATTGTTGATCTAAAGTCTGTCATTGTCAACATTGAACTTTGTTTTCTCTCGTTTCTATATTTTATAAACGTAACATATGTTAAAATTGTACTCGTGCAAGCAAAAGTCGACTTTAAGGTGACGAACCCTTTCATACCACGTCTGTACATTACGTGTTATTACAATATCAGTCCACAAATAAGGAGATTGACGAGGTATCTACCACCCTTCTGCAAGGTAAGTTAATGGGTTTACACCAGTGCTCATGTTTCACAGGTTACCTCGCATAACACAATAGTCGTGTATTACTATTGTCGAGTCGAGTTTAAACGAGAAATTTTAAAACTGCGTTTTTAATACTTCGTATGACTGTCACCGGGTATTATATAAGTTAGTATGAAATTAAACAAACTTCAGCTAGTTGCCTGAAAGTGCTAGTGAAGTCGGCTCCAGTCTGTTGCATCATATCGAGCAACTTTTCCACTAGTTGCTCGTCGCCCCAACGTTCCTCTTTCAAGCCTAACTTCATTAGGAATGTCTCCCTAAGTAAAAGTAACGTTTAATTCAATAATACAAATAAAAAGTTTATACGTATTTATTTTTTATGTATTTATCTGTGCGAGAATGGAGAAATATATATTTGCATATAAAGGAACAGGCGTTAAAATAACATCATCTAACTTTTAAAATACCATGATAGAAATAAATGACATAATTTTAATACCTTTCCAAACGTTAATTAACGCGCTATTTGACGACTTTTTTTGTACCTACTTATGACGTCATCAGTAGGTAGGCTTGTATAAAATCTATGAGGATGGGACGTTCTGTAATTTAATCATAGGTATCTTAGTGGATTTAACAGTCCGCTCCCTTATTCAAGCGACCGTACAGCCTGTCGTAAAAAGTGACAGCACAACCCATAGCCAGGTGGCACAACATTTGATCATCTAGATGGCGACTACCCCTGGTATAGAGTAAGGCGTCATAACAACCCAGAAACAGATATTAAACTTATTCCTATCACGCCATTTTCAAGTAAGATAATAGTCTGATATTTTAACGCGATCTTTCACATGAAAATAATTTTAAAAATAATTTTATTATTTTTATTAATTTTTATTTTTTGTCATGTACCCATTTGCACTTAATTGCTGAACTTTCTTCGCACTCATATATTTTTGAACCCCAATCTAAAGTTCCTTATCAATTTGAGTGATTTGATACTTTTTTAATAATAAAACGTCAAGAAGTAAGAAAAAAGAATGACCTGTGGTTCGTTTACCATAACTTATAAAGCTTTAACGAGGTACATTTCTGACTGTCATTTATCTTTTTATTCTTTCATGACATTTCTGAAGCCAAACACAATGCAGTAACAATATCTTTTTAGCAATTGCTCAAATAAAGATAAAACTCGATTCCGAAAACAACTGTATACTAACAATATTTTATTCTTGCAATACGTATCAAGGGTCTTCAGTATGTGAGACATATGGACTTGTTGCGAAGAGGTCAGTAAAGGTTTTAAAGCATTCGCCAGCTGACCAACGTTCCATACGACGACCTTTTAACATAATAAAAGCTCATAAACATCCTACTGCTGGGCTCGAACATCCCAATTTTTTTAGGGAATGGTACAGGGGGTGTCTGTGTGCCCACCACGATTTTCTAAGACAGCTCGGCGGGTTTTTACACACATTGTTTTTTTTTTTATCTTGACATGCAGTATGAAAAGGTTTGTCCCCTTAAAGTTGACTTTTGCTTGCACGAGTACAAGAAACAGTATCGCCAACATTTTAATAAATGTTACGTATTGTTACGTTTATAAAATATAGAATCATGAAATAAGAAAATTGCAATGTTGACAATGACAGACAAGATAACAGGTAGGTACGTAGATTAACAATAGTTTTAATCATCAGAAACAAAGATATAATCACTACGCTTATCATAAATATTAAAACCAATAAAAAGGTTTTGCATCTGTAAACAATCTTTTTAGACAAGATAGAAAATCAAACAATTTTGATCTAAGTAATTTTAAACTTTATCGTCAAACAGTTAAACATATTTTTTGTGGAATAATCTGTTGTGACTTAGTTTGAAAAGGTAACATGTGCTCGCGGAACGTTAAATGAAACAATTTGAAAACTGGCGAACCTTTTCATACCGCGACTGTACATAATTATACAATTGAACAAAGTAAATGATTAGAAAAAAATAATATGAAATTCACTCACATCAGGTTGCTTGGCCAAGGCGTACCTTCCTTCGCCATCCGAGCAATTCGCGACAAAACCACCGTCGTATGAATCGACAAAACCAAAAGGACCGTAGTCCAATGTCAAACCGAGGAGGCTCATGTTGTCAGTGTTTAACAGACCATGTGTAAAACCCAATCCTACAAAACGTAATTAAGGTTTTTATTGTTCGTAATTACATGACTGACAGTCTCTATTTAGACACCTAGCTTGCTGGAACCCAGAGATACCAGGTTCGATTTCCGGCATGCTAAATTTTATAAACAAATTTTCCGTTATTTAGTAGGATGGATGTGTGGGATCGAGCTCAGAGTTATCCGTTGTGTATATTATTAAATAATCATTATTAATAGACAATAGTAATATTATAATATTAATACAAACACAAACATTGTATATCCTCAGGCTAAGCAAATTACGCTTTTTTTTTTTTTTTTGGTTTTGAGGCGAGGGAAAATGCTTAACCGATTTACGCACAAACTGGGTCGTTGCTAGGGGAACGACACGCGTCGGTCGGGGGCGATAACACTGCAGCAATAGTATGCTCTTGGCAGCGCTCCGTCCGCGATCGACGTCACAGAATAGTGTGGAAGACTCCGAGCGTTGCTGCACGGGCGAGCAACCCCCTCCTCCCTGACGACCCTGCGCTTTGAATGTGTTGGAAAGGCTGAGATTTAGAACATAGTTACGCCCAGCCGATCCAGCGCAATAAAGTGCCTGGAGTGTGCCCTGGGAGAACACACCCCACTTCGTTGTGCGGGGGTAGAAGGTCCTTTGCTCTTCCTAGCAAGCTAAAGGCCCCCCGCGGTAAACGGAACCTAACTCAGGGAGGGAAGTAATGCGCGTACCTGCCTCTCCGGGTGCCAGCTGAAGGCCGGCGACCTCGAGAAGACGCATTGGCACGCGCTGCAGGACTTCTCTCCCTGTCTCGTTCTGCGGCCTCCTTGAGTGACATTACTGTCTCGCAAAAAGTAACCGCAGCCCCCCAATTGTCGCTGCTCTGCAGCATGGCCTTGACCAAGTCGCAGAGCGAGTCGACTGGACCTACGTGCGTCTCAAGTTCGAAACGCTGCGGCGCCCATGCGGCGCACTCGACAAGCGTGTGTAACGCCGTGTCGGGCGCGCCGCACTGGCGGCATTCCGGGGAAGGCAAGCAGCCCACAATGCGACACAGATACTTATCGAAACATCCGTGTCCGGTAAGTATCTGTGTCGTCCTGAAGGTCAGGGTGCCGCTGGTGCGGTTGACCCATTCCGTCAGCTGTGGCCTGATTGCATCCACCGTGTAGCCGCCATAGGCCGCAGGGTTGTCGAGCTCTTGAGACCAGACGGCGATCATGGAGGCGGTTTCCCGCTTCCTGATCGCCTCGATTTCGACCTGACAGAAGGTCAGGCCTCTAGCTAGGGCATCCTGCCGGGTGCGGCGCACCACTGTCAGGACGTCCGCCTGGAGATGCCAGGGCGGATCGCCTGCCAGGAGGGTGGCCGCCGTCCGCGACACTGTGCGATACCCCCGTATGGTCCTCACGGCCAGAACCTGCTGCGCCCGTTGCAGCAGGGTTCTGTTGTGGCGGTGAAGTGCAATGGACCAGACGGGTGCACCGTACAGTGCCATACTCCTCAGGATGCCAGAGTAAAGTTTCCGCGTCGCACCTCCCGGGCCCCCTACGTTGGGAAGCAGCCTCGAGAGTGCGCCCGCGGATTTGACGAGTTTGGGAACTAGCTGCTCAAAGTGCGCTTTGAACAGCCATTTCCCATCGAGAACTAGCCTCAGATATTTCATCTGGGGCCCTACTCTAATGGCCACCCCTTGGACCGAAACGGTCAAGTCCGCGGGGGGATTGCGAAATTTCCTATGGAACATGATGGCCTCCGTTTTCGCGGGGGAGACCCTCAAGCCCAGCCTAGCTATTCGATCTACGACAATCGCCAACCCGGCGTTAGCGACGTCCACGGATTCCGCAAATGACGCAGCGCGTGCCGTGAGTAGGGTGTCGTCCGCAAAGCAGATCAGCCCTACCCCGGGCAGGACCGGAACCCGAAGGATCCAGTCATAACCTACGTTCCAAAGAATCGGCCCGAGGACCGACCCCTGTGGAACGCCGCACGCGACGCGTCGACGACCTACCTCGGGATTGCCGGACTCACCGCCCTCCCAAAGGATATGTCGATCCTGCAGGTACGCGCCCAACAGCCTCGTGAGGTACGGGGGGACTCCATGCGCGCGGAGCCCCTCCCTGATCGTCTCATGAGGGAGGCTGTTAAAGGCGTTCGCTATGTCTAGCGACACCGCAAGAACGACATCCTTCGCTTGGACGGCTTCGTCCGTTGACGTTCGCAGCGTCTCGAAGGCGTCCATCGTGGAGCGCCTCCGCCGAAACCCGAACTGCGTTTCTGAAAGCCCCGGCTCCACAGCGTCGAGATGCTTCACGAGCCGCTCCGCCAAGATCTTTTCGAAGACCTTAGCGATCTCGTTCAGCAGCACTATGGGCCTGGTGTTAAGGGTGATATACAACGTAAATATCGGAAAGTTTGTTTCCGAAATTTACCATGTCAGGAGGAATCGAAAACGGAGCCTCTGTATTCCAGCGAGTTCGGCCGGCTATGACTTAGCCCGCTTAACCACAGAGGCCGTATACTATCCAAAATAGAAGCATAACTTGATTAGTTCAAATCTATACAATGTATGGTGTCTCTGCCAATTATAAAAAAATGGAATCCTTATAATTTTGTCATATTCGTCCATTTCTTCGACAATCTAAAAAATTTGACTTCTGCAAATTTTTGACGAGAACTGGAAGTTTTCAAAAAAAATGTAAATATATAATTTGTATAGGATGAACAACGGGTGTGAAATATTGATTCTTTTTAAGAATTATTTAAGTAATTTGAAGACCTCAACTGATAATTGCAATGTGCTTTTTGAACTGCCACAAAATCTCGATCGTTTTGCACCAATCAAAACTTCGTTATGACCATTATTTAAAGATTATTTTAAAACAATAACTACATAGGAGAAAGAATGTTTAAGTTTATATAAACGTTCTGTCGGCGCACGATTAACCTGAAAAGATACACACTGGTCCAGCCGGGATTATTTCATTACGTTCGCACCGGTGTGTACACAATATCAAAATTTGTCTATGAGGAACACTCGTAGTCTATGGCCATCCGCCAATATTCGAAATCTACTATGGAACTAAAAACGAACCTTTGTACGTGCAATCAAGTTTTTATTATAAAATGGTAGATTAATAAATGTGCGCAATATTTCGAGAAACGTTTCTTCATTGAAGACTTCCTACGCTTCACGTTCAAAATATACAATAGGTTCAATTAAGTTGCTAGTTAATTGTGTTTATAATGAAAAGCGTTAAAGTTACCCTGCCATTTTGCGACTAAATCCAGAGTACGATGGGCAACTTCAGAAAACAATCTAATGAATCTGTTCTCATCACTCAATTGGATGTCAGGAAAATATTCCTGAAATACAATTACTAACTTAAATAGAATTGAAAGAACATATATGATTTAGGGATCAACACATGATCAAGTTATCTAAATGTATGCTTCAATTAGCATCAATATATGATCAGACTGAAATCAAATTACATCTCAATTTGAAACATATTCTAGAAACTAAAATATTTGAGACTGGTTAAATTTACTGACGAGTTATAAAATGAAGAGAAATATAAGTAGTAGATAAAGCGAATGGTGTTGATTTTGATAGAAGGAAATGGAAATTCATCGTCGTTGTTTACTCTTATGGGAAATAGGTGTTATAATATGATGTTTAAATAAAAAAACGCAAATTACGGGAGAACGTTAGATGATTTCGTATGAACGTCCGTGCAGGAACGGAGTAAGAATATAATTTCCTGTGGCCGGGTGGCCTGTCGTAAGAGGCGACAAAACAACCCACAGCCAGATGGTAGGATATTTGCCCGCCTGGATGGCTACCACCCCTGATCCAGAGTATACCACCATAACAAACTTGAATTGTGTTCCGGAATTAGTGGCCAGGTTCCTGTCTCCCATTAGAAAGCGGCTGCATATTGGTAGCAACTTCGGTGTTACAAACGTCCATAGACGATGGTAACCGCTTTCCATCAGGTGGGCGGTCTGCCTGTCTGCTGAACTCGTGCAATAAAAAATGAAAATGAAGAAGGTGAAAGAGGACTGGAATAGAGTTACAAGACGTTTATCACGAATAAGCAGTGTACGTACGGAATGAAATCTTAAAGAATATCATTCGGATGTAACTTGCATGATGCTATATACTCTGTCGTTCTATATCAAAATGTATACCAGAGTTGTGCAACTTACATATGGTGTATCTTAAATGCTATTAATTTTCTGTATAATTTATTCCTGTGACAGTGGCATGATTAATAATGACCAACCCTTTTTAAATAAAGAAACATAAAGGATTACGATATGCAGCATGTGATAATTTTGGTAAACCTAGTTCCAGTAATCGGATTCAGGAATGTGGATGGTGATTGTTGTTACAATATCATTCTTCAGTTCTCGCACCTTAATGATAAAATCAGCTAACTGCCTGAGCACAGTAATCTCTCCGGTATTGGAGAGTATCTCAAGAGATCCGAATCTGAACCAACTTGGGGATAGTCTAAGTAAGATTGCTGCGCGTTCGCGACGTGCACAACCCGTATAGAACATGTCTCTAATCACCACATCGTCGCTTACTGGAAAGATATAAAAGAAATAATCAATTAATAAAGTAAAAACGCCTGCTTCAGACTTTACGGCCACTTTTATTTAGCAACTGATATCAGCAAAATAGACTATGTATCACATTATAATCAGTTACCGTGCAACCGTCTGCATTCAATCAATAAGTTTGGTTCCAACTTGTTAACTTACGTTGCTGAAATTGGCAATAGTAATTAATCATTATTCTGATCTTTTCAACAATGTTCGGCTTTCTTCGGGCGGCTAATCTCCCCTCAGAGGAATGTATTAATTGATCTGAGAAATCTCTCCGTCAAACCCTCCTGCCAGCAGCCATATGTACCTATCGTATTACATTATATCTATCGCGAAATTTGGTACATTTATCTATTTTTAAAGGGTAAGCGTGCTCCTGTGACATAAAAGCATGCAACATCCATCATTAAGTTTCATCAATGATGGACGTTGCATGGAAAACAGTAAAATAAAAATTATTTTCTATCGTATTCAACTAATTTACCAACTAATCCAGCGGCTCTGGTGGTAGGTATACCCAAGAAATGGCACGCCTCGGAAGCTATCATCTCTCTAATAGTAGACCGTAGCACTGCACGTCCGTCATGGACCCGAGCGTACGGTGTCTGCCCGGATCCTTTGAGCTGGACTTGCCATCTTTCCCCACGTCTACCAAAAGATGGTTCAAGTTCATACGTTTATTTATTTTAGGTATATGTATTATATAATATTTATATATTCTATTTATATATGTATGTATTTAATGTGCACACCACCGTCATACACTTGCGATTCCGTTTGTAACATCCATAGTCCGGGTTGGCTGGAAGAGATCGCTCTAAAACGATAAGACCACCCATTGTTCCTGCCTTTACTGTTTAATGTGACTACTGTAAATTGTTGCTTTAATATGTATGTGGTGAACAATAAAGCGTTTTCTATTCTATTCTGTAATGCGCCAGAGTCAAAATATAGAAAGAAAATGACGTAAGATTGACAGTTTATCGAGTCGTTATCGTCGACATATCCGCAATTAATTTCAGGATGTATCTGACACCCACCGACAAACTTAAGTAGGTCATCGGTTCGTTAAAATCAAGGACATCATAATATTTTCCAAGAAGCAGTTTTAGAACTCGTCTGGTCCATTGGTCATTTGTCATGCAATGGACTTGTGTGGTCTACTACCATTTTTGTTTATTAATTATGAGAGCAATGCTAGTGACATTAGCTGTCTTACTCCCGTAAAACAATTAAAGTCACCAACATAGCTCTTCATTGAATATCCTTATCGGATTTTATACATTAGAGACACATTGGGGTCTCTCGATTCTTAGATTCTAAGTATTCTGATACTTTTATACACTAGTATCACGACCTATTTGTGCCTGGCATGTTTTTTTATAATACAGGAAAGACGCCTGCTGGACATATGATATAAAGTGATCATACATACCTATTGACGTATTCTCCAAGTATATGCGCTCTACCATCGCCAAGCTGCCCGACCCATAACCCATACTGATGTCCACCATACCTTGAAAACCGAAATTTCCTTTATATAAAAAGATAGACCTTTTTCTGCATTAAAAAAGAAAATTACAGAAAAGAGAACAATGACTTATACATAATGGAAGGAAATATTGCTATCAAACAGGCCCGTCAGTCTAACTGCTGTACTTGGTAATAAAAAGGCGGTTAGTAAGCTAGTTAAAATTTGACATAAAATTGATGTGTATTGTGGTTTGAACAAGAGATGGCGGTACCATGACTTGAAAACCGCTAAACTTGGTATCCGCAAACGGATTTACTTCCAAAAAAAGGGCGGATCCCATAGTCCTAGACCATAGTAAATAACGGAAAGTCAGTTTACGAAATTTACCATATCAGGAATCGAATCCGGAGCCTCTAGGCTTAAACAATTCAATCACAGAGGCAGTCAAAAGGATGGGTAGCCGACTAGACACATTAATGTATTTTACCTATGGGCAACGGGTAGAGCTCCATAAGGTAATCTCCTGCCAGCAACAAACTCAGCAAATTCCTCCCTTGTCGATATCTCAGGGTCCATGTCCAAAATGTTCATGAGTGCGTCTTCAGAGACACATACGAGGCGTACGTTACGCTCTAAGGGCCGGGGACTTGCCTTAGAAAATAAAACATGGGGTATCAAACTTCTAATGACAATTTTCACTTTCTAAGGGTCTCATACTGGCTGGTAAGATAACATAAGTGTCTGTGCTGAGTATCAGACTGATTTTTTTGATATATATTTTCTTCATCATCACGAATCTGAAGTGATTTACGACTGATTTTTTTTATCGGTTGTTTGGGGTTTTCTCGATGATTTGCTGATTGAACCCTTCAGATTGGTGTTCAGCGGAAAAAATACGCCAGAAAATAAAAGTCTAACACCCAGGCCACACATTTTTTTGTGCATCTGTGTAATGTATATGTATAAAACTTTTTTCTATACGCGGCTACTATAAGTATATAATATAGTATATATATAATTATAGACGCTCAAAGCATCACGGCCCTATCGCTGGTCGGAAGATTGCTACAACACATTGAGAATCAGATTACTGTGGGGTTACGTAGGTATTGCGTCTTTTGTACATGTTTTAGGTTTGATAAGAATGCACTAAGATGTTGTCACATGAGCAACCAGCTGAACAAAGATGGAAAGCACATTTTATTATTATAAAGAATTAAATACTTCTATAGGATAAGAATTGAAGAATACAAAACACAAAATACCTACGAGTTGCTACAAGCTATACTTGCTTTCGTGCTTTTTACCAAAAACATTAGTCAGTTCATATTTGTACTCATAAGTGTCTAAAGTAGGCATCACCAGTACAACATACCTCTGAATATACGACGTTAGTAATATTGGATCGAATTTGATCATGATTTTCATCGATTGGTAATAAAATGTATTTAGGATATTGGCTGAACCTCCACTCTGTTAGATTTTTCTTTAAGGGCGTTGTTTCTCCTTCCATTTTCATATTTCAAGACACAATTTAAGGTTTATTGTTAATAATGAAATATAATTTCTTTAACAAAATCATTTAAATTTCCGCCATTGATTTGTGTCTTTTATATATACCTTTTGTTATGTCTGGCGGAAATACAAAGTCAAAAATATTTATGGGTACCATTAATGTACTCTGTGGTACTAACTACAACAAATACAAACAACAAATACAAATCGGTAAGCTATTTTTAATATTTATAATATTCTTTTAAGTTTATTATGTACGATTATTCTGATACAATAATTAAAACATTTCAATTTTGTATTTAACTAGCGTTGAATTTGATCAAATATATTTTATTACCAGTTTCTAGTGGTTATTCTGAGTGCTATTCTCGGAATTTACAATTCTAAAAGGCCCTCTATATTATTACGTGAACACTGCGAGAAAACTCATAAAGTGTGTGAAACGAGAATTTGAAACGGGTTGATCGTTTTTCTCGCATACTCGCGAGAATGTGGTTTGCCTATTATAGTGTAATGACATCTTGAGTGACTTGTCTTTTGTTGATTTTGGCTCCAACGTCAACATTTGACGTTTCGTATTGACAGTAAGAATAGTGCTGCCAACAATAGTTAAATTTTTTAGATTTAACAGAAAGATTAATAATCGTTAATTAATTCCATTAGTGTAAAATAATGAAATTTTTTTAATTGAGTTTGAAGTAAAATTAATTTGTTTCTGATAATGATTTTACATCTTTTCAATAATGTATTTGTCAGTATTTAATTAGAATTTAAATAAATTCCACATTGTAAAATTATAGCTATTAATAATTTAAACTGTGTATTACAATAATAACTACTATTATATACATATTTACAAGTAAAAGATGTAGTCCAGATCGCTCTCGGTGGGGAGCGTTCCCAAAATGCTGGCCGCATTCCCGCGTTGTATGGCAACGCTAATACGTTGCCCTAAATATAGGCCAGCCCTTTGGTCACGCGAGACTTCTTTCAATTCTTCTTCATCTTAAATGTAAATTTTACGTTATAAATACATACATACATACATACATAACTTCACGCCAGTTCTCTTGCCGGGTAGGCACGAACAACAGAGCGCCATTTAGGCCCATTCTTACACACCTCACTTGCTTCTTTGACATTCATAACTCTTGTCATGCACACTCGTCTATTCTTAAGGCTCCTGACATCACCCTCCGCTAGTACACGATCAATTTGATCAATGAAGGTGTGTCGTGGCCTTCCACGACTTCTGCATCCATCCACTTTTGCATTGTATATCTGTACATTATAAATATTGTCGTATATTAAATTTTTATTAATATTTTATGTTTAGACTTTTTAAGAATAAGTATCAAAGCAAAATTTTCAAGGTTTTAAAGGGAGCTTGAACTATAATAGCTTTAAGATATAGTTTTCAAGCATTGTGTGTTTAGTGATAAGTGGCTGTTTAAGTTACTACAAGCACTCCTTTGTTTGACATCAGTGAGAGATTTACACTTTAGGTGACCTAATTCTGAAACATTTTTTAATCTAAAAATGTCTAGGCGTTACCCTCTGGATTCCCGTTTAAAACTCACAGCAACATAAAATTTAGCTTTGTCCACTTGGTAGAAATTGCGATTTTTTATTCGATTCTTATTAATCGATGTTTAATTTGAAACAATCATATTTACTCCATCAATCACATGATGACATGATTCGTACTATAATATATTAATTAACATGTAGAAGATTTCATTTCAATGATGATATATTGATGAATTACAGAATTAGCAAAGTAAAAGAGTTTAGGGCCGGACTTTTGTATTTATTTAATAATTGGACGAAATATAATGAGTAAAATCAAATCGAGCTTGTGCGCGTCGATGTGTTAGTTGCTTCAGAATCAGAATACACATACAGATTTGGCTGGTCAAGGTCACGGCTAAGCAACAAAATTCTATTTAACGCACAACCACTACGCATAGGTTGATAAATGGTATAATTTAATTCGGGCGGTTTACTCGCATCGGAACTTCACTTCATCCGGTGTGAAATTCGTAAGTTTGCCGACCGCAATTTCACTTTCGTGCTGCTTTCTAGTATCTCACTTTCGAAAAAAAATCCAATACTTGTGTGGATCAAACCCGTTTTTGTGTGTAGTAAATTCCAGTGAGAGGTGTAATTTGTTCTCAGTGAGTTGTGCACGAGTTTCTTTCCACGTTAATGGATTTTTATCAATTAATATGGTGTATACCGAGGGATATTTGAAAGAAAAGTTAACCAAGGAATTGGACGCCGTTCACGTCGTAAGTATTTAACATCTGTCAAAAATATATTTTATTGACTTTGCCGCGTTGTTGAAATTGTTTTTATGAATGAAAATTGATAATATTCGTGATTAAACTGTTTGAATCGGCAAAATGACGAGGAAATCTGATCCTGATCGGTTTAATGTAACAAAAGAAGCTTTATTGCCGGGTATTTTGTTCGCTCTACTTGTGCGATGGTGTGTAGCTGCATATCCTTATTCGGGCTATCGAAAACCTCCGATGTATGGTGACTACGAAGCTCAGAGACATTGGCAAGAAATAACAGTGCATACTCCAATCACGTCGTGGTATCACAACACTACCCAGAACGATTTACTTTATTGGGGGTTAGATTACCCTCCGCTCACTGCGTATCACAGTTACATGATGGGACTCGTGGCGGATTGGCTAGACCCGGAGTCAGTACGCCTCTTCGCGTCGAGGGGTTATGAAAAAGACTCGCATAAAACCTTCATGCGGTGGACTGTTTTTCTGAGTGATGTGTATTTTTATATAACTGCAGTGCTTTGTCTATGCATAGATACAGAACGTATTAGACCTAAAGAGGATAAGAACGTCTTTAAAAGAACTGATATATCCACTGTATTGTTTCTATTGTACCCAGGCATAATATTAATTGACCATGGTCACTTTCAATACAACTGTGTATCGTTAGGGTTGTTTCTGTGGTCAACTTTCTTTATAGTGGCCATAGAGAATGATGTTTTTGCCACAATATTTTTTGTTCTGGCTCTGAATTATAAACAAATGGAGCTGTATCATTCTTTGCCATTTTTCTTCTATTTGTTAAGGATGTGTTTTGTTGGTATTCCACCATACAAAGGCAAAGTTAGGCATGTGATAAATAGGTTTAATAGGTTAGCCATAGCTGTTATATCATGTTTTATTATAATATGGTATCCATTTATTAACTCTTTAGAGAATATGAGCCAGGTGATACATAGGCTCTTCCCGTTGAATAGAGGTATTTTTGAGGACAAAGTTTCCAATGTTTGGTGCTTTATTAATGTATTTGTTAAGCTTAAATCATTGTATACGAATGAAGAAATGGCTAAAATATGTCTAGTTACTACAGCTCATGCTATATTTCCATCGTGTGCTGATTTATTTTTTAGAATCAATAGGAAAAAGTTCATTTTATGTTTGATCAATGTATCGTTGGGTTTCTTTCTGTTTTCATTCCAAGTTCATGAGAAATCAATACTTTTGGTCGCTATACCAGTTGCTTTGCATTTCCCAGAAGATCCCTTTATGTGTTTCTGGTTTTTACTAGTTTCCAACTTTAGTATGTTGCCATTACTAATAAGAGATGGCTTAGCATTGCCATTTGTTGTTACAAACATAATATACATTACTTTTTATAGTATATGTTTGAAATTAGCACAGCCCAACTGCGGGTTATTATCATTTTTTAACGCTAACCGTGTTGCAAAAATATTACAGCCTAACAAAAAAGAGAATACTATGTTGTTGAATCTTTTAACCACAAATTTCTTTTTCTCTGTGGTTTGTATGGCTTGGTTGACATATGCATCTATTTTTGTGCAGTCCCCACCAAAGTATCCCGACTTATTTCCACTGTTAGTATCAGTATATTCATGTTCCCATTTTGTTTTCTTTTTCTGTTATTTTAATTATCAACAGTTTGCTTTACCAAAATGTTTGCCTCCTATGCCAAAGATTAAAAAGAATTAAATAAGAATGTCAAACAATGGTTAACATAAAGATTAAACTTTTAGGGTGTTCCATTAGTAGCTCACAACACCCAAAACGCTCCGTTAGCAGTTCCACATGGCGACCGCAGTCATTGTGGTCGTGACGAAAACATCATTAATGATGTCATCATTTTTGATCACACAACATTCACAATGACCCATGTCAAGAGGTGGGTCAAATAACAGGTCCACTTGGGTTTATTATTTGTAAAGCTGGCAAGCAAGCTGCAGGGGAAAATTCACAGCCATGAATGTGGTCCTTGTGAATCTCTAATGGAACATAGTCATAAAGATTTAACTTTTTATAAAATCCATAATAGATTAAATGGAATGTTCTTAATTTAAAACTGTAAGTAATGATTTCAAAAGATTTTTCTATTCTCTAAAATATAGTTTCAAATTAATATCAATAAGAAACTCTTTGACATCACCTATAACCAGTATACTAATTAATCATTTGCACAGCAAATTACCATTTTGCCACCCAGGGTGGCAATGCAGCCAGCCTTCTGGGTACGCTTCCCTGTGACAACCATCTGTTACATAATGTACAATTGTAGAATGAATTACCCAATGTTTTTGTATAATTGTGTTATCTTGAAAATTAACATTGAAATTTAAAAATTCGAAACATTATTATTTAAATTTAATAGAACATCAGATTATGTGTGAGGTAGATAGTGGATTTTGCTTTCATATCCTTTTCTGAGCAATATATTTCTGTGTATTATTTGGTTAATAAATAAATGCGAGCAAACCAACCCATATGCATAGTCTATGTTCATGTATTGCATGAAGGAATGAGAAATTCTTTTATTTTTCACTATAAACTTATACTTAGACAACCTAGATACTATTAAACAGGGAGCAGCCTTATCACTTATGGCATAAGGTTATTATAACATAGCATACTTATAACATAGGTGGTAGGGTATTTGGCCAACTGGATGGCTACCACCCCTGGTCTAGAGTATGCCGCCATAACAACCTTGAGTTGTGTTCCAGCATTAGTGACCAGGTTCCAGTCTCCCTTAAGAGAGCAGCAGCGCATTTGTAGCACTTTTGGTGTTGCAAATGTCCATAGGCGATGGTAACTACTTTCCATCAAGTGGGCCGTCTGCCTGTCTGCTGAACTCATGCAATAAAAAAAAAATACAACATAGGGTTGCCTGGAAGAAATACCTGGCAACACCATGTTCAGGAAAAATTTAATTAAAATTTTAGGTTTTCAGTTATTTTTCTTAAAATTTTGTCTATATGGATGTGACTTTACTAAGGTGTATTTTTTATATTTAGTGCACGAGTTCAGCAGACAAGCAGATGGCCCAACTGATGGAAAGCGGTTACCATCGCCTATGGACACTTGCAACACCAAAGGTGCTACAAATGTGCTCTCTTTAGGGAGACTGGAACCTGGTCACTAATGCCGGAACACAACTCTAGATTGTTATGGTGACATACTTTAGACCAGGGGTGTGGTAGCCATCCAATAGGGCAATTGCCCTACCACCTGGCAAGGTGGTAGCAACAAAGGTTGGTGGCAAGGAAGACAGAACTTTCTTCACCTTTATGTAACCTTTCACTGCATAAAGTGTGACATACTTGCCTATTTTTTTTAACAAATTGTTGCACACACACACAGTTGTACAGTCTACAAAAAAGGTAAAATAAAACAAATATGAATACCACATGTGTGAAATAGTGTTTAATAAAATTGTGTTGCTATGTCTTTAAACTTCTAAACTACGAAATGGAAAGTTGTGAAAAAATGAAATGATTGTAGCACTTAAATACTTTTAATAAAATTGTTTTAGATGATAAAAACGTTTTTCATCATAATGCATCCTTTCACTATTGAGTAGACTGACACCATTCCTTTTTTTTTAATATATTGTTCCATAGTATTTAAAAAATTAGAATAAACAAATATCCTGGCTTTAAGTCCTAATTGCCAAGCCATAAAAGAAAAAAAAAACAGAACCACATGTGTAAAATAGTTTTTGGTTTATACAATTAAAACAGACTAGTGGTCGCCCAGTGGTAGAAATTCGACCATAATTAATTTAGTAAGATTCTGTTGTCAAAGACTTATAACCACAGGTTTCGCCAAGGCTACACTGTTAATTTGACTTTAACCTTATACAAAAGAGTATGTATGCGTGTGTGTTTCAAATACGTGGTAGTCTGTTTTTGGCGGGAACTGAAAGGAGACGTTGTGCTGTGCAGCTTTATTTTCTAAAAATGTGTAATATTACTCTAAAATGAACAATAGTTGTAGGATATTGATAGTTTTTGAGTAGTAATTACGTGTTTTTGCGAGAAACGTGAACTAAATAGACAATTGTGGCCTTTCGAGTTTTCACAAGAACTCCGTTGTATGACGTCGATTGTAGCCTACAGTGCAACGGCGCCTGGCTTAAAAGCCTAGTTGCCAAGCCATAAAACATTAAAAAAAATGATTTAATGTATTTTTTATGCATGATTAAAAAAAATATATTAGCATTCTGCACTCCTTCTCTATATAGACTATAAGTGTGCGCAATTTCATACTCCCTTCCTGCAATTTTCGTAAAAAGGGATACAAAGTTGTTGCTTACGTATTAATATAATGATTATGTGCACATTACAAATATTGCTATAGTACATACATACATACATACATACATACATACATACATACATACATACATACATAACTTCACGCCAGTTCCCTTGCGGGGTAGGCACGAACAACAGAGCGCCATTTAGGCTTACTCTTACACACCTCACTTGCTTCTTTGACACTCATAACTATTGTCATGCAAGCTCGTCTGTTGCTATAGTGATAAGCTTTTATAAAATAATGTCCTACAATATGACACATACATTTTAAAACTATTTACATATAAACAGGAATGAATATAATATATGAATGTCAAAGAAGCAAGTGAGGTGTGTAAGAATAAGCCTAAATGGCGCTCTGTTGTTCGTGCCTACCCCGCAAGGGAACTGGCGTGAAGTTATGTATGTATGTAATATAAGAAAACGTTGCTATCATTTAAAATACCATTTTCATTACGGTTTTAACAATAATTAATAAGCTACTCGATTCTAGCATTATGATGTTATAACTCTCCCCATACAAAGTCAAGAAGGTTGTAGTAACATTTTATATGATAAGAAAGTGTCTGAATTTATTTGACTGTCAGATAATTCTGGAATGCACTACCACTAAACATCAAGCAGACACGATCATTACCTTCTTTTAACAAATTAGTTAAAGATTACTACCTCAAGCTATAGTGTTATTGTTTACTTTTGTATGTATATAATGTAATATGTGTATTTATTTATGTATATATATTATCATATTTTATTATGAATTATGAATATATATTATTATGAATAAACTAAATTATTGTATAAGTGCTGGTTTAGTAATTACCGACTTTTGTTGTCCTATAATCTCCATCCAAAGGTTGTCTGGAAGAAATCGCCATGGGCGATAAGACCGCCGATTGTACTTGTATATTAATGTTCTTGATTTTATGTTGCATTTTTGTACAATAAAGTATATTCTATTCTATTCTATTCTAATTATGTATTATGAGAGTTACGAAGGAAAATTACTGCATAACAATTAAAAACATCACAAATGGATTGAGTCGTGTAGTTTTATTTAAGTTTGTGGTCATCCACCTATTAATAGTTTTTAAGGATGTCGTGAGTTAAAATGTGAAAATTATTTACAAAAAATGACATTACATCACATCCTTAACGCATATTTGGAGCTACTTAAATTTATTAAGGAAAATATAGTTGAAATAAAATTAGTAGGTACAAACATATCTCCATGATGATTGAAACAATTCATATAATGTGTTCACTGGTGTTTTTAAGGGTCTCCCAAAGCTATTTTGGCAAAGACAACTCATACAAAATAGTCTGCCCAACTATTTGTCCATTGTCTTGTATGTGTGAACCGTTTATCTGGACACTTCTAAAGTGTATATGGATAATACTTTTATATATATATATATATATATATATATATATATATATATATATATATATATATATATATATATATATATATATATATATATATATATATATATATATATATATATATATATATACATAACTTCACGCCAGTTCCCTTGCGGGGTAGGCACGAACAACAGCGCCATTCAGGCTTATTCTTACACACCTCACTTGCTTCTTTGACATATATATATATATATATATATATATATATATATAATTGAAATCCACGTATATAGGGCTTCATCACGATATCTCAGGAATCTTTATCTACTTTCGCCAAGTAGCCAAGTACAGATCAGCTAAGAACGGATTTTACGGCACGCGAAGCGGGCAGGTATCAGGTAGTGTAAATATATTGACAGATAAGCACACACATTGTATATCCCCAAGCTAAGCAAGTTACACTTATGTTATGGGTAATAATATAACAGACCACCTTGGTGGCCGATCCCAGACACCCAGACCATAGTAAATAACGGTAATTTCGTTTACGATTTTTTATCCTATCCCAGGAAGCGAACCCTGTGCGTTGTAGTGATATCGGCCGCCAAAGCCTTACCTGCTCAACCACAAAGGCCGTCAGGATCGAGTATGTATCGTTGAAATTCCGAAACTAAAAATTAAGGGTAACTCTTCTATATATAACAGAGGGATGATAATTTACTTGTCAATGCCTGTAGGTGTGTAGGTTTATCTTTAATGAGATTCAAAAAATCACGATAACATCATCATGATTTTTTGATTGATTTACCTATATGACTTTTTTATTTAGGTTTATAAGTGGAGAAATATCCATTTTAAAGTCAGAGAGTGTGTCTTCCCCTCTCTAAGTTTTGTACTCTCTCTCTTCTGTTTTAACTCCATTTTTGTACTTTGAGGTGGATATTGAAAAAAAATGAGTTTAGAAAATACTTGGTACGAAAATAGCTTTGAAACAAAATCCCTTGAGTGGTTTTTCAGATGTATCTCAGAGGTATTTTTGTTTAAATGATTTTCTGTGGTTCATGGCTAATAAGAAACACAGCATAAGACTCATCTCTACCTACTATTTATAATTTGCAAAATATTTTATTACATGCCTGTCATCCGGTGAGAAATGACCGGTATATAGACGGTAGATCATAAAGCTCAGCCCACAAAGGACATTTGCATGTAAAATAATATAAAATATATTTAAATAAGGCGCCACACAAATGGGTCATCGTCGTAAACGTGAACTGCGTTAGAAATCACCATAATGCAAACAATGAATTATAAATTGCTTTCATAGACAAGTGTTGACCTAAAATAATGCAAAAAGCGTTCTAGTATTCTAGATTTAAAATTTGGGCCACTGTTAACAAGTCGTATGAACGGATGCAGTTTGTGAAAGGTACTGATTGATGTTTTATGGCTGCATGCATTATCTCAAATAGACGATCTAGATACGCTTGGCCTTAGAAGAGACTTCGCGTCTCTGCGTATTCTACCGACTATATAACGCGGTGTGTTCCGAGGAACTGTTTAGAATGGTGCCTTCGTCCTCTTTCAACCATCGCACCGCTCGCCATCGTTTGGGAGTTCATCCGCACTTTCTCGAGCCGCTTCGCTCATGTATGCAACGTTTCTCTTGCGTACCGTGGGTATTTGGAATGAGTTCTCGGCTGAGATTTTCCCACAGCGCTACGATATGAAGTTTTTTAGAAAGGGTGTCATAAAATTTCTTCGAGGCCGGCAGCGCGTTGGTAACATCTCTGGTGTTGCAAACGTCCATAGGCGACGGTAACCGCTTTCCATCAGGTAGGCCGTCAGCCTGTCTGCTGTACTCCAGATTTAAAAAAAATAGATTGACCTATGTATATGATAATGTACATAAGTACATAATGTTAGTATAACTGAGTGATGAAGTGGATGGATGCAGAAGTCGTGGAAGGCCACGACATACCTTCCATGGTCAAATTGATCGTGTACTAGCAGAAGGTGATGTCAGAAGCCTTAAGAACAGACGAGCGTGCATGACAAGAGCTATGAATGTCAAAGAAGCAAGTGAGGTGTGTAAGAATAAGCCTGAATGGCGCTCTGTTGTTCGTGCCTACTCCGCAAGGAAACTGGCGTGAAGTTATGTATGTATGTATGTATAACTAAGTGATAACTCAGTTGTGCTGTGGTAAGACCATCAAAACTTGAACACTTGATTGGATGAAGGGGACATGATAAGATTGGTAAACATTGATAAAAAAAACTGGCAACTAAGATTGATAGTGATTTTATATAGATGCGTTCACAACTCCTTCATCGCTTGTTATTCCTGAAACAAAACTCAAATAGATTTAAGGTCTAATATGGTATGTATAATGCACATTACATCTTCGTAATGTTCCTGTTATATCTGGGATAATGTTAGTGTTAGTGACTGTGGATAACTGCGTCTTGTTTATAGCGTTAAAATAATTCGCGAGCTACGCACACTTTAGGGGCCATCAATTAGTTATGTCATATTAAGGGCGGGAGTGGGTCGACGATGTGCGACATTGTGTGACGAGGGGTGGGCGGTCTTCTAAATTTCGTGACGTCACCTTTCAAAATCTAACATATTTAAGGTTCAAAAAACAAAATTTTAACTATTAAAAACTTCAAACTATTTGAGCATAGTGTTTAAATTATTAAAAATAATTAAAAATGAAACAAAACCTAATTACGGAACTACATACATACATAACTTCACGCCAGTTCCCTTGCGGGGTAGGCACGAACAACAGAGCGCCATTTAGGCTTATTCTTACACACCTCACTTGCTTCTTTGACATTCGTAACTCTTGTCATGCACGCTCGTCTGTTCTTAAGGCTCCTGACATCACCTTCTGCTAGTACACGATCAATTTGATCGTAGAAGGTGTGTCGTGGCCTTCCACCACTTCTGCATCCATCCACTTTTGCATTGTATATCTGTTTAGTCATTCTTTCCACATGCCCGAACCACCGGAGCATTTTAATTCAATAATTTCTTGATTTATAATTGCAAAATATGTGATGTCACAGTAGGGTGGGGGTGGATTCTCACGAATGTGACCAGCTGTGACAAGGACGAGGCAGGGGTAAAAAATCATGAATTCGTGTGACGTTTGTGGATGACCCCTTATGGATTGTGGTCCCAGTAACGTGTAACGGTTACGGCTCGCATGTGACTGAGTTACCGACTTTACGTAAATGCGTATACCTTCTTGTTGTCGATAAGAATTGCATGCAAAATGAAGTGGATCGAGTAGGAAGTGAGAGCCTTTCAAGACATTGAAGTTGTATGAATGAATGAAAACTCTTTATTGTTCACCATAAACTGAAATCTAGACAATAGATATGGATACATTTGCATTAGAACAATGGACGGCCTTATAGCTTTTAGCAATCTCTTCCAGGCAACCCAATGTCTAAGGAGATTATAAAGGAAATTTCAATAAACTACTATATTATATACATATATAATTAGATAAACGATGATATTATAAATTAGATATATGTATATACATTTAAACAATAGATTCTATCCGTGCAGGAACGGAGAAAGAATACAATTTTGGCTACCACCCCTGGTCTAAAGTATGTCGCCATAACAATCTTGAGTTGTGTTCCGGCATTAGTGACCAGGTTCCATTCTCCCTTAAGAGAGCAGCAACGCATTTTTAGCACATTTGGTGTTGCAAATGTCCATAGGCGATGATAACCGCTTTCCATCGAGTGGGGCGTCTGCCTGTCTGTTGATCTCAGGCAATAAAAAACTAAACATATATAATTAAATAAACGATGATTCGAACAATAGATACATTCATGTAATGCAACAATTTATTTGCTAAAAATAGAAATGCGATAAGGCTTACTATGAAAAAAGTTTTCGAATTGTGATGTGATAAAGTTAAGGGAGGAAGTCGCCATTAAGTAGGCTAAAGAGTGTTTTAATATTCTTATCAGGATATTTTAACAGTATTGTAATTTGTCTAACGATTTCAAACTAATTACAAAATAAGTTGGCGCCGAGCCCTTTCTATATTTGCGTTATTATATGTAGAAACATTAACCCGTTGTTTGACTGCACATAACTAATCGCTAATTAAGTTATCCAGTTTTGCGTTTTGTACGACGCACGCGCACCGAGCGCTCTGTACACGTGACCGTAGAGTCGATGCGGATCGAATTTGAAAGCCGAAAACGAATATTTACTCTATGCCACGCTTATCGATTAGAAGCTTTGCGTGTTTCTCATCCGATTAAACTTTGAAATTCGTTAACAAATATTTACTCTATCCCACATTTATCGATGGGACGCTTTATGTTTCTCATTCGATGAAACGTTGAAAATGGAACATGAATCTTTATTTTAAGCGTATCGATTAAAAAATCTGTTTTCTTGGTTCCAATTCTTGCATAGTATCTTCGTAACAGCTGTTGTGAGCGCGGGCGGCAATAAGGCCAGAACAACGATCATCCGTCGCGAAGGACCAAAACGTTATGTGTGCGCGCGGCTCCTAAGCAATATACGCTATATATAGTACGGTAATTTACACGGGCAAAGAATGTACGTATATGCGGGAATTAGAAAGAGAAGGAAGAACGCACTAGACACGCTATGAACGATGCGGGCTTCACAATGGCAGGCACGTTTTCCTCGTGATCCCTTGTTCACGTCTTGCGGCTCCTTCGACGAGTGAACCAGCTGGGTATGGCACGGTACCTCCCTGCACGTGGATTAATATAAGCGGCTGCAGAAATGCGGCACGACACAAGCGCCGTGAGGTTTCATCGTAGATCGTAGACTATTTCATATTAATATAGTGACAGATGAGGCGAAAAGAAAAAGAATCAAATAAGCCGGTGACCAAATACGTCGGCGCCGCCATCTTTCAATATTTTATACTAAAGGTCCCGGCAGACGTTGTCCTGCCCTGAAAAATAAAGATCTAGGACCCGATCCCAGCTCCACCTACCAGTTCCAATTGTTAATCTAAACCATCCGAGGACCCATACAAACACCCAAAAAATTTCATTAAAATCGGTAAAGTCGTTCTCAAGTTATAAGGGTGCATAAATTTTTACCATTAACTTTTATTTATATAAACAGATTTACATTTCACACTTTGTTCTACCATAATGCAACAAACATTAGTCAATATGTGCTTTATTTATATTTGCTTTATTTAGTTTACGCGATTTAGTTATACGAATGTGTGTGTATCTTTCAAGTTCCGAATTATCTTTATATTGGCGGTAATTCGAAAATCCAAAGCCGAAAAACTCGTCGTTTATGCTCGGCTCTATTTACGAAACGCGCCGGCATAGTATCGTATAGGTGAAATCATGCATAGAATTATGCAACGTGGTGAAAACGCACCCGCCGTATGCATACAGATTGTTTATGGACTAATTGATCAATAGTTTGTCTTTTAAATTTCATACCAATCACAAACATGGTATAGCTTTCAGTTTATATTTTTGGCCAGAACAATAAATAAGAGATAGAAACCGCGCTAAATTAAAAAAATAACTCAGAACCAACTCTTGTATTCATATTAAAGTAATACGGTATGCGCGAGTATGAGGAAAATAAGAAATGTAGTTAGCTTTAGTTATCTTTTATAGGTACATAGGGCCTAAGACGGCCGCTTTTGGAGGGTTTACAGTTTTCTTTTAAAAAATAATAAATCGCATATAGTCAAGGTGGCGAAGTCCGTCAGTGAGGGAACTCCATATACCACTCAATATTTCCGTGTTTGAATAGTTACGACGACAACAAATCAGTCAGTGAAGCTAAGCTAAGACACCATTGGATTCTGTCTTCGAATAATAATTGTAGTTGGCGTTAAATTCCATTTAAAAAAGTTAAAAAACGAGCGATGTATAAACTTACCCCAGTGACGGACTTCGCCACCTTGACTATATATTTAACTAGCTGATGCCCGCGACCTCGATCGCGTGGTACTCATTATTCCTTCAAAGCTGTTTAAATAATTAAAGTGTTTTTAACTATCCCACGGGAACTCTTTAATTTTCCGGGATCAAAAGTATCATATATGTTGACCAGGGATATAAGCTACCACCATACAAAATTTCATTTAAATCGGTCCAGTCGTTTCGGAGATTAACCCGTGCAAACAGAGAAACTAAAATGTTGTAAAAAAAAAAATTAGTTCTATTTCACTTCTTACATCCCTCTGACTCGGTTTTTAGCATTTTTTTTTCATTGTACAGAAATTCGACCTCTACAGTTTTATTATATGTACAGATTTAAAAAAGTTATGTTGAAGCTGCCGGTGGTTGAGGCTCCAGAGGCAGGAACCTCCTCACAATGCGGGCCGTATCCATCAGAGCTTACTTCTGTACTCGTCCTTTCAGCCACAAACCAAGCGAGAGCCTTTCAAGCAA
This sequence comes from Dendrolimus kikuchii, assembly GCA_019925095.2. Classification (NCBI taxonomy): domain Eukaryota; kingdom Metazoa; phylum Arthropoda; class Insecta; order Lepidoptera; family Lasiocampidae; genus Dendrolimus; species Dendrolimus kikuchii. Next base: position 18,191,278 of record CM034406.1, on the reverse strand, counting down.
TTATTATTATCATTCGTATAGACCCAGTAGATATTGATAGAAATGGCGGACGAACATAAGAAGGCTGATAAAAATTAAATCAAAAAGCTTTATGTAATTTATTGCGTAGAAACGATCTCTAACTATATAAAAAGAGTACTTATAGTAAAATGTTCGTCATCAGAAAGCAATAGAAATAAAACCACCGAAGCGATTTGTCCTACTTAATACGTATTTGTTAAGTGACTCCCGGAAAATAAAATGGTGTATTTCATTAGCCTACCTATAACCACAAATTCTCGCTACTGTTCCAATAATTGGTTACAAACCATTTTGTTTCCTTTTATGTATCACATCCTTTAAAATAATATACATACATACATAACTTCACGCCAGTTCCCTTGCGGGGTAGGCACGAACAACAGAGCGCCTTTCAGGCTTATTCATACACACCTCACTTGCTTCTTTGACATTCATAGCTCGTGTCATGCACGCTCGTCTGTTCTTAAGGCTCCCGACATCACCTTCTGCTAGTACACGATCAATTTGATCATGGAAGGTGTGTCGTGGCCTTCCACGACTTCTGCATCCATCCACTTTTGCATTTTATATCTGTTTAGTCATTCTTTCCACATGCCCGAACCACCGGAGCATTCCTTTCCTTACCTTCATCCCGACACTCTCTTTCAGACCAACTCTCTTTCTTACTTCGGTATTACGAACGCGGTCCGCGAGCGTCACTCCGCAGATTTTGCGCAGTGCTCGCGTCTCGACCGTGTTTACTCTACTTTCATGCTCTCTCATAAAGTAATATGCCGTTATTAATAGTTTTAACGTCATTTAGCGTGACACGAATTAAAACTAATTGGCATTTCAGTCTTTGGTTAAGACGGTAGTTCATAATCTTTATATCTCATCACCATCTTTACAGGCTGTCAAACTTTTGGAATGCGTTGCGTTTTACTCGTCAGAGAAGTCGAAACATTGCCAATGTTTAAGAAATCACTCAGAAAACATTACTTTTTCTTAAATAATTATGCCTAATTCTTCTTACTAGTCGTTGCTCGTGGTCGAAATTTAACCATAATAATTTGTTGGCAAAGACTATACTTCTATAATCACAGATTTCAGGCTACACTGAATGACTTTTTTTTTATTGCAGGAGTTCAGCAGACAGGCAGACGGCCCACTTGATGGAAAGCGGTTACCATCGCCTATGGACATTTGCAACACGAAAGGTGCTACAAATGCGCTGCTGCTCTCTTATGGGAGACTGGAACCTGGTCACTAATGCCGGAACACAACTCAAGGTTGTTATGGCGACATACTTTAGACTAGGGGTGGTAGCCATCCAGTCGGGCAAATGCCCTACCACCTGGCTGTGGGTTGTTTTGTCGCCTCTTACGACAGGCCGCCCGGCCGCAGGAAATTGTATTCTTTCTCCGTTCCTGCACGGATAATTTAACTTCATCAATAAAGAAACGAGCATATATGTGTGGTATTGTGTGTAATGTTTTTTTTATTGATTTAATATATTTTTTATGCATAATTAAAAAAATAGCATTCTGCACTCCTTCTCTATATAAACTATAAGTGTACGAAATTTCATATTCCTCCGTCCGCGCAATTTTCGTAAAAAGGGGTACAAAGTTTTTGCTTCACGTATTAATATAATGAGTAGGAAGTAGGTAGGAGGTAAATATAAAAAGAAATTGTCAATCAAGTTGGTAAATCATTCGTTCCTTGTACAAGATACTATAGGATTCGTTATTGTTCATAGTATTTGTAACTTCCCGAAACTGTTTCTCAGGAGTCCACATGTGTGTATTCCCGATTTGTCACCATTGTTAAGACAGATCGGTGTAGTTGTTACATCACTATACTTGGAAACAATATCATACGATTGTCGAACTGTCTCTATCGCATTTGCAATTAAGGATAATGTAGATTTATTTTATATTCTTATATACATAATTTATCACACCTGTTTCCCATGAGTAGGTAGAGATGATGGATTTCCATTTGCTACGATCTTGACATACGTCTTTTGCTTCATCTACTTTCATTAATCTCTTAAGACATACAAGATTATTATAGGTGTTTTGACTTGGATATTTTGTAAGACATTTGCGTTTTGGTCGTTGTATACTTGAGCACACGAGCCTGTAATCAAGAGAATGATTTCAGCTTGGCTCTACTACGTCGCATGTCGTGTCGTGATCGGGAAAAAAAACTTTCAGGCTTCGCTAGGCCTCACCGCAAGTGGCACGCTTGAAGGTTAGCTAAGAGGATACACAGTGGCCACACTGATAGCTGCCATATCTGGTGATATAAAGTGTGTTAAGACGTGTATGTTGTTGTGGTAACATGTCTCTCTCAAAGTTGTCTAGAAAATTGCTTCTTACAGAAAGCATTATCCACTTTTCTTCACTTAAGCAAAGTTATGGAACATGTATATGATATTAATATTATGTTTAAATAATGTAAGGGTTTATAAGCCATGGGAAGGATTCCGCAACGGCTCCCTTTTATATAAAGAGGCTATTATCAATTCCTTCATTGCCTCCCAGTAATCCAAGCAAATAACCGACACGTACGTTCGCGTGGCTGATGGCTAAGCTACATATGGAAGCGTTAAGCGTCTCACTAAGCGAGCGGTGGGACCGCACGCATTACATGCAACGTGTTAGTTTGCTTTGCTTTGATTTGCCATCAAGCATGCAAGGGGCACTCTTTGCAGCAAGAGGTTAGTTGATCGCTTAGATGACTCATCCTAGTGAACCAACACATTGCATGTAACTTGCGCGGCCCCACCGCTCGCTTAGTGGGACGCTTGGCGCTTTGATCGTAGTCTAGCGATTAGCCACACGAACGGACGTGGCATCGGTTATTTACTCGGATAACTGTGATGCAATGGAGGAATTATCGAACATGTTCGATAATTTTGATTAAGTGAAGGATATTTGAGGATAGTTCTTTCTGTAAGAAGCAATTTTCTAGACAACTTTGAGGAGACATTTTACCACAGCAAAATACACGTATACAAACACACTTTAGATCACTAGGTACGACAGCATAGCGGCTATTAGTGTGGCCACTATATATCGAAACATTTCGACCATTCAGCTTGCCTCCTGGCTAACCTTCAAGCGTGCCACTTGCGGCGAGGCCGAAGCCTTAGTGTTCGGCCTGAGTGGCAAAACGTCCGGCAGGGCGACCAGCGGGGCGGGCAGCTGGTAATAGAGCGTCCAACCGAGTGGCCTCAGTGCACGCTCGGCGTTCAGCGTTCAAAAATGGTTTAAAACTACGCGACGCCCCGCTCGACTCACAAGAGCACTAGGGACACTCTTTAGTGTTTAGATATACTTAAATTAGTTTATGTACGGTTTCAGTGCACGCCCGAACCGAGCGTGCAGCTTCCTATACACGACGCATCGCTCAACGCAAACATGCCCGCTGGAGCCGCCGCGTCAGCCGGCCGCCATTAGGGACACCCGCTAGCGTTTCCATGTGTTTGACACGAACGCTGCACGCTTGAATATAGCCTATGGCCACTAGGCACTCAGGCCATACGCTCAGTCGTGGAATTGCACGTCAGTATTGAAAACTTTGTATCTGAGCGTGACGCTCACGCGGGTTCAGTGCTTTTTCCTCATCCCAAAAGTGCCCAATGTGCCTAAAGAAGTTTTGACTTTGAAAGTAGTACCAAATATTGAAACCATAAGGATTCCGTCACCATGGTATATCTGTCTTGTCCTTTATCGTTACCAGGCTGTGGAATTTGGTGAGTCACGTGGCCGAACATGCCGAATTAGCACACAAAAGATGCGTAATTGTGTAATTCCGAGACATGGGCATACGTGATCTGAATAAGCTATAGGACCCATTAACATTCATTAACCAATGTATCTGCTATTTGCAAAATGGTTTGATAGATGGCCACTACATAAATTACCTATGGAAAGAGGTGTTGAATGATCTAAGTGATGCAGTCTCATCATCATCCGAGCGCTAAATCTCGGTTGCGTTCGGACTTTTCTTCTGCACTTCGTGCGATCTTCAGCACCCCTTGTATTGAGACCATTGGTACGCATGTCATCCTTCACAAAGTCAAGCCAGCATTTCTTGGGCCTATCCCTTCGACCGGGACCTGGCGGAGGCGGCATGCCTAGACATTTGTTCCCCACGTAACTAGCTGGTTTTCGTAAAACGTGGCCGTACCAGTATAAGCGACTCTTCTGCAGTTTGTCTTCTATGTCACGGACGTGAAGACTGCCGCGGATGCGGGAGTTCCTGATGCGGTACTTTCGCGTGACTCCATACATCCACTGAAGCATATTCATATCCGTGACATGCAACTCCTTCTCTGCCATGCAAAAGGACAGGTCTAAGGATGGATTTGTAGACCTGTCCTGTTAACAAGTCTTCTCGTCGACGAGAAAAAATGTGTAATATTTTTTTTATTATTGCGAAGCTGGCAAACAGGCAGACGGCTCAGCTGGTGGAAAGTGGTTACCGTCGCCTATAGACGTTTGTAACACCAGGCACGAAGTCACCGTGTTGCCAGCCTTTAGCATGGGATAACGAGGATTGGATGGGGAACGAGATAGATGGATCAGACGAGAGGGATGAGATAAAGGGGATTAAAATGGGGGACGGAATAGGAAAATTGGATACGGGAGGGGAGAGTTTACCATCGGAACTATCTAATCACACGAAACACGATTAGCTGAAGGATTTTTTTTTTTTTTTTTTTATTGCTGGAGTTCAGCAGACAGGCAGACGGCCCACTCGATGGAAAGCGGTTACCATCGCCTATGGACATTTGCAACATCAAAGGTGCTACAAATGCGCTGCTGCTCTCTTAAGGGAAACTGGAACCTGGTCACTGATGCCGGAACACAACTCAAGGTTGTTATGGTGACATACTTTAGACCAGGGGTGGTAGCCATCCAGTCGGGCAAATGCCCTACCACCTGGCTGTGGGTTGTTTTGTCGCCTCTTACGACAGGCCGCCCGGCCGCAGGAAATTGTATTCTTTCTCCGTTCCTGCACGGATAAAATATATATCTTATACTCTACTATAAGAGTTTAAGATAATATCTTAAACTCTTTTTGAGTAATAGTCATGTATTTTTGTAAGAAATGAATATGGTGTAGTCAAAGGTAGCCTTTCGGGATTTTTTTCTAGGCAGGGGGAAATACATTTCGTAAAGTACTGGATCCTTTACTAGGATTAGACCAAGGCAATGAGAGTTATCCAATGAAGATAGCGCAGATAACAGAGGCGTTTGCCGGCTTGTGTGGAGACTCAGCAAGGTACCCTCTTTTAGAGAGGTAACCCATGGGTTAATACTCCACTAAAACCCCCTTCCTTCCATGTGCCCCGCGCTTATGGTAGGAACAGCGTGACACTTAGAACGTAGTTACGCCCACGCTGATCCAGGGCGTCAGTGCTTGAGAATGCCCCGGGAAGCAGGGCAAACTCATTTCGTCAACAGGGGTTTGATCCTCCGCTCCAGCCTTTCGGGTTGTCACAATTCCGTTGATTGGCGTTAGTCAAAGACCTGCATGTGGCTGAGCTATACTGAAGAGTTAATACATCCGACATCGCTGTATCGACTAGGTTCTCTTGCCTGCCATTGTGGCGAATATTTTTACTACTTTGCGTGTTCCATTTTTAGTTCATAAATTACCCTTTGTGGAAACGCCGTTGTATGTGTTTATAAAGCAGGAAGTTGGTATGCCTCTTATTCAGGTCTGGTTTATTTTGCCAAGTGAGATTGATTGTTTCTTTCTTTACTTTGAACCGTTTGATTTATGACTTCGAAAATACGCCACAAATATGGCCCAAAAGAACAAAACACAATCCATCATGAGTCAGATGAAGTCCAGTTTAAATCAGGTCACATATTATGTTTATGAATGCTTTTCTGCGATAATTTACAACCAAGTATTACACGCTACGGTCCACCGGAACCTATTTGGTTTGGCAGGTTTGGGAGTTCACTAGACAGGTAGTCGGCTCACCTGATAAAAAGCAGTTACCATCGCCTATGGTTATTTGTAACACCAAAGCTGCTATCAATGTGCTGCTGCTCTCTTAAGGGAGACTGGAACCTGGTCACTAATGCCGGAACACAACTCAAGGTTGTTATGGCGACATACTTTAGACCAGAGGTGGTAGCCATTCAGTCGGGCAAATGCCCTACCACCTGGCTGTGGGTTGTTTGGTCGCCTCTGACGACACGCCGCCCGGCCGTAGGAAATTGTATTCTTTCTCCGTTCCTGCACGGATAAAATTAAATAATTATGCCTAATTCTTATACTACACTATATATATTATATTATATGCGTGTGGAGTCGGGGTGTAGCGTGGTTGTTTAAAAATTGGCTCGTTTAAATAAAAAAAAAACAGATATTCGAATAAACACTTTAATTTAGACACCTTAGAAAACCCCTTAAAAACAACTTATTCTAACCCACGCACTCAACCACCCTCTTACGCTCTAAACTCACGACTCAGCTTTCCGTTCATTAAATCTTTATTATTCATCTCATTCAATCTAAACTTGCGTTCCGATACACATCCAAGCCATTTTTAACATTCCTACATATGTTTGTATGCATTTAATTTATAAAATATGTAGTTTAAGTATGTTTGTTTATGATATACCTAATCATCTGCACACCTACATCGCAAGATTAGGTTAAATTATTCCTTAAGTTAGGTTGCTTGGAAGAGATCGCTTTAAGCGATAAGGCCGCCTATAGTTTCTACCATGACAATATTGTAATCGTGCATTTTTGAAATTGTATATTTGGAGCAATAAAGTGTTATCTATCTATCTATATCACTTTCATTCTGTTCGTTTATCGCTAATGCCACTTGTCCCCAGGGCTTGCACAGATAGACCTGTCAGGTGGACCGTAGCGTAGTGCAAATTGAATCAATTTGTTTGAAAACTACATAAATGAAAGGACTCTACGACGATATTGATGGTTGATGATGATTTAACCAATTTGAAAGATAGAAATGAACACATAATGTACATTAAGACATAAACCTAGACATAAGTTGTTAAAAGTATACTCTCAGTTAAGTTGCCTGGAAGAGATCGCTTTAAGCGATAAGGCCACCTTTTGTTTTGCCGTTAAATTGTTGTAATTATTCTTTCTGTAATTGTTTATTTGGTGAACAATAAAGTGTTTTCTATTCTATTCTATTAACTCAAATTATAGAAATATAGGAAAAGCACCATGAGTCAGGCTAATTCTCAGTTGGGAGAAAGTTTTCTAAATTATCATATTCACTTTGAATAATTTAAAATATATGTTTAGATTAAAATCCGAAATGAATTCTGTCATTCTTAAAATTGTATAACAAGAAAGTTTATGACATAATCGTATTACCCGAATCGTTTTTGGATATAGCCATCGATGTGCAGTAGATGCTAACCCTAGCACGCATCAAATCTGTTGCAAATAGAATATAGGAATCAAACCTCTTACTTCCTCGTTATTCTTTTTTTTTGAGGCAGGGGGCAATACATTTCGTAAACTACCGGGTCTTTTACTGAGATTAGACCCAAGCAATGAGAGTTATTCACTGAAGATGGCGCAGATAACAGACTCAATTGCCGGCTTGTGTGGAGACTCATCAAGGTACTCCTAAGAGTAACCCATGGGCCATTACTCCACTAAAACCGCCTTCCTCCCATGTACCCCGTGCTCATGGTAGGAATAGCGTGAGACTTAGAATGTACTCGTAGTTACGCCCAAACTAATCCTGCGCATCAGTGCTTGAGAATGCCCCGGGAGAGGCAAACTCACTGCGTCAACGGAGGTTGGTTCCTGAGCACCCCTGGTGCTGGAGGACCCCTGCAGCGGAATCACGGGAGGAGATTTTGCGCATCTCTGCGCCTCCGGAGCCCGGACTGACGTCGGTATCCGTGAGGCGCGTGCGCACCTCTCTCCCTCTCTTGTTCAGTAGCCTCCTTTTGAGACATTACTGCCTCGCCGAATATGGATGCTCCCTCTCAATGATCGTCGCTGTGCAGCATGGCCTGGACCAGACTACACAGCGAATCGATCGGACCTACGACGGCCTCGAGCTCAAATCTCTGCTGTGCCCATGCTGCGCAATCGACCAGTGTAAGGAACGCAGAGTCTTGTGCGCCACATAGGCAGCACTGAGGGGAAGGTAGACATCCCACAATCTAATTGATGCAGATACTTATCGAAGCAACCATGCCCGTTAAGTATCTGCGTCATCCTGAAGGTGTCATGGTCCCGCGTTTCCACGCAACCCCTCGCAGCAGGTGTGGACGCACGGCCTCCACAGTGTCAATGCCAGCCGCAGGAGTTTCCAACTCCCTCGACCAGATTTGGACCATGGACGCGGTTTCCCGTACCCTGATCGCCTAAAGTTCGGCCTGGCTTTATACCAGGTTGCAGACAGGCGCCGGTCGTCTGTCCACCGGGCTGGCGGGCGACCTACGCTATGTTTACCGAGACGTGGTCTCCACTCCAGGACTCGTTTGCTCCATCGGCCGTCGGTCCTACGACAGACGTGACCGGCCCACTGCCACTTCAACTTGCTAATTTTACGAGCTATGTCGGTTACCTTCGTTCTCTTACGGATGTCCTCATTTCTGTTTATATCCATAACAGAAATACTTAACAGCTCGCTCCATAGCCCGTTGAGCGACTTTGAATTTGTGAATCTGTCCCACTGTCAGTGTCCATGTCTCGGTACCGTATGTCATGATGGGTAGGACGCACTGCTCGAAGACTATCGTCTTCAAGCATTGTGGAATGGCCGACGAGACGGCCTGTCAAAGCTTACCGAATGCTGCCCAGAATTATATATTATTTTTATTTATTATTACGCTTTACTACCAATTGTTCTGTTACCACTTGAAGTAAGGCCTGATAAGGCTCATGTTATCGCTACTGAAGCAGGAAATCATAACACCTACGTTATTTATTTAAAAGATTAGCGTTACACTATACTACAGCTGGACTGTTAAGAAAAGAAAAATGTACTAAGCCACATAAAAAAGTACTACTCTTATGTTAAATAAATTATGTGCTTAATGGTCCCCGAATCATGAAGACCTGTGCCCCAATTCTGCTATTACCATGTCGTCAAAATCGCCTGACACTGTCGTCTAAATCGTAGGGTTGCCTTCGGTAGTATGTTTAGTCCAATAGCGTACTCATGGCAGTCCACGGTCTCTTTATAAATACTAGTGGTCGGCCGTGGTCGAAATTCGACCATAATAATTAATGTCAAAGACTATACTTCTATAATTACAGATTTCGCCAAGGCTACACTGCTAATTTGACTTTAACAATAAACAAAACAGTATATAAACTATGCGTGTGTGTGTGTCAAATATATGGTAGTGTATGTAATGTTTTTTATTATTTCAATGTATTTTTATGCATAATTAAAAAATATATCCGGTGGTTCGGGCATGTGGAAAGAATGCATGATGAAAGAATGACTAAACAGATATACAATGCAAAAGTGGATGGATGCAGAAGTCGTGGAAGGCCACGACACACCTTCCATGATCAAATTGATCGTGTACTAGCAGAAGGTGATGTCAGGAGCCTTAAGAACAAACGAGCTTGCATGACAAGAGTTATGAATGTCAAAGAGGCAAGTGAGGTGTGTAAGAATAAGCCTAAATGGCACTCTGTTGTTCGTGCCTACCCCGCAAGGGAACTGGCGTGAAGTTATGTATGTATGTAAAAAATATATTAGCATTCGACGCTTCTTCTCTATATAAACTACGAATGTGCGAAATTTCATACTCCTCCGTCCACGCAATTTTCTTAAAAAGGGGTACAAAATTTTTGCTTCTTGGATATTCCAGTATTTCGGAATTTCTTAGAAATTTCGGTATGCATGATGCCGACAGTCGAGTTCATTACGGGCTGGGATAATAAAGCGATAAAAGTAAGTAAAGTAAAAAAAAATGTTGTCGTTATTGAGAGTGGGTGTAATGATATATAGAGGGTATCATTGTATGGAAAACAAGGTAAACCAACCAAAGCCACGTGACTTCGACGCTTAAGGGAGTTTGTTGTTAAATCGAGTGACGTTACATGGAGTTTATTTACTCTGTATATATATTCATTAGGGCATTATGCACGATCATTCACATGTGATCCTTGGATCCGTGTAAACCTAATTTTCATGATTAAGAAATAATCCTGCTTTAATTCTCTTTTTTTAATTTTAGATACGGCCTTACAACTTGTGCCGTTTTACTCACTGCTCAATAAATGCGTGTATGGAAAACACGTGGCAGTTCCTGTAAATCATAAACACTGATCTCGATTCCCCTTCCGGCCTCAATTGCCCTAAAAGCTGGCAATAACCAAAGAAACGATCAAACACCATGACGTCTGTAGCGTGGGTACAGTATAAATATCATTTACAGTAAGTCTTTGATGTCAAAGAAAACCCCGATGGCGTTTGAAAATTGCGCACATTGTTGGAGGTGTCGCTGAATGGTAGTTTTATTTTTAATTTTTATTTATTATTAATAGAAAATTTAAATAAAAAATTGTAATTTTTCTTAAGTTTTCGCGACTAGTATACATAATAATAAGTTGGCGGTAGGCTAAATAACACTTTTAACAATACTCATTGACAGTTGACATCTTTGTCTTCCGTGATCACGGCTACCGAAAAGTGGCCGAAACGTCGGAATAATAAAAATCAAATAAATTACCGCGCTTAAAAACGTTAAAACGTAGTTTTATTATAAAAAATGGTAAATCGAGATAAATACTAGTAGATAACAGATAGCTTAACAAAATAAAGGAAACCTTTGTTTCTACCATAATAATTTTTATATATTTATTATCGGTCTCGGCAGACGTTGTCCTGCCCTAAATAAATAAGAAAGAAAGAAAGAGAAGAGAGAGAAACATCAAAATAGGCCCAGGCGATTTGGAGGATCCTAGAACCCAACCCCAGCTCCATCTACCGTTTACAAATAATGATCCACAAATAAATGAAAAGCACGGTTATGTTGTTTGAAAATTTCAAAAAGACGTGTGACTTGAAATAAATGGTGACATTAAAGAAAGGGGGGACTTAAAATATGGCGCCATCTATTTAATGCTTATGTAATATAGATGACAGCAGAACTCATACTTACCGACCGCTTGGTTTAAAAAAAAATGCAAATTAAAAATTGATTAGAAATTAAAATGAAACCTATCCTATGTCCTAAGTCAGAACAAATCTTGCAAAATGAAAAAAATAATCATCAAAATCGGTTGAGTAGTTTCGGACTTCATCGCGGTCAAACACTGTGACAGGGAATTTTTATATACATAGAGAAAACTAAAATATTATTAACTAATAGAATAAAGAAAATTTAATCTGCTTATATTTTGTTCTACCTACCCTTAAGACTAATAGAATACTAGGCCTAGGTCACCGTATTCTATGTATCTCCTCCCGTAATACCGCTCTGCTGCAGGGGTCCTCTAGCATCTAGGGAGCAGAGGAGTCTTCACCCCTGTCGACGAAGTGAGTTTGCCTTTCCCGGGGCATTCTCAAGCACTGATGCGCTAGGATCAGCGTGGGCGTAACTACGTTCTAAGTCTCACGCTCTTCCTGCCATAAGCGCGGGGCAGATTGGGAGGAGGGTGGTTTTAGTGGAGTATTGAGTATTCGAATCTCCACACAAGCCGGCGATTTGACTCTGGTGCGCCCATTCGTGGGTCTAGTCCCTAATAAAGGACCCGGCAGTGTGTGAAACGTATTTCCCCCGCCTCAAAAAAAAACTGTATTAGTATCCAAAAGTTATTTACATTACTTGTTATAAATAAATATACGAGTAGGCTGTAAAACTTTGGAATATGCTGCCTCTTGCTGTCAGAGTGGCCAAATCCTTACCAACATTTAGAAATTTGCTCAGACAACACTATTTGTCCACAAATAGCTATGTCTGATTAACAGAATATAATCATGTTATTACGTTTATTATAATAACTTATGTATTACTGTATATATATGTATGTATTTGTATATATAAATACATACATATATACATAGTCGTATACGGATAATATTTATTTCTTAAATTAATTTTGAGTATGTATGCATCTACTGCCTTTTCTTCTGCACCACCTATATTGCCTGATTCAAATTTATTTCATTTAGGTTGCCTGGAAGAGATCGCTTTAAGCGATAAGGCCGCCTATTGTATTGCCCAGAAAAATTGTAAATATGGTCTCTTTTTGTAATTATATATTTTGGTGTGCAATAAAGCGTTATCTCTCTCTCTCTCTCTCTCTCTCTTCCCCCCCTCCCCCCCCCTCTCCCCCTCTCTCTCATCGTTATAAAATGTGAGGATTCAACAAGGGATATGTTAAACTGTATTGCCGTAGTAATAATTTACACTGCAATGGTTACACTAAGAAATGGACAAACAACACATGAATCATTAATGTTTTTTTATCAATGGCCTTGTAATGTTTCTAGATATTTCATCACATCATATTTCGTGTAAGTCTATGTAATTGGATGGTTATGATAATTATGCATTTATGTGTGATATTTCGAGATAATTATGCTAATTTTATGGCCAATAGGTAAATTAGTCCACGTTTAATTTGGTGGTAAGTGGCAATTTCGGCTCACTCTCAAGAAGATTGTTAGAAATTATAATCCCGCCTAAATATTTTATTTATAGGAAAGTCGTATTTTCATAGTTAATGATGAAACGGCTTTCGTATTGCAAATGTTCATATGCTATAGTAACCACCTGCCATCAGGCGGAGAGTCAATCTTTCTGCTGTACTCCAGTAGTAAAAAATATGAAGTTTAAAGAAGACCCGTTGAGTAATTTTTAAGACACAGGGTTTTTTCCATGTAATGATTTTTTGGAGTTCCGTAGCTAAATGATAAAGAAGCGAAGTTAGTCATCAAAACGGATCCCTTGATACTAGCTTGTAGACTGCCACGTGCTTGCTCGACTTCCGCGATAGAAGTAATGTAATTGTATTTATTCTGTGGTTGATTTTGAGTCCAACGTGCTTTGCGTCATCCTCCATAATCAGTTCACAGCTTTCCCCTAACAGCGCTAGGTAATATACCAGCGCTAGGTAAAATACCAGCTTATACTTTCCATCCAGTTGTAGTCCATACTCGCGTGCCAAAAGTCGTCTCCGTTGGCTCGGTCAAATGGAACGGATGGGAGAGGATCGAAGCGTGAAGAGGGCCTTTTTGGGACGATTGGACGGGCGACGCCGGTTGGTCGCCCCAAGTACCGGTTGAGGCTGACCCGTGTTTGCTTCAAGTCTAAAACTGGCAAGAAATCGCACAGGACAAAAACAGGTGGCGTGATTTTGTTTCGGAAGTCAATACACATTTCGGAGGAGGAGTTAGTTCGACTCGAGCATTTAATAGGTCTCTACCAAATATAGACCGAACCGTCTTCCTGAAAGTTCCAAATGTAAACAGGAATATCACCAAACTAGGCCATGAATTGATAAATTGGCTTCAATTTAAGCCAGACGTTCAAATTAGAATATCGAGTTCGCCGAAACATTGGTCTTGTATTCTTTCTTTTTTCACGTGGCTTTTTTCTTCCAAGCTTCATCTTTATCATCTTTTTAAATAAGGCTTGTATAATTTTTATATATAGCCAGGGTGAAATATCCATTTTACGATAATTATCCGTCCGAGAACGGAGAAAGAACACTAAGTACTGCCGCCGGGCGAACTATCCGTAATAGGCGATAAAACAATCCACAGCCAGGTGGTTGGGATGCCAGTCTGTACGGCTACCGCCCCTGGTTTAAGAAATGCCGCCATAACAACCTTGAGTTGTATTCCGGTATTACTGGCCAAGTTTCAGTCCCGCCTTTGATGTCGAAAGCATAATGATAGCACCTTTGGTCTTACAAATGTGACTAGGTGATGGTAACCGCCTACCATCAGATGGGCTTCCTGTATACCTGTCTACTAAACTTATGCATATCTTGAAAAAATGCCTTAGCCAAATTGTGAGTCTTTGACTCATTTTGCCAGAAGGTTGTAATAATATAGAACTTTTTAAAAAGAGTGAAAACAGGTCTTTGATATAAACAAAGCTGGCAGCTCGACGTATTGCCAAAAGGCAAACAGTCCCTCTGGTGGTAAGTGGTTATTGTCATCATCATCCGAGGGTTAAATCCCAGTTGTGTTCGGAGCGATCACCCAGAGTCCGCTTTCCTACTTTTTCTTCTTCACTTCGCGCGATCTTCGGCATCCCTTGTATTGAGACCATTGGTACGCATGTTATCCCTCAGAACGTCAATCCAGCGTTTCTTGGGTCTACCCCTTCGACCGGGACCTGGCAAATGCGGCATGTCTAAACATTTGTTCCTCACGTAACTAGCCGGTGTCCGTAAAAGATGGCCGTACCAGCGTAAGCGACTCTACTGCAGTTTGTCTGCCATGTCACGGACGTGAAGACTGCCGCGGACGCGGGAGTTCCTGACGCGATTCTGCCGCGTGACTCCACACATCCACCGAAGCATATTCATTTCCGTGACATGCAGCTCCTGCTTGTGTCGCTCAAGTGCAGGCCACGCTTCACTGCCATATAAAAGGACAGATATAATAATTGATTTGTAGTACCTGTCCTTTTAACTTAACCGGCATTTTGGGGTCGCAAATGACACCTCACTCCACTTGGCCCAAGCTGCTGACATACGGGCCTTGACGTCATGGTCGATGTCCCCGGACGCGCTAAGTACAGATCCCAGGTACTTAAAGCTACATGGTTATTGTAGTCTATGAATATTTACTACAAAAGAGAATGTATTGATTGATTGATCGTGTACTAGCAGAAGGTGATTGTCACGAGCCTTAAGAACAGACGAGCGTGCATGACAAGAGTTATGAATGTCAAAGAAGCAAGTGAGGTGTGTAAGAATAAGCCTAAACGGCGCTCTGTTGTTCGTGCCTACCCCGCAAGGGAACTGGCGTGAAGTTATGTATGTATGTATGTAAAAGAGAATGTCACTTAACGTCATATAAACCTATTTTTCAAGTTGGCGGCTAAAACCCAAGACAATAAGAACGAGAACCTTGTATTGTCAATATCTGGTGGATAATTCCGATAGTTGATAAGTGTATTCCGCTTCCAAATTGGCATTTAACCAACTTGTCAAGTAGCTTTCGTGTCTTATGACGATTATTTATTGTTTCCTGTAATTCATTTAAAATGGTATTAACCACTGCAATGAGTTGCAATATAATATTCAATACAGTTGTGGGCTTCCGCTGATGCTTCGGCATGCATAATTGTTATTGGTCCAGAGCAGTGACTGTCAAAGTTTTTTTTTAGATGAGAGTGTATTTAATGGACTCCAACTGTGGACGTTGGGACTGTGGCAGATTGTTAATGTGCTTGTCCAATTTGAAAACCTGCCCCTAAAACTTCAGCGATTTGTTTTGCCACTTGTCCGTTGCCACCCATTTTTCCACTTGTCCGTTGAAGTTTCACTTCTACTATGTGTCCCAGCACAATTTCGATTTTCTAAATATATAACTACTATGTATATATTTATGTGTATATATTTGTATATTTAATTCTTAAATTAGTTTGAGTATTTATGTATCTATTGCCTTTTTCGTGCAATCTACATCGGCTGTTTCAAATTTCTTTGATTTAGGTTGCCTGGAAGCCTTGACTTTGAGCGATAAGTCCGCTTATCGTGTTGCCTATAATATATCGTAAATATGGTCTGTTTTTATAATTGTATATTTACATACATACATAACTTCACGCCAGTTCCCTTGCGGGGGTAGGCACGAACAACAGAGCGCCGTTTAGGCTTATTCTTACACACCTCACTTGCTTCTTTGACATTCATAACTCTTGTCCTGCATGCTCGTCTGTTCTTAAGGCTCCTGACATCACCTTCTGCTAGTACACGATCAATTTGATCATGGAAGGTGTGTCGTGGCCTTCCACGACTTCTGCATCTATCCACTTTGGCATTGTATATCTGTTTAGTCATTCTTTCATCACATTTAGGTGTGCAATAAAGTGTTATTTCTCTCTATATATAAAATTAATAAGTATGTTATTCAAATCTTATACTAATATATAAAGTTGAAGAGTTTGTTTGTTTGCTTGAACGCTCTAATCTCAGGAACTACTGGTCTGATATGAAAAATTCTTTCATTGTTAGATAGCCCATTTATCGAGGAAGGCTATAGGCTATATATCATCACGCTAAGACCAACAGGAGCGGAGCATCAATGAAGAATGTATCAAAATCGGGAGGTTTTAACTTACTTTTTTTTAACTAATCCACGCGGACGAAGTCGCGGGCAGAAGCTAGTACTAAATAAGATTGGTATTGTTTTCTGGGATTTAACCTCGGTGTAAAAAAACGCGGTCTGTAGTATTGACGAGACCCATATTCGTAAATATATAAGAATAGATGACTGTGGTCAAAAGGACTGATCACTTTTTTTGTGGGTCGGTGTAATCTAACCGGGCCTGAAAACCGCGATACTTCGCATTCAACTTGAGCAACATTCTGAAGTACCCCAACAATCGATCAGTGAACGAGTTGCGCAAATTAGAAATAAGCCAATTAAATGGCTTGCTCAACAATTTCACCAGAACAATTTCACAACTTTCTTATGAAACTTGTATACAAGATGTCCTTGCTCGTGCAATTTCATATTTTGGTGACAAATAAATCATTTTTATATATATATAGATATTTAATAATCTACGTTTTAACGGTTTTAAGCACGGTAATTTATTTGATTTTTGTTTTTCCGACGTTTCGGCCACTTTTCAGTGGCCGTGATCGCGGAAGACAAAGATGTCAAGTGTCAACGAGTATTGTTAAAGTTTTATTTAGCCTACCGCCAACTTGTTCATTTTAATTATTTGAAATAATTGGCACTGAAAAGTGGCCGAAACGTCGGAAAAACAAAAATGAAATAAATTACCGCGCTTAAAACCGTTAGAACGTAGTTTTATTATGTATACACGTCGCAATAACTTAAGAAAATATTACTTGGATATTTATTGAATCGCAGAAGGTGATGTCAGGAGCCTTAAGAACAGACGAGCTTGCATGACAAGAGTTATGAATGTCAAAGAGGCAAGTGAGGTGTGTAAGAATAAGCCTAAATGGCACTCTGTTGTTCGTGCCTACCCCGCAAGGGAACTAGCGTGAAGTTATGTATGTATGTATGTATGTAATAATTACTGTACACGGTATCCCAAAAACCCTAGCTTAAACAAAAATTTGCTTAAGAGAATCCTTTTTTGAGCGAGGAGACATCCGTTTGAAGATTAACCGCCACGGGAGAAGTGGCCGGGGGGGGGGGGGGGGATTTGGAATTCGCAACGTTTTTTTTGTACATTGCATAGTTCGTCGTTATTTTTACATCGTCATTAACGTAATCAAAAAATACGCTGAAGCCCACCAGCAACGGCTTCATCACCATGTAAATGTCGAGGCCATCCAGCTCCTTGATAATACAGATTTATTAAGAAGACTCGAAAGAACGAAACCATTTGAGTTAGTGCTGTAATACTTTCATAATAATAAAGTGTAATGCTATCTGCTAAGCATTGATAAAGAACACATGAACAAAGTGTCTTCTCCTTAATAAAGACAATAGGATATGTGTTTTTGGATACATTCTTAGTTTAAGTTATATCTAGTTATTTTAGGTCAGATTTAAATTACTCATTAGTCTTATTTCCTAGATTAGATTGTAATTTTATTGTTGTATCACTAAGATATATCATTTATGAAAAAAAAAACAATTCATAGGTTCGCGTTTGGCCGACATTGCGCCTGATGTCAAGTGGAAATGCAGTCTAAGGTGGAGCAAGTTTATCTAGAAGATACCTGTTTACGTGAGACCTGAAGACATCTAGATTGTGTTTTTCAGGAAAAACAGAAGCATAGCATTTCGTCCGTTTTGTTAGTATTTCCATCATATATCGGTGGCGTGAGCTCGTACGTATGTTGGGGTGGAACTAACATCCCCGAAGAACTATGTCGGGTGGCCGAGTCGGGGACAGCCACTAGAACCCTCGGTGTTCCTTCCTTCGCGTTATGCCATATACATACATACATACATACATACATAACTTCACGCCAGTTCCCTAGGCACGAACAACAGAGTGCCATTTAGGCTTATTCTTACACACCTCACTTGCCTCTTTGACATTCATAACTCTTGTCATGCAAGCTCGTCTGTTCTTAAGGCTCCTGACATCACCTTCTGCTAGTACACGATCAATTTGATTATGGAAGTCGTGTCGTGGCCTTCCACGACTTCTGCATCCATCCACTTTTGCATTGTATATCTGTTTAGTCATTCTTTCATCATGCATTCTTTCCACATGCCCGAACCACCGGAGCATTTCTTTCCTTACCTTCACCCCGACACTCTCTTTCAGACCAACTCTCTTTCTTACTTCGGTATATATATATATATATATATATATTATGCATTTGCCAGGTGGTAGGGCATTTGCCCGATTGGATGGCTACCACCCTTGGTCTAAAGTATGTCGCAATAACAACCTTGAGTTGTGTTCCGGCATTAGTGACCAGGTTCCAGTATCCCTTAAGAGAGCAGCAGCGCATTTGTAGCAACTTTAGTGTTGCAAATGTCCATAGGCGATGGTAACCGCTTTCCATCTAGTGGGCCATCTGCCTGTCTGCTGATCTCCTGCAATAAAAAAAAAATGCCAGGGATTCGAGAAAAAGCGGGGTTCTACCAACTCCGCATGGCCACATCCAGTGGCGAGGGGAAGGGCATATCTCAAATCTAACATGGGGTGGCAAAATGTCTCTCCCCACTGGAAGAGAGTAGAGCGCGTGCGGAACACGACGCGCCCTCCTCGCGACGGAATTATTAGCGGTTAGAACCCTTCTCCAGGAGCCCAATTCTGCTATTTGAATATCTTGGCGTGGTGTGACGAAGATGATCAATATACGATTCCATTGCGACAGTGTCAGACATTGGTATTCTGCTAAATCCACAATATCGTCGCGGTAGTAGAATCATAGAAAAACAATATATTAGCAGAAATGGCGTTAGCCGTAAAACGCTAACAAAATTTTAACAATTTAATTTCACGTGTTTTCACTTCTTAATATATATAAATTAAATTATATAAATAAATTTAATAAATTAAATATTTAATAAATTAAATAATTATAAATTAAGTGAAAAATAGAAACTAGAATTAGCAGTGGCGCAATCTATATATTGCAGTGTCAAAAAATTGAGGCATTTTCTTAAAAAAAAAAATTTGAGTCAATTTTTTTATTGTAGGTATAAAATGTTGTTTTTCCTATACAATGTATGATTATGTTGCATGTCGTGGCGTGCCACGAACACTCCATTGGGATTACCAGAATACCGAAATCAGGCAAACCCACTATTGATACGGCGAGTGTTCAGCGAGTAACAGTAGAATTCGGCCCCAGGGGCCTCGTGCCGGTCGCTCACGGCGGCCGAAGGTCGAAAGACGCCTTGGCACCAGGCGCCCCCCTTTAGCTAAAGCAGAGCAAGCTCATATGCTTAAGATGTAGTGATATAGTAGTTAGCATGGCCATGTACACCAAAATACCAATAAAGAATATTAAAAACTCTCGCAATTAAATTTGTTTGATTAAATAATAGCAGTACTTGATATGATAACATTGACCTTGTCCTTAATATCTTGAGATAAAAACAATAAGTTCATTGGCAAGCAAATCTAATTTTTACACGTGACTGTTATCTGTTATCACGATCGTACCACGTGACTCTGGATCCTTAAATCCTAGATAGGCTTAAAGGTCTAGCTGCCAAGCCATAAACACAAAGAAACCCATACTGTTGATAAGTTATTTTCTATCGTTTTTTCACTTTTTAATTCTTTCTCTCTTCGGGAACTGGAATTGAATAGAAGAAATACGAAATAAATTTACTGTCTCATGTCTAAGGCACGAAGGAAGAATTGTAGGACCTGGAATCTTGCTGTAAAAAACTTAAAGACTTCCATATCTAGGGTCACTAGGTCGAATTTGTTGATTGTTGCATTGAACCCGATTGCAACGCCACCTACCGGGTCCAATTGTGAATCTAAACCATCCTCGGATCCACTTGAACACACAAAAAAATTCATTCAAATCGGTCCAGCCGTTTGTTTAGGAGGTGTTCACTGTCAACACACGTACAGAAGAATTATATATATACAGACATAACTTTACGCCAGTTCCCTTGCGGGGTAGGCACGAACAATAGAACGCCATTTAGGCTTATTCTTACACACCTCACTTGCTTCTTTGACATTCATAACTCTTGTCATGCACGCCCGTCTGTTCTTAAGGCTCCTGACATCACCTTCTGCTAGTACACGATCAATTTGACCATGGAAGGTGTGTCGTGGCCTTCCACGACTTCTGCATCCATATATATATATATATATATATATATATAAAGATATATAATTATGCAAATATATAAAAGTACATACTAATGTGAGAGGGCACTGATTCCCGAAACACAGGCTTCATGCCTAGCTCCAAAGGCTAAGGAATATATCTTGGACAGAAAATACAGATAGGCAGGCACAACTTCGAGGGGGAAGCCAATAGGAGGATTCAGTTGGCCTCGGCAGCGTTCGGTAAGCTTCGTCAAGTCTTCGTCGGCCATCCCGCAATGCCTGAAGACTAAACTCTTCGAGCAGTGCGTCCTACCCGTCCTGACCTCGGGGCAGAGACGTGGACACTGACGGCAGGACTGGTCCACAAATTCCAAGTAGCTCAACGGGCTACGTAGCGAGCTATGTTGGGTGTTTCTCTTATGGATAGAATTAGAAATGAGGATATCCATAAAAGAACCAAGGTAACCGATATAACTCGTAAAATTAGTAGTGGCAGTGGGCCGGTCACGTCTGTCGCAGGACCGACCGCCGATAGCGCAGACGAGTCCTGGAGGGGAGACCACATCTTGGTAAACGTAACGTCGGATGTTCTCCGGCCCGATGGATTGACGACCTGCGTAAGCTTGCTGGTAGGCGCTGGATGAGGATGGCGGAGGACCGGGATGAGTGGCGCCGACTTGGGGAGGCCTACGTCCAGCATACATACATACATACATATACATACATACATAACTTCACGCCAGTTCCCTTGCGGGGTAGGCACGAACAACAGAGCGCCATTTAGGCCCATTCTTACACACCTCACTTGCTTCTTTGACATTCATAACTCTTGTCATGCACGCTCGTCTGTTCTTAAGGCTCCTGACATCACCCTCCGCTAGTACACGATCAATTTGATCATGGAAGGTGTGTCGTGGCCTTCCACGACTTCTGCATCCATCAGTGGACTGTAATTGGCTGTCGACGACGACGAGTTTGATGCATTTTATTTCCTTATTAGTTTTAATTTAACTATCCTTATTTAAATGAGGTTAATGATGTAAAAATTTGCAACCCGACTAATAACGTAGATAACAATTAAATTGAAGTTGTGAATGTCAAAGAAGCAAGTGAGGTGTGTAAGAATAGGCCTAAATGGCGCTCTGTTGTTCGTGCCTACCCCGCATGGGAACTGGCATGAAGTTATGTATGTATGTGTGTATGTATGTACAATTAAATTGAATGCAAGGAAAATGCTGTTATATACGTCAATTGTAATAGGGACAAGCAAAAGCAGACGTAATATGTGGTAATAAAAATTAATAAAAGCATAACTATAATATATTTAAGAACAGACGAGCTTGCATGACAAGAGTTATGAATGTCAAAGAGGCAAGTGAGGTGTGTAAGAATAAGTCTAAATGGCACTCTGTTGTTCGTGCCTACCCCGCAAGGGAACTGGCGTGAAGTTATGTATGTATGTATGTATAATATATTTAACGTAATTATATTTATATATAGCTAGCTGTGCCCGCGATTTCGTCCGTATGGATTTTTTTTCCCTGCGGAACCTTAATTTTAAAAGTAGCTTAAGATACTCCTTATAACATCAGTTATCTGCCAGTGAAAGTCCCGTCAAAATCGGTCCAGCCGTTACAGAGATTAGCCGGAACAAACAGACAGACAGCCAAAATGAAAAAAAAAAATTTTTTACTAGGCGACAAAACAACCCACAGCCAGGTGGTGGGGTATTTGCCCGACTAGATGGCTACCACCCCTGATCTAAAGTATGCCGCCATAACAACCTTGAGTTGTGTTCCGGCATTAGCGACCAGGTTCGTCTCCCTTAAGAGAGCAGCAGCGTACTTGTAGCACCTTTGGTGTTGGAAATGTCCATAAGCGATGGTAACACCTTTCCATCAAGCGGGCCATCTGCCTGTCTGCTGAACTCCTGCAATAAAATAAAAAATAGATACATACATACATAGCTTCACGCCAGTTCCCTTGCGGGGTAGGCACGGACAACAGAGCGCCATTCAGACTTGTTCTTACACACCTCACTCGCTTCTTTAAAAAAAAAAATACTTTAAATTTTAACATTACAAACAGACACTTCAATTTTATTTATTTGTGTAGATGTATTTTTTGAGATACTAATAATTTATAACAGTCATGATGAATAGTGATATGAATTTTAAATTACGCAAGCATACCTACGGAAAAGGCTCTTAATGTATACGTGTAGCAAAGTAATTTTAGTCTACAATTTCAAACACGTATGTATTACAGGGTGGAAGCTTCAAGCGGGGCAGTAAGGCAGTCGTCACCTTAACTGTTGCAGCTACACGAAAATGATTTTAGGAGACTATCCATAATTTTTCGTGAAATTCTATTTTCAAAAAATGTACAGTTAGCAAGAAAGTGGCCATTTTACAACAAAAAAAAAATGCGAATCAATCCTGTTGATCAAAAACTTTTATTAAACTAACCGCCGTTGGAATATTATAGGAGTCCGAAATCGCAAAAATCTTTTCTCATACAACTTACAAGAAGCCCAACTTTCCTTTTTCTTCAATCTAAACTTTTTATTTAATATACTAAAAGGTTCGATACATAAAAAAGGTAGGTTGGACTTCTTGAAAGATGTAAAGGTTTTTGTGATTTCGGACTCTTTTAATAATCCAACGACGGTTGCTCCTATAGAAGCTTTTGTTTAGTAATAGAAGCATCAGAAACAGGATTTTTTTTGTGTAAAATAGTCATTTTCTTGCTATCCGTACATTTTTTTAAACAGTGAATGGTGCTCAAAATTTCACGAAAAATTACGGATAGTCTTCTAAGACTTCTTTCTTTTTCTTAGTAACTTTCTTTACCTTCCTTCTATTTATAGTAAAATATTAAATGTCGTTGTCCAAAGGTGTCAAAGCCAGGGTTTGCAAATAAAACACCCGAAAGATCGTAGACGATTTTTTTTTTTTGGAGCTGGACCCAGCTGAATAGCCGCAGATGGCTGTTTCAGCGATACCGGACTTTGGGGGCTTCCCGACTCCGTGGGAGCGGAGGCGTTCAGCCTGGAAGCAGCACGCCCGAGGAGGCACCTCCTGTGAGGTTCGACCGCTGCGGGGGATTGACTCTATATTGAGAATTAGCCGTTAAAGGCTGAAAGAGCTAAGCCAACAGGCTGAAGTGATTATTTGGGGACCGATTATCGACTCCGCCGGCGGAGCCGATCCTAGTCTATCATTACTACCGCTTCGCAACGTGTTATAGCTGGAGGAGAAGAAGCGGCGGAAGAAACTCTCCAGCAACACGCTTATGCTAATCTTGTATGGCGTAGACGATTTATTAAATTAATATTACAAGTAAGATCATGCAAACCATACCGCGATGCAATTCGACGGTGGCGACATCTAGTCTTGTGAAGACAAAACTGGCACTAAATAAATGTAATTAGAAACTGAACAGTCGTATTATTTTATAAATATATATTTAATATTAAGCCTAGCGATTACATGTAGTCACAAAATCCCTTTAATAATATATTTGTATTTTAACCCGTGGACAGCGCTGTGGGTTGCATAACTACTTAATATTTTAAGTTGTAATTTTGTATTCAATTTTAATAATGTAGTTGTTTGTTGTTCCAATAAAAGACCATTTTCATGTAGCCGCAACGGTTAAGGTACTTTTTCTTACTGCCCCGTTGAAAGTTTTCACCCTATATATCTCAGGAATTACATACATACATACATACATAACTTCACGCCAGTTCCCTTGCGGGGTAGGCACGAACAACAGAGCGCCATTTAGGCCCATTCTTACACACCTCACTTGCTTCTTTGACAGGAATCTCAGGAATTAACAGTCGAATTTCAAATTTCTCTTCTTCAGATAACCAAATTGTTCAACAATCATTACACCTTGCAACCAAGTCGTAGTAGTTGAATGTTGAACGTGGTCGCGTCCCAAACTGAAATGACACGGGTTCGAATTCTGACTGTAAACTTTTTTTTTTTAATAAAGATCCTGTTTATTTCTGTGCTATCTTGCAACAAGTATATTAGCAAAGATATAAGTACGAACGAAACTTCGTACACTTATGTTTAGTGTATGGAGTTTAAATTATATACGTAACCTACTTAGAGATTGTCGTCACGGTCGTATTTTTTTTTTAATCGGCAGACAATCACACATATTGTATATCCCCAAATTAAGCAAATTATGCTAGTTTTATAGGTACTATGCAACGGACTACTCTGGGGCCGATCCCAGACACCCAGACCATAGTAAATAACGGAGAAAATACGTTTCCGAAATTTAGTATACCAGGAATCGAACCCGCAGCCTTTGCGTTGCAGTAAGGTAGGCCGATAAAGGCTTAGCCCGCTCAACCACAGAGGCCGTCACAACTTTGCACCACTTAGGCAGTTTCCTGACCTATTTATCCGTGCAGGAACGGAGAACAAATACAATTTCCTGCGGCCAGGCGGCTTGTCGTAAGAGGCGACAAAACAACCCACAGCCAGGTGGTAGGGCATTTGCCCGACTGGATGACTACCACCCCCGGTCTAACATTAGTGACCAGGTTCCAGTCTCCCTTAAGAGAGCAGCAGCGCATTTGTAGCACCTTGAGGCTTGAGGCCGAAGATACAAGTTTATTCTTAGTTTCGGTCTTAGTCACAAACATATTTATGCTGTACTACTTCTAAAATTTTTGTTGATTTACCTAGCTGTTTTTTATTACTGAAAATAAAGTTTATTATTATTATTATTACCTTTGGTGTTGCAAATGTCCATAGGCCATGGTAACCGCTTTACATCAAGTGGACCGTCTGCCTGTCTGCTGAACTCATGCAATTAAAAAAAACCTATGCATATTACACATTGCTACAACTATCAAATCCTAAAGCAAACTGTCGATCATAGCCTCATAGCCGGGCACTCCGCTCTATAGTTATGTTAATTATTGACACCTGCTACTCGCTATTATGAACAGAATAAGCCTGTTATTATTTTGATGTAATAATCATTGCCAATAAGGTGTTAATGTGACAGACGATTACATGCTGCGTTGTATAAAGAAAAACGTGTACCGGGACATATTAACGCAACGTAGCCGCACAAACGAAACCGGTGTTTGGTTCATTCAAGATTCATTGCGGCTGCGACCTGTCGCATTATTTCGCAATCGCATCACTAGGGTTGACATATACATAGTTGAAAATAATTGAGAGTTTTTGGCGGGAACTGAAAGGAGATGTTGCGCTGTGCAATTTTATTTTCTAAAAATGTGTAAAATTGCTCTAAAATGAACAATAGTTGTAGGATATTGATAGTTTTTGAGTAGTAATTTATGTGTTTTTGTGAGAAATGTAAAATGTATAGTCAAATCTCGCCTTTCGAGTTGCCACAAGAACTCCGTTGAATGGCTTCAGTTGATAACCTACAGTTCAGCTAAGCTATACATAGGCATAAGAAAATGAAGAAACTATATTATTGTAATCTAAGATCTGGCTTAAAGGCCTAGCTGCCAAGCCATAAACCTAAATAAATAACTTGAAAATAATTATTATACGTGCGTTCGTATTTTATCCGTTCAGGTACGGAGAAAGAATACAATTTCGTGCGGCCGAGCGACCTGTCGTAAGAGGCTACAAATAACCCATATCCAGCTGGTAGGCTATTTACCCGTCTGGATGGCCGCTATAACAACCTTGAGTTGTGTTCCGGCGGTAATAGCCAGGTTCCATATTATTTGAAGAAATAGCGACGTAATTACATTCCTTATACATTATTATATACATAGCATGTTTTGACAATTTGTACGCCGTATTTTCAGCAAACAAGGTTTGCACTCAGCATATTACTGTGCCGAAGTTATATCGGAAACAAAGCTGAGTTTCAGTGCAAACCTGCCTTTTAGCGTAAGACCAAAACGACCCAATTTTGTCTCCAGTCTCCCGTAAGAGAGCATCAACGCATTTGTAACGCCTTGGGTATGATAAATATACGTAGGCGATGGTAACCGCTTTCCATCAGTGGGCCCGCCTCGCCTGCCTGTCTGCTGAACTCGTGCAATAAAAAAATATTCTGACTCAACATTTTCAACTCAAGTTTCCTTTTTATCATAATCTGACCATACAACATAATCATGCCACCATCGATTCCAAGTTCTATGAGAATAATAATCGATAATCGAATAGGTTTATTAACGATTATACTACTCGACCAAGCTAACTAGCCGAACGTGTGAAATGCGGACTTCCTCCCGTATACATCAGCACCGCGTCCTCCTAGTAGCCTAGTAGGTGCCGTTCGCAGCTTCGATAAATTCGCGCTTGTTACACTAATTATTTCTATACACTAAGTACAAATACAAGTTTTCGTAATACCGAAGTAAGAAAGACAGTTGGTCTGAAAGAGAGTGTCGGGGTGAAGGTAAGGAAAGGAATGCTCCGGTGGTTCGGACATGTAGAAAGAATGCATGATGAAAGAATGAATAAACAGATATACAATGCAAAACAGAAGAACTTAAGAACAGACGAGCGTGCATGACAAGAGTTATGAATGTCAAAGAAGCAAGTGAGGTGTGTAAGAATAAGCCTAAATGGCGCTCTGTTGTTCGTGCCTACCCCGCAAGGGAACTGGCGTGAAGTTATGTATGTATGTACAATGCAAAAGTGGATGGATGCAGAAGTCGTGGAAGGCCACGACACACTTTCCATGATCAAATTGATCGTGTACTAGCAGAAGGTGATGTTAGGAGCCTTAAGAACAGACGAGCGTGCATGACAAGAGTTATGAATGTCAAAGAAGCAAGTGAGGTGTGTAAGAATAAGTCTAAATGGCGCTCTGTTGTTCGTGCCTACCCCGCAAGGGAACTGGCGTGAAGTTATGTATGTATGTATGTATGTACTAAGTACAAGTTTTGTAAATTAAACATCAAAAATCAGTCCGCATAATTAGTTGTTGAAAAATGTTTTTACTCGGTGAATGATTATTTTAATTGGAACAAGACCTAAATGGTGCTGTATGACATTTGTATGGAATGTAATTATTTAACATTCATTTCTGTGATCGCGTCAATAATACTTTCATAATTTCTATTTAATGTAACTTGTATTAGGCAGTAATGTATGTACATACATACATAGCTTCACGCCAGTTCCCTTGCGGGGTAGGCACGAACAACAGAGCGCCATTCAGGCTTGTTCTTACACACCTCACTCGCTTCTATGACATTCATAGCTCTTGTCATGCACGCTCGTCTGTTCTTAAGGCTTCTGACATCACCTTCTGCTAGTATACGATCAATTTGATCATGAAAGGTGTGTCGTGGCCTTCCACGACTGTAATGTATGTAATAATGTAATATTTGCACGCTCCCAATGGTTAGTTGCATAGCATGTGGACTTATACGTGATTAAAGACCTGTATACATTTTATGTAACATGTAATCTGCAAATAAATTTTCATTTAATTTCATTTCAAATGATATCAAATGTTTATTTGTGTGAACCGTGGATAAAAGGTCGTATATTCTATCCGTGCAGGAACGGAGAAAGAATACAATTTCCTGCGGCCGGGCGGCCTGTCGCAAGAGGCGACTTAACAACCCACAGCCAGGTGGTAGGGCATTTGCCGGACTGGATGGTTACCCTGGTCTAGCGTATGTCGCAATAACAACCTTCGAGTTGTGTTCCGGCATTAGTGACCAGGTTCGTTTCCCTTAAGAGAGCAGCAGCGCATTTGTAGCACCTTTGGTGTTACAAATGTCCATAGGCGATGGTAACCGCTTTCCATCAAGTGGGCCGTCTGCCTGTCTGCTGATCTCCTGCAATAAAAAAAATAAACATGTTTGCCACAAGTTTCTGCCTATCCAAATGGAAAGCCAGCGTGATAGATATACGAGTGTATAGCTATATGTATTCGGTCACCCCTATTGCCGTAATCAGTGCTTAAAGGACAATTAACATCTAAGTAATTAAGATTTATTATTTAGTTTATAATTGTGAGATTACCATTTTCGTCATTATATGTATCTTTACATAATAGTAGTTAATTTTCACAAACAAATATTTATGCCACGAACTGACATAATTACGGACTTATAAGAGTATGTATTTATATACATTTTTTGCATTTATTAATCTGTTCATACATAGACGTTTATTATAGGTGCTTTTTGCCTGGCCATTTTTAAGATGTCTGCTTTTTGATCGTGGCAAGTACGTTGCGGTCTACCATCCACGCCGTCGTCATATATTTGTTTTGTCAGTCTCTCGTCATCGATTGTAAAAGATGTACGTCAAGATCGTGTGGAAATCCATCGTCTCTGTCTACGCCAAAATTATCGGCGAGTTGTATCGGTTAGCCTTGAACTAATAGTGGTTCATATGGTGAATTCTGACTGCCAATGCTCCCCTTCTATCTATATATTTTTATCCGTGCAGGAACGGAGAAAGAATACAATTTCCTGCGGCTCGGCGGTCTGTCGTAAGAGGCGACAAAACAACCCACAGCCAGGTGGTAGGCAATTTGCCCGACAGGATGGTTACCACCTCTGGTCTAGAGTATGTCGCCATAACAACCTTGAGTTGTGTTCCGGCATTAGTGATCAGGTTCCAGTCTCCCTTAATAGAGCAGCAGCGCATTTGTAGCGCCTTTAGTGTTACAAATGTTCATAGGCGATGGTGACCGCTTTCCATCAAATGGGCTGTCTGCTGAACTCCTGCAATAAATAAATATAAAAAAACCTATGAGAAACATGCGTAATACAAGTAATATGTATATATATATGTTCTTTGACTAACTCTGGGTAGTAGCTCTATGTTACGTATATAAAAATTTAAATGGTTTTTATTCACATTTTTTAAACGCATGGTATAAACTCGAACCGTTAAAAGATTTATAGTATACATAGATTAAACACTTGGCAGTCCGTTCATAGCGAAGAGTTCCGTAGAAGTGACAAACGTTTCCTGTTTTCGATTTTTGACTACGGGACTAGTCTCGCTAATGAAAGTAGAGACTGAAAAAGCACGGCAAATTCAAAAAATATCAATGGCAACTCTAAATTACCATAGATCATAATATATTATACAATAGATAACAATCTCGTGTTTTTTTTATTTGTCTTCTTCTGTCTCTTTTTCTTGAATTTAGAAATCATGCCAAATAACTTCCGCACTTCATCTTCATTTTTAATGATTTTATAAGAATAATATTATAATATTTTTATTTTACCAGAATGTAGTACAAAAGTTGCTACAATGATAATATAATTAATGTACTATACATTCTACCATTTTCATGGTGTGTAAAAAAATAATAATTCTAAATTAATTTAATATTTATCATGTTTTAAGCTCGTAGATGCTAAAAAACTATTACACTAAAATCACAAATATAACAGTAATATAACAATGTTTTGGTTAAATGACATTGATGTTTGTATTAGTATTGCCATGTAAAAAGTTTGGGAATAATCAGAGTGTCTACTTTCTTTAGCCAAATATAAAAATGCATTCAAACGAAAATACCACATATTAAAAAAAAATATCCGTTCAGTAGGGATATTTTTAAAACAATTTGTTGGAAATATTTTTGAGAGCTTTGAGAAGTATATGTGAGGTAAGCATGAATGATATGATACGGAATAGTGTAATAAGGGAACGTTGTGGATTGAAAGATGTAATAACAAGAGTTGAAAAAGGAATGTTAAGGTGGTTTGGACATGTGGAGAGGATGGACGAAATTGAATCACAAAACAAGTGTATGACAGTATTGTGAATGGTAGAGTTGGTACCGGTAGACCACGACGTGCATACACATCATGATCAAATAACAGAAGTGTTAAAACGAGGTCAGGTAAAAAGCATATCAAATAAACGTGCATGTATGAAGAGGTTAATGAAAGTAGATGAAGCGAAAGTTGTTTGTCCAAGTAAAAATCTTAAGTATTCTGTAATGTATGATTGAATTCAATTCGTCAGGTAATAGAGGGCCAACCCTACGACACCTGACGGTGACCTTGCGTTACGCAATTTTTACATCGTTTATTTGTTTTGCCACGGACGACAGCCCGTAATCTCGCATCTAATGAATCCGGTTTAGGTTCTTTAGCTTCGTTACGCACTAAGTGTCGCGACCGAAGCGTCTCTCGCTGGGTTCTTAACAATTTTTTTTGTAGCCAGTGGTATATATATATATATATATATATATATATATATATATATATATATATATAAAGGGCTTCATTTGTGGGGGCACACATTCCCTTAAAGGAAATTTCGAAAATATCGAAAAATTGCCATAAAAACTGAAAAAATTTGAAAAAAAAATAATCAATTTTGGTAATCTTTACAAACAATTTCCGATTTTTTTAATAGGTCAAAATTGACCAAATTCAAAATCTAATCTATCTTTCCTGCAAACAGATACCGCGTCGCCTCATATGAAATGTGCGATGCTCTTCAAGAGCTAAGTGAGCTTAGATTTGCACAATCGTGATATAAGCCTAATGAGTACTAATCAGAAAATTGAAAATGGGGGGAGGGGTTTACAAAAAATTATGGACTTACAACATTCGAGAATTTTGCGTGCCTTCAAAAAAGAAGTGACAAAAAAGGCCTATAAGTATATATATATATATACTAGTTGAAATATGTTAATTATGATCTATTTTTTTTACATACATACAATATTTCACGCCAGTTCCCTTGCGGGGTAGGCACGAACAACAGAGCGCCATTTAGGCTTATTCTTACACACCTCACTCATGTAATTTTTTAATGGGGTTATATTATGGGACTGGTTTACAAATTCAAATTCGCTCAACGGGCTATGGAGCGAGCTATTTTAGGCGTTTCTCTTATGGATAAAATCAATTGGGGATATCCGTAAGAGAACGAAGGTAACTGACATAGCTCGCAAAATTCGCAAGTTGGAGTGGCAGTGGGCGAGTGACGTCTGTCGCAGGGCGATGGAGCAAACGTGTCCTGGAATTGAGACCACGTCTCGGCAAACGTAGACTAAGACGCCCTCCGACCTGAGCAAGGTCTTCAGCAGGGCCTGGATGAGGAAGACGGGAGAGCGGGATATGTAGCGCAATCTTATCGAGGCCTACATCCAGCAGTGGACAGGGACTGGCTGAAGAAGAAGATGTATTTTTTGAGGTGGTTAAAAAAAGAGAAATCGGCGTCTGTTAAATAATTGAGTGCGTATCTGAACATATCCGGTTATTAATTGCGAGAACTACATTTTTTAGAATTCCAATTTTAATAAATTACGTTGAAGTAAATTGAGAATATATACGACAAAAGTATTTGTGAATTATTCGTTTCACCGGATTCGTATACTACTTAGGTATCGTAGTTAATAAATCTATAATATTATACATACATACAGACATAACTTCACGCCAGTTCCCTTGCGGGGTAGGCACGAACAACAGAGCGCCATTTAGGCCCATTCTTACACACCTCACTTGCTTCTTTGACATTCATAACTCTTGTCATGCACGCTCGTCTGTTCTTAAGGCTCCTGACATCACCCTCCGCTAGTACACGATCAATTTGATCATGGAAGGTGTGTCGTGGCCTTCCACGACTTCTGCATCCATCCACTTATTATAAATGTGTTAAAGGTGTCGAGTTTGTACAATGAATCAACAAATTAGAAAAAAACGTCTAATTCGAGCCAGCAGATTCCAAAAAGGCAGTTTTCAGAAATTTTTTTTTAATTGCTGGTGTTCAGCAGACAGGCAGACGGCCCAATTGATGGAAAACGGTTACCATCGCCTATGGACATTTGCAACACCAAAGGTGCTACAAATGCGCTGCTGCTCTCTTAAGGAAGACTGGAACCTGGTCACTAATGCCGGAACACAACTCAAGGTTGTTATGGCGACATACTTTAAACCGGGGATGGTAGCCATCCAGTCGAGAAAATGGCCTACCACCTGGCTGTGGGTTGTTTTGTCGCCTCTTAGGACAGTTGTGTGATGTTACGAATGTTGTGTCTGTTAGAGCATCACGTGAAAACTTGTGAACAGAACTCAGCACAGAGCTCACTGAGCCCAAAGCTAGTTAGCAGCTAGATCATTGTAGAGCGGAGCTGGTTAATGGTTGGCGAATAAAACCAAAAACCGCCAACTAACAAGTTTTCGACTGGTTTAGCCATCCCGCTAATGAACTACCATTAGCCGGGATGGCTGTTTTTGGAATTTCGGTTTTTTAACCACCGCTAATAAGATAACGTAACATATTATGACAGTTGATGTCGGTCACTTGTCTGTATATTAATACGTGAAGCAAAAACTTTGTAACCCCTTTTTACGAAAATTGCGCGGACGGAGGAGTATGAAATTTCGCACACTTATAGTTTATATAGAGATGCTTATGCACTCCTTGTGCAGAATGGTAATCTTTTTTTAAAAGTAAAAAAACATTACACACACTACCATGTATTTGACACACACACGCATAGATAATCTTTTGATTATTGTTAAAGTCATTCAGTGTAGCCTTGGCGAAATCTATGATTATAGAAGTAATAGTTCTGTTGTCAAAGCAACAGAACCTTAATAATGTTCAAATTTATGATTTAAATTAATTATTATGGGTCGAATTTCGACCACTGTGCGACCACTAGTAAAAATTAATACGTTAATATATAGTGTCACTTCACATGAATAAAACTCCCGAATTTATATAAATCTTAATTTTCTTTATTCTTCCGTGGACCAATTAATTTTAACGCCGACCACCGGAGAGGTCCCAAAGGTTCAATTACTAGTATATTTTGTTCTGCAGCTAATGAGAAGCACTTGAACTTATTATCTATATATTTTGAAAACCACTCGCATTAAAAGACTCGACTCTTAATTAAGTAAATACAACTCTTTCCTAACCACCTGAGACGTGCGTGTAGAAATTTTATTTTTTCAAAATCACCCATACCGAATTAAGGATGGTTTTAAACGTCACGGATAGAAGTAAACCGTGCCAAATGACGCAACGAATGGCTAATCACGAGATTATGCAATAAATGCATACATTGTGTCGGCCATTTGACTGTGCGATGCGTGACCATGGTTTAATCATGAACGATTGTTGGACGTAAGGCATTGTCTATGCTACCAAGTATGAAGGTTATGATACTTATTGTTTTTAAGATGGCATAAGAGACGGATTTGTTACTACTTAATTTGTCAATCTTAGACGTAGATAGGGTTGCCAACTTGCCAACCATACTTTATAATAACGTAGGTATCCTACTTTATTTTTGGTAAATATACTTTTGCATAAAAATAAAGTATGTGAAATACACTATTCCAATATTTACTGTGATGCGTAAAATGCAATACTTATATGGATAATTACTGAACTACCATCGATCTAGCTTTCACTGTAAAGAGGTTATTCAGTAATGAATCTAAAATAGCGAAAAGAACAGAACAAGACATCGATAAATTTGATAAAAAATTAATTGTTTGTTTATTTAAATTTAAATTGGGAATGTAAAGATAGCTCGCAAAAATTGAAGGATAATGAAAAGTTGTTAATGTGTGCTAGAAGCACACAAAAATGGTGTGTCCAAGAGAAGAAATAAATAAATAAATAATTTAAAAATACTTTTTTTTCTTCCAAATACTTTATTTTTTCCCTACATATAAAATGTAATACGTTATTTTTCTCAACAATAGTTGGCAACCCTAGACGTACAGGCAGTATTATATCGACGTGTGCAAATTGTAACCTTGCAAGAATGAAGAAAGAATACTAATTTTTGCGGCCGGGTGGTATATCGTATGAGGCAACAAAATACTCTACAACCAGGTGGTACGGCATTAGTCTGTCTTCTGGATGGTCACCATCCCCGAGGGCCTGAAGTCGCTTTCGAAGACTTTTGAAGTGAAACTTCTATATACATAGACGGGTATTAGGATTTTTCTGTCACGAAAAAGCGTTACGGCCGCGTGGAGGGATTAGAAGGTACATCGCGAGGTTTTTTTTTATTTTATTATTATTAATATCTCTACGGACTCGAGTTCCGTACCCTTTTTTACCACTTAATTTCTATGAAAAATTTGAGACTCCATACACGCTTATTGTTTATTTTTGTTAGTGTATGTGACATTATATATAGTAATTTTTCTGTTTTGGTGTACCTTAAGAATAACTTATTATATTAATTTATTCTAATTTTAATACTAAACTTATACTAATGTAGAGTGTATCTGTTACATGCTGGTGTTATGAGGAAGTGCATGTGCAGTGTTGGCCTTACATCTATAATTATATATAGTCGTATCTAGTGCCATGTGTGTTGTTTTTTTCTTTTCTGTGCCTGGGTTATTAATTTTTAGGCTCTTTGTGTGTCTTGGTTTGTTTGTGGAGTGTGCGTGTAATGCAATGCGATGGTAGTGCGCGTAGGTTTAAGTATGTGTATAAGTTTTATTGTTAGTTATGTGTTTGTGACTTTGTGTGGTGTTATAATTTATTGTTTAATTGTTGTGACACGAAAATTTTCCAGTTGGTATTGATGATGATGGATGGTTTAGGAGGGGGCTTATTGGCCCTCCATTAGGCGTTGGATATCGCGTGGTTAGAGGCGGCATAATTTTAGAAAAAATAAAATATGTTTAAACAAAAAATGCATTCATTAAAATGTTCCTTACCTGACCAAATCATAATTTGCAGTAAATCTGCGAAAAATCGAAATGTGTGCTGGAACATATATTAGAAGTGAAATTCTTCTACTATGGGTCTCAGCGCACATTACGATTTTTTTATTGAATGAGTTTAGCAGACACGCAGACGGCCCACCTAATGGTAAGCGGTTACCATCGCCTGTGGACATTTGCAACACCAGAGGTGTCACATATGAGTTGCTGCTCTCTTGAGAGAGTCTGGAACCTGGCCACTAGTGCCGGAAAACAACTCAAGGTTGTTATGGCGGCATACTCTAGACCAGGGGTGGTAGCCATCCAGACGGGTAAATACCCTACCACCTGGAAAATATTTGTATGACGAACGTGACAAGTATCAAAATAAAGTGGAACCTTATGATGGGGTACGCACTTGGGATTGGAAGAAAACACCAGTTCTTTTAACTAAACGCTTTTAAAAAACTTACACAGCTGGACGTGATTCCTCTCCGCTAGGTCGCCCCTACACGCACGACTAACAACGCACTGCCCCGACGATAAGTTGTCTCACTCACAATACCGTCGCCGATATTGCGTAGACTACCCCCTGCTATTGCAATGCTCACCTCCGAATTTACCGCGTGTAGCTCGCATCTGGATCTTCTCTCAAACTGCGCTATACAGTCCTCCTTCACTGAACTGTCCACTAAACTTTTCACTAAATTCACCACTAAACTCGTCACTGTCTTCTATTATACTTCTCTTCGAACTCTTTCGTATCGCACTTGTCGCTTCGCTGTCTTGAACTAAACTCAACTCTAAATTGCCCGGTAGGCGCGCCTTACGCAGCTTATATACCGGAAGAATCTTCTGGAACCCATAATTTCGATCTTCTTTTCGTTATTCTTTTATTAACTATCCATCCCTTTCTATACATCTATCTATCTCTGTCTATTCCTTCCCGAACCTTCTATTCTAGAACTTTCGTTCATCGTCTATCCCTTTCTAAAATGTATCTGTCCTTGTCCCCTCTCTCCAGAATCTTCTACCTTTTTCTAAACGTTCTTAAACCAACTAGATGGTTCCACCATCATTCACCACACTATTACCACCTTAGTGAATGACGTCAGTCTATTGACATTTATTGTCATTCTATATATTGAGATTGATGTGAGTGAGGGCTGGTTTAAAATCACTGCAATCAAAACGTTTAAACATGCTTAACCTTTGAAGAATGAGCTCTCATTAAAACAATCCCGCAGCAATAACAAAACATTTGGATATGTATTTCTGGAATTGTACGTTTGCCTTCTCATGTTTATTAAAACGAAAACTTTGCCAATGATAATTTCGGAGGTGATAATTGCATGACAACACAAGGTGTCTGTTGTTGATACAACATTTAATAGGATCCTGCACAATATGGTAACTGGGAAATACGTTATGATGTTTGAATATTTGCACTAGAATTTATATTACTTGTCTAAGCGACCATACGCACTATGCGGTAAATCTTAGTCCTGTCAGCCGTCCGGTTGACCGTCGCGAGAAGATGTACTGTTAATAGCATTTGTTACTAGTAGCGCCACCTACTCAGTTTGGTATTACTGGCTCCATCTATTGTTAAAG
Source organism: Dendrolimus kikuchii (assembly GCA_019925095.2). Taxonomy (NCBI): domain Eukaryota; kingdom Metazoa; phylum Arthropoda; class Insecta; order Lepidoptera; family Lasiocampidae; genus Dendrolimus; species Dendrolimus kikuchii. Next base: position 18,154,585 of record CM034406.1, on the reverse strand, counting down.
ATTTGACTAGTATTTGCTGTGTTTTTTTTTATTGCTGAAGCACAGCAGACAGGCTGACAGCCCAAATGTGATGGAAAGTGGTCACCTCCGCCTATGGACTTTTGCAATACTAGAGATGCTGCAAATGTGCTGCTGGCCTTGAAAGAAAAACTGGAACCTGGCTACTGATTCCGGAACACAACTCAAACTTGTTATGGCAGCATACTCTAGACCAGGAGTGGTAGCCATCCAGTCGGGAAAATGCCCTACCATCTGGGTTGTTTTCTCGCCTCTTACGACAGCAGGAATTAGTACTCTTTTTCTGTTCCTGCACGGATTGTAAAAATTTGATAATAAGACGTGTTTTATATTTTAAAATAATGAAGGTACTTTTGTATTAAACTGTCAACGCTATATAAATAATGCAACGGGGCATTCTTTTCTTTTTCTGTTTTATATCATTTTTCTCAATAACTATAGGAACTTGTATGGTATATAACAAAACAACCCACATCCAACTCCGTAAAAGAATCAAGGTAACCGACAGAGCTCGTAAACTTAGCAAGTTAAAGTGGCAGTGGGCCGGTCACGTCTGTCCTAGGATCGATGGCCGCTGGAGCAAAGGTGTTCTAGAGCGGAGACCACGTTTCGGTAGACGTAGCGTAGGACGCCCTCCAGCCCGGTGGACCGATGACCTGCGTAAGGTCGCCGACAGAGACTGGAGGAGACCTACATCCTACAGCGCTGATATAAAACATTACAGATTATAGCAGCTGAAAGCCTTTTAAATATTTTGCATGATTTTCCTGTTGTTACACTATGGGTTTATGTACACTGACTTATTCTCAGAATATTCGTACAAAGATGTACATCTAGCCATATCTAAATGACTCAATACAAATGAACCGTGTCTTGAATATCTATACATGAATGAACAGCCACACGTAAAATTATGGCGACTCGTTTCTAGTCGAACTTTTACAACCCTATTCGGGAAGCAGTTATTGCTGCGTCGAACAGTTCATTAACATCGGTTTCCAAAATGTCGATCAGCAGTACATACATACATATATACATAACTTCACGCCAGTTCCCTTGCGGGGTAGGCACGAACAACAGAGCGCCATTTAGGCTTATTCTTACACACCTCACTTGCTTCTTTGACATTCATAACTCTTGTCATGCACGCTCGTCTGTTCTTAAGGCTCCTGACATCACCTTCTGCTAGTACACGATCAATTTGATCATGGAAGGTGTGTCGTGGCCTTCCGCGACATCTGCATCCATCCACTTTTGCATTGTATATCTGTTTAGCATTCTTTCCACATGCCCGAACCACCGGAGCATTCTTTTCCTTACCTTCACCCCGACACTCTCTTTCAGACCAACTCTCTTTCTAACTTCGGTATTGCGAACGATCAGCAGTAATTGCCTATAAATACCAAATCTCTTTCCAAATTCACAGAGTTCTCTTGGTTATTAACCACAGCTCTACAGCTACGGACCTGGTTTATGCCTGCCGGCTGGATTGCCTAAACTAATACCATATCGGTCCGGTAACCTTTGAGGTCCTGTATATTGAGACTCCAAGTCACCTATTCTTTGTAATAGTGAAATAAAAAGGGTCCTAATAGCCAGAAATTGTTTTTTCTTTTAAACATATAAGTGCTCGGGACTAACAGAACGTTGAAAATAAATTGACTCGAGTTTGACTGATTGAATTTAAAAAAAAAAATGAATATTAAAACTTCAAAAAGTGAGAGAAGAATGAGACACGTCTAATCATGTGACATGTAGGGTTCACGAGGAGTTGGATATAAAACCGTGGAAACTGACGGTATCCAACTACATTTATCCAAGAATGAATATATCATTTAATTTCAATAGCCAAACTATCTATACCAGTATTATAAAGTTTGTGAGTTTGGATGTTCGGGGTAATCTCCGGTACTACTGATCCGTTTTTGAGAATTCTTTCATCAGTAGAAAGCTACGTCATTCCCCAATGACATAGGGTATATTTGATTGTGATTAGTAAAGCAAAATAGCAAAAATATTTTACGCCCAACGAAATGGGCAAGGGAACGCCTGTCAAATATGTTACAGCAATAACGTTCCACGCAAGAATTGCGCACATGTTTTCTGCGTTTATGAATGAATCAAAGGTTACAGAGCATAATTAAACCTCGATATGCGTGCGTGAAGTCGTAGTAGCGTAATGGCTAGTGCACGCGTCCCGAACTCAGAGGGCGCGGGTTCGATCGTGGCCGGAACGCATGCACCACTTAGTTACTTTTCTGATCTAATGTGCATACTGTTAGAATTACCACGTGCTAACAACGGTGAAGGAAAACATCGTGATGCAACCTGCACATCGAGATAACCGATGTGTCAAACCTGCCAAGCCGCCTTGGACAAACGTGGCGGCTATACTGTCCGTTTCCTATAATGGGAGACCCGAGCCCATTAGTGAGACATTTATGGGCTGTTATTACTTAATATTACTATGCGTGCGTGAGTGCGTAAATGCGGGTGTATTTTTTAATGTCGCCCAGCAAAATGGTCACGGGTTAGCTAGTTGTTTGTGTTTTTTAAGTCTGTTCAAACTAGACGTTTCTTGTAATTTGTCTAATGGCCACCAGTGAATGGCTACGCGTCGGTGATAATATACTCATTAGACGGTGACCTCCGTTGTGAGAGGTCGTCGTTGTGTTCTGACGTCACACTTCGTTCTATGCAAGGTGATCTTTGTATGAATCTAGAGTAAAATGAGACGAATGCCTCTACAAATGTATTATGTTTTGTATCTAGAAAGAAGAATAATTAGAATCGACCAAATGCGTTCAATCACAATGAAACTTTTCGCGATGTTGAAAATACACGGTTTTTTTGTTTGTTTTTTTTATTGCAGGAGATCAGCAGACAGGCAGACGGCCCACTTGATGGAAAGCGGTTACCATCGCCTATGGACATTTGCAACTCCAAAGCTGTTAGAAATGCGCTGCTGCTCTCTTAAGGGAGACTGGAACCTGCTCACTAATGCCTTAACACAACTCAAGGTTGTTATGGCGACATACATTAGACCAGGGGTGGTAGCCATCCAGTCGGGCAAATGCCCTACCGCCTGGCTGTGGGTTGTTTTGTCGCCTCTTACGTGTTATTTCTAATTGTTAAAAAGGTTTCAAAAGTGACTTTTTTTACTGCTTTTTAGATTTTTTGACCTGTGAATTCCAAATTTTACTTTTCGCTTCCATTAGTTATTTTATTTTATTTTATACTTTAAACATAAATTTGTTTTTGAAAATAGTCCATAATATAAGATCTCCATTAAATAGCAGCTTTTTACAAGCTTTTATTTAACTTGCAATGGATGTACCTATGTATGTATGTATTTAAGTTCAGGTGGAATCTTACAAGTTAAATTTGACCAACTTCCCGGTTTCCGATTGAGCTGAAATTTTGCACGGCATATGTATATCGCGTGACAATGCAATAATATGGTACCATGGAGCTGATCTGATGATGGAGTCGGAAGGTGGCCATAGGAACTCCTGTACTAAACTAGATAGACCCGTCGTATTTGGGCTCGTTTTACTTGTCTTGGCTAGCACTCTGCTGCTGCACGATATCCAGGATCTCAGAAGCTTATATTTGAAAAACAAGTTATTTAACAATTAAGTTGACATTGTCTCATTTCAATTAAATTTGAAAGACTAAAATGAACTGTCTATTTTCGGCGATAATTTGTTAAATATACAAACATACAACGATTTCGACTATAATTATAAAGGTTTAGATATTGTTCCATCGTCATTTATGTATTATAATAGTACACGAAATGAGGATGTTTAGTAGTTAGTTTTCCGTGCGTGTAGACACGCTTTCCGGTCGATTTATGTACAGATATGAATATTGTGTTTCATGTATACAAATAGGCAGTGCCGTAAATAGGGCGGTGCCACTGGTACCCAGGCACAGGGCGTAGACTCTGGAGGGCGCAAGAATGGCCAGACCAGGCAGGACTATTATTTTTTCCGTTTGCTCCTGATAAGTTCCCGCTGCCCCCTAGTGCTCGATTCCAACACATACGTACCTACATGCCAGTGTCATCAAAACGTCTGTTAAATTAGATAAAACATCGCACTCATTTTTTTGTCCTAGTTACATACATACATAACTTCACGCCAGTTCCCTTGCGGGGTAGACACGAACAACAGAGCGCCATTTAGGCTTATTCTTACATACCTTGCTTCTTTGACATTTATAACTCTTGTCATGCACGCTCGTCTGTTCTTAAGGCTCCTGACATCACCTGCTAGTACACGATCAATTTGATCATGGAAGGTGTGTCGTGGCCTTCCAAGACTTCTGCATCCATCCACTTTTGCATTGTATATCTGTTTAGTCATTCTTTCATCATGCATTCATTCCACACCGGAGCATTCCTTTCCTTACCTTCACCCCGCCACTCTCTTTCAGACCAACTCTCTCTCTTACTTCGGTATTAGGAACGCGGTACGCGAGCGTCACTCCGCAGATTTTGCGCAGTGCTCGCATCTCGACCGCGTTTACTCTACTTTCATGCTCTCTCTTCCATACCCAACTCTCGCTTCCATACGTGAGCGAGCTAAGTTTAATATTATAACTTAGTCAATCTAACAAGTAACTATAGACAGCTTTAGTTGTTTATCAGATTGACGCCATTTATTAGACGTTAAATAATGTAATCGATTACTTAAATCCTGTGTGTATGTTGTACCAAAATGATCTTCTAAGGGAAAATAATCATTATATTAATACGCGATGCAAACACTTTGTACCGCTTTTTACGAAAATTACGCGGACGGAGGAGTGTGACATTTCGCACACTTAGTTTATATAGGTAGAGTGCGGAAAGCTGATATTTTTTTTTAAATTATGCATAAAAAATACATTAAATCAATAAAAAAACATTACACAGACTACCATGTATTTGACACACACACGCATATATACTGTTTTGTTTATTGTTAAAGTCAAATGAACAGTGTAGCCTTGGCGAAATCTGTGGTTATAGAAGTATAGTCTTTGACAACAGAACCTTAATAATGTTCAAACTTATAATTTAAATTAATTATGGTCGAATTTCGACCACTGGGCGACCACTAGTGTATGTACATGTGTGAATATGTATAAACATTCAAACCAATGGAAAAATTCTTTCGCCATACAACACCTCAACTCACGTGTTGTAATATTTACAATAAAACAATCGTAAATCAAAATGCAATATTTATTTATTGATATTTGTTATTCAGGTATATTGTTATTTTCTTTCTTTACGGTGTTAAAAAATCTTAAGTGTTAAATTTTATTTGTTTATTGATTTTATTGATATGATTTTATGAATGATCATGTTTTATTAAATAGCATGTATCTATTGACATAACCTTTTGTTTTTCAAATCGGCAAATGGACTCGCACACCCATGCATTTGCATGCATTTTATCCGTGCAGGAACGGAGAAAGAATACAATCTCCTGCGGCCGGGCGGCCTGTCGTAAGAGGCGACTAAACGACCCACAGCCAGGTGGTAGGGCATTTGCCCGACTGGATGGCTACCACCCCTGGTCTAGAGCATGCCGCCGTAACAACTTTGAGTTGTGTTCCGGCATTAGTGACCTGGTTCCAGACTCCCCTAAGAGAGAGAGAGCAGCAGCGCATTTGTAGCACCTTTGCTGTTGCAAATGTCCATAGGCGATGGTAACCGCTTTCCATTCAGTGGGCCGTCTGCCTGTCTGCTGAACTCCTGCAATAAAAATAAATAAAAATGCATTACTGATATATTGTTGGAGTAAATTTGAACGCTTCTATATGGTTGTTAAAAATGCGTTCGAACTTACTCTAACTTTCTATGAATAAGACCGTTAATTATTAAAAACTGATGATTGGGGTTATTATTTAAAGGATGGACCCTAACATATTTTTTTAAAATTATCATAAACTTTCATAAATTATACCCATAAAGAAACGTATTTTAATAAGTAACCTTTTGTAACATTGTAGAGGTCAAATTTCTGTACATACATACATAACTTCACGCCAGTTCCCTTGCGGGGTAGGCACCAACAACAGAGCGCCATTTAGGCTTATTCTTACACACCTCACTTGCTTCTTAGACATTCATAACTCTTGTCATGCACGCTCGTCTGTTCTTAAGGCTCCTGACATCACCTTCTGTTAGTACACGATCAATTTCTGTACAAAGAAAAAAATTTGCTAAAAACCGAGTCAGGGGATGTAAGAAGTGAAATAGAACTAATTTAGATTTTTTTCAAATTTTTCTTTCTCTGTTTGTCTGTTTGTACCGGCTAGTCTCCGAAACGACTTGACCGATTTAAATGAAATTTTGTACGGTGGTAGCTTATATCTCCGGTCAACATATAGGATACTTTTGATCTCGAAAAATTAAAGAGTTCCCGTGGGATTGTTAAAAAACCGCACTACGTGGACGCAGTCTCGGGCATCAGCTAGTGTTTCATAAATTTTGTTAAATTGCTTTAAAGATTACGATCAACAGTGTGTTGCCATAAGTGGAAGGTTATAAACAAGATCAATTACGAAATATGATAATACCAATGTACTTTGTGTAGTAATTAGTGTAACAGCTGTAACGAGTTTTATTGTAATCCTTTACATCTATATCTATACTAATATTATAAAGCTGAAGAGTTTGTTTGTTTAAACGCGCTAATCTCAGGAACCGCTGGTCCGATTTGGAAAACTCTTTCAGTGTTGAATAGTACATTTATCGAGGAAGGCTATAGGCTATATTATATTTAAAAAAAATTAGAGATCCTTACTAAAAGTCCAATAATGTATGTAACCCAAGGTGTAAAAAAATGACCCGAAAAAATTCTTACACGGTGTGCGCTGCGAAAACTATTCATGATACAACAAAACAATGTATTATACTATCACTTTGCAGAACATATAATTGTCTACAAAAAATATCGGATAACCATATGTCTAACTATTGTAGTTATCTCACAATAATTGTTTTCTTTTATTTTTTTAAATAATTAAAATGCCGTCGCTTCAAAAACTCTTTATTTTGTACCTTGGTATTAATCCTTATCAAAATAAATTACTCCATATTCAAGACGAATTCAATACCTTTCTAGGACTTTTTGAATTACTCAATTCGGATGTTTCATTCAAAAGATATCGCGATATTTAAAATGTAAGTATTAGTGTTGTAGCCAAATATACTAATATTGTTTGATTGAACGCGCTAATCTCAGGAACTACTGGTCTGATTTGAAAAATTCTTACAGTGTTGGATAGCCCATTTATCGAGGAAGGCTATAGGCTATATATCATCACGTTAAGACCAATAGGAGCAGAGCACCAATGAAGAATGTTTCAAAATCGGAGGGTTTTGTAAGCAAATTCCACGCGGACGACGTCGCGGGCACAGGTAGTTGGATTAATAAAACCCACGCCTTATTTCATGCCCGTGCTCCAGCTGCTAGCGTTAGTAACCATGTCTAATGCTGCTGTCGCAACTGCGGTGATGTTAAAAATATTGACCGTGCGTCTTATTTAAAGCGTTAAAAAAATGTTTTTAAATACAAGCTTTTGAGATCCGGGATATCATGTAGCAGCAAAATGCTAGCAAAGACAAGTAAAACGAGCCCAGACACGACGGGTCTATCTTGTTTAGTACAGGAGTATCTATGGCCACCTTCGGACTCCATTATCAGATCAGCTCCATGGTACCATATTATTGCATTGTCACGCAATATACATATGCGTGCAAAATTTCAGCTCAATCGGAAACCGGGAAGTTGGTTACATACAAACATAGGTACATCCATTGCAAGTTAAATAAAAGCTTGTAAAAAGATCGCCGTTAGCGAATAGCCGCATAGGTACTGTTACATTTATTTAGTTGCATATATCGCACCCTTAAAATTATAGAGACCTAAGTCAAAATTTTGAGTCATTGGATTTAAATATCTATTGCATAAAAAATAAGGTACAAAATTGAATAACTTGATATTTTGAATTGGGTCTCGATAATTCTAAGGGTGCGATATGTTCTTGTCGTGTTTTCTTTTTAAGGTTAATAATTAATTTTGTTATGTACCCTCTTATTTCTAAACGATACCATCGGCCATTTCCTTAATTGAGTAATAATGTTATATTTTTTATTTATTCTGTGATTAGCGCGTGTTTTGTATAGAGTGGTTCTTCATAATTTACCATAATTTTATGTAACAATATATTTCTCTAATATGATTAGGTAATTGTGTAGATTATAATTCAAAATTCTGTTGTTCGTGCCTACCCCGCAAGGGAACTGGCGTGAAGTTATGTATGTATGTATGTATGTATAATTCAAAATTTCTCCATTGTATATGGACGGTATTCACTACATTTTATTTTCATGTTGGCAGACGCGATAGATTGTTACTGTGTTCGAATTATTTTATTACATGTAAAACTTTAAATATAATATTTTATATAAAATACTAGAGTTTACCCCGCGGCTGCGCCGCGGGTCAACCTCTAGTGCGTGTCTCTTGTTTAAAAAGCAAGTGGTACAGGTTACATTGTATTAAATTTGTATGTATTTGCCCGCGAAAGATTTACTTCATTTTATATCGCAAACTATACCACCCCCGTCTATATGTATACTACATAAATGACAAAACTTGACAAAAATGACAAAATAGATAACATGGTCCAAGTGGACCCAGTGGACCCAGTGGACCCAGTGGACCCAGTGGACCCAGTGGACCCAGTGGACCCAGTGGACCCAGTGGACCCAGTGGACCCAGTGGACCCAGTGGACCCAGTGGACCCAGTGGACCCAGTGGACCCAGTGGACCCAGTGGACCCAGTGGACCCAGTGGACCCAGTGGACCCAGTGGACCCAGTGGACCCAGTGGACCCAGTGGACCCAGTGGACCCAGTGGACCCAGTGGACCCAGTGGACCCAGTGGACCCAGTGGACCCAGTGGACCCAGTGGACCCAGTGGACCCAGTGGACCCAGTGGACCCAGTGGACCCAGTGGACCCAGTGGACCCAGTGGACCCAGTGGACCCAGTGGACCCAGTGGACCCAGTGGACCCAGTGGACCCAGTGGACCCAGTGGACCCAGTGGACCCAGTGGACCCAGTGGACCCAGTGGACCCAGTGGACCCAGTGGACCCAGTGGACGGAATGGACAAAATCACAAAACCTGTCCTAGTTTCCGGGATAAACTTTACATAAATCTATCCCAAAATGTATCCCATTATCCGGGATAAAAAGTATCCCTTGGGCACTCTCGGTATTCAAATTATATATGTTACGAGTTTCAGCCAAATCGGCCCAATAGTCTTTTCATAAAAGGATAACAAACAAAAAGACAAATATATTTTTATCCCGGAAACTATCCAATTTTTCGGGATAAAAAATATCCTATGTTCATTCTCGGCATCAAAAATATATATATACTGAGTTTCAGTCAAATCGGTCCAGTAGTTTTTCCGTGAAAACGGAACAGACAGACAGAGTTACTTTCGCATTTATAATATTAATTGGGATTATCTAAAATTTCCAAACAATAATGTATTAAATCCTTGTCATTCATAAACCTTTTAATTAAAATAGTTTATCAATAACTTAATCTGCTATCAGTTGTGCCAATTTGCTAAGTTTCTGATACTGTAAAAACTGTTGGAGGGATGGCGAGGTCTTTAAAAAAAAAATGTTTGTGTAGAGTCAATGTATAAAATATGTTAAAACCCTAAGGTTCACTGATTATAAATATGTGACCAGCTGCTGTTCTTTTATTACCATAAACCCTTCTGAGTTGTTGCAAGTATTACAATACGTTATCTATATACGAGCAAGAGTTGCGTTTCACGGAGGTGAATATGTTGCAAGGGATATGTGACGAGTTGCGAGACTCGAATTAAAATGCCGTTGGAATTATTATAGAGTTTATTAGAACTATACAAACACGTATAACACATGTACAAATATAACCGAACACAACAAATCCAAACGTAATGCAGAAGGTCGTAATTCAATAAAACGCGCAAAGTCAGTCACTAATAGTTTCCCGATTGTACACGCGTCTCGCGCTGTACGTGGTTCTCGCTCGACGGCCTCCTCTCCCCATCAGGCCGTCGTTTTATACCTCACAAATACAATTGTGCCCGTATTGTAGCCGACGTAATCCGAAACACCTGGCTACTGAATCGGCCGTAAGCAGCCATAAACGAGTATAATGAAACAATGGGCTGTTCTCTAGAAACGTGTGCCAGTATATAAGTAAACAAAAGAAGACGATCATAAGAGAATTACAATTAGTTCAAATGCCGACAGGTAAAAAAATGTGTTCTTACAGATATGCAGGTGGATTTTGTTTTTGTCGGAACCTGAGTTGTAACAGATAGATGTAACACTTTATTGTTCACCAAAACACAAATTACAAAAATACACAACAAGACAATTCTTACATACTTGGTAAAACAAAAGGCGGCCTTATCGCTAAGAGCGATCTCTTTCAGGCAACCGGACTCAATCAAAAAAAATTCTTAACGTATCTACTAATAATTGCCTGAAGCAAAAAACGTTTTTATCTTGCCAAGCTTGTAAGGAATTTATGGAGATATGTTGCAGCATAAAATTTTAGTACGTCATGTCATTATTATAACTATAATAATATTCTTCTTTCCTTTTATTGTGTCTTTGTCATATGAGTATACACTGTTAGCTACAACTCCATTAATTCTTTAAAAAGTAATTCTGTATCATACTTCTGTATAAAACTTATAGAAAAAAAAGAACTTGAGATATAATTAGAATAAGAAATATAAAGAAATACAATTTCTAGCTAGACATGTTGCTGGGGAGTTAAAATTAAATTTAAACTTATATGTATGACCTTCAAAAAGTGTTCTCCAACGGGACTTATTTTGAATCAGAATTTCAAAGAAAAAAAAAACTTGAGAGGTGTCAAGGGACACCCGGATGGAACGAAGTTCCTTTCGATTAATTAGTGAAGGAATTGTAATTGGAATTGAGAGAGAGAGACAGACAGACAGACAGAGAAACATGCGACGCCGCACAGCTTACAATAGCTTACTATAGCAAAAAGTGTCGTGACAACTTTTCGTAAGAATTTTTTCCGTCTAGCCCCCTTTCACAACGCGCGATAAGGAACTTCGTTCCAATATTAATGACATATATGGACAGCAGATTACAATTTAAGCTAGAGTAAACTTCCAACAAACAAAACAACAAAATTTTGACTGTACAAGTGACATTAGCAGGGTGCAATGGATGCGTAAAGTCATGCGAAAAGATCGCGTCAGGAACTCCCGCATCCGCTGCAGTCTTCATGTCCGTGATACAACAGACAACTTGCAAGAGTGTCGCTTACGCTGGCATGGCCACGTTTTATGCAGACCGGCTAATTATGTGGGGAACAAATTTAGCGGTCTAGTCTCCCGGTCAAAGGGGGTAGGCTCAAAAACCGCTGGCTCGACGTTGTGAAAGATGACATGCGTACCAATGCTCTCAGTATAAGGGATGCCGAAGACCGCGCGAAGTGGAGAAGAAAATGTAGGAAAGCGGACCCTGGACGTTCGAAGCGAATGCTCCGAACACAACCAGAATTCAACGCTCGGATAATGGTAATGTACATACATTATCTGTTAATATTTAACGTCATCAACAATTAAAAGCGTTAAACGGCAGATATCTGTCACATTATCACAGATGAAGCCCCACCATAAATGCGTACTTATAGCGTTAAAAAATAACGCGTTAACGATTAGTTACATTAGTGTACATGAGGTATCTGTCAATGTTTAATGTCATTAAGAATGTTTTTTTTATTCTTTTTTTTTGGGGGGGTTTTATCCACATGAATACATCAACCCCATCGTACCCTTTTTTTTCAGGCAAAAGGCATGAGACTTAGAACGTAGTTACGCCCACGCCGATCCTAGCGCAATAAGTGCCTAAGAAAGCCCCTGGAAGAGCTAACTCACTTCGACGACAGGGGTGAAGACTCCTCTGCTCGACCCCATCCCATCGTACCCTAATCTAACTTACTCTACATACATTATATTATAAAAACAAAGGCAGTCACTGATGAAGGACTCCAATTAAACCAGCCGTTGAAATATTTCTGATGTGGGCTCGGACAGAATTGTTTGAATGGCACCAGTATCCATAGGATTTAGACTGAAATCTCTCATCAGTGCCAATCCAATACACTCTTGTTTCATACAAATGACTTGAGTTCGAATCTTAGTCGGGAATGCAACATCATCCGAGCGTTAAATCCCAATTGAATTCGGAGCGTACACAGCGAAGGCTGGGGTCTACTTTTTTACTTTTTCTACGCCACTTCGCGCGATCTCCAGCATCCCTTGTTTTAATTTGGCTGAGCCTTCAAAGATGAGAACAATTATCCACACATACTCGGTATTTGTGCTTTATACAGCACCAGCAGCTGTTCCGGTGTTAATTACCGTCTCACCTTCGAGAGTATGTCCAGTTTTTTGCCGCAATGCAAGACCCTAAGGTGAGAGTGGATGTCAAGGAGACGCCAAGAATTACTGTTTTCAAAATATACATATATGGAATTAATGTCAAACTTTAACCAGTAGGAAGTCTAGGAAGGCAAATGAATGGATCGCGAGATATAGGAACTTAGTCATAATGTCACCATCTTTAGTGACACTGAAACGAACGGGCTAGCCCGAGCAGCGGATTGCATAAACGTTTCGCCTTCACGGTCGCTGACCAGTCGCATTTCGGCCGCATCCGCGCAACGTACGCCGCGGCGATGCGCAGGCGCCGATGAAATTGCGAGCGTGTGTAAATCGAATTCGGAACATATTGAATGTAACGTATTAAAATCGCAGTTATAATAAAATAACAGTGAGTTTAAACGGGATTTATTTGTTGAATTTATTATTGTGAATAGTGCGGTGTATAATTTTTAAAAGGTACGTGTGTGATTGATTTATGTTTAGGGGATCGATTGTGATGTAATGATTTGTCGCTGTAATAATATTTGTATTTTTAATGTCCCTGTTACATCTGGGATAATGTTAGTGTGTGTAGTCAAGGATTTATTGCGTTAATGCGACGTTGTTAATGACGTCAAATATTGACAGATAACGTATGTATTGAATATTTCAAGTGGGCCTTTGGGACCAATTCCTTAGCTATGACGGCTTCTGTGGTTGAGCGGGTTAAGCCTTTGCCGGCCTACCTCACTACAACGTAGAGGTTTCGGGTTCGATTCCTGGCATGGTAAATTTCGGAAACTAATTTTCTCTGTTATGTACTAGGTATATACTCTGGGTGGCTGGTATCGGCCCCAGAGTAGTCCGTTGGATATTATCCATAACACAAGCGTAACTTGCTTAATTTGGGGATATGTATACAATATTATGTGTGTTTGTCTGCCGATGATGATTATCATTATATTAATAAGTGAAGCAAAAACTTTGTAACTCTTTTTACGAAAATTGCGCGGACGGAGGAGTATGAAATTTCGCACTCTTATAGTTTATGTAAAGAAGGAGTGCAAAATGCTAATATTTTTTTTAAATTATGCATAAAAAATATATTAAATCAATAAAAAAACATTACACACACTACCATGTATTTGACACACACACACGCATATATACTCTTTTGTTTATTGTTAAAGTCAAATTAACAGTGTAGCCTTGGCGAAATCTGTGATTATAGAAGTATAGTCTTTGACAACAGAATAATAATGTTCAAAGTTATAAATTAATTATGGTCGAATTTCAACCGCTGGGCGACTACTAGTTATTATACGAAATAACAAAAAAAAAATCAAAGGATATTAACGATATAAACGAAACCTAAAGTGGTATTACTAGGTTTTTGAAAAATCTATTACCCTTATCAAAAATCGAATTGGCTGCTTTTGGAATAAAAACACGACATCAAATCATATTGCAGCTTCTAAGGATCGACGTCTCTGAAGGAATCTTAAACGTCAAACGAAGGTAAACAAGTCTAAAATCGGGCCCAAGTCCCCTTTGAGAGTTTTTCGTAATTTTACATACATACATAACTTCACGCCAGTTCCCTTGCGGGGTAGGCACGAACAACAGAGTGCCATTTAGGCTTATTCTTACACACCTCACTTGCTTCTTTGACATTCATAACTCTTGTCATGCACGCTCGTCTGTTCTTAAGGCTCCTGACATCGCCTTCTGCTAGTACACGATCAATTTGATCATGAAAGGTGTGCCGTGGCCTTCCACGACTTCTGCGTTCGTAATTTTGTAGTTTTATATTTGGCCCTGAGGGCCTAATTCAAAAATTCATCTCTGAAGCGTAAGAAATTCAATGAAGCACCCTTTTCTATAATAACACGCGTATTTCAAATTTTTGCAATTTTACAAGCTTTTAATTTACTTGCACTGGATGTATGTAAGTTCGGGTGGAATCTTGCAAGTTAAATTTGACCAACTTCCCGGTTTCGGATTGAGCTGAAATTTTGCACGCATATGTATATCGCGTGACAATGTAATAATATGGTACCATGGAGTTGATCTGATGATAGAGTCGGAAGGTGGCCATAGGAACTCCTGTACTAAACAAGATAGACCCGTCGTGTTTGGGCTCGTTTTACTTGTCTTGGCTAGCACTCTGCTGCTACATGATATTCAGGATCTCAAAAGCTTGTATTTAAAAACCTTTTTAAAAAAGCTTATTTCAATAATTTTTAGTAGCGATTACAATAGTTCATTTTTTGTACCGTCGTGAGTTTTATGAACATTGGCGGTTGGCCGTGGACCAAGAGTGATTGTCATAGACAATTTAATTGTATTGCGCGTACACACCGGCGCGTGCGTATTGTTTTCATGCCCGCCTGGACCAGTGTGTAACCACCTTGTCAATCATTGACGGCGTTATTTTTTAACGCTGTGACGAATTGGCCACAATAACTAACATTAACGCAGAAGGATTAGGAGCACAACACCTATTGAGTTGATGTAGTGTTTAGTTCTCACAGCGACGTAAAATGTGACAACAGGTTTTGTTTCCGTGAACTTGTTATCTTATCTATAGTAGTCTTAAGGTGTGGTTACGTGATTTTTATCAAACATTTTTTCGATCTGGTGCGATAATTGTGTCTTAATTTAGTTATGTCCTACGTCACAGAAGATTACTTCGTATGACAATGGCGTAGTGAAAAACATAATTCTGTCAGCTCCTACATAAGTAGAGCTTATGTAGAGAAGTACGCTTACCTTCTAGGTAAGCGGGCTCGATCTTAGACCATATATAATAATAATAATAGCAGCCCATAAATGTCCCACTGCTGGGCTCGGGCCTCCCACTATAGGGGGGGAACGGACAGTATACCCGCCACGCTTGTCCAAGGCGGCTTGGCAGGTTTGACACATCGGTTATCTCAATGTGCAGGTTGCATCACGATGTTTTCCTTCACCGTTATTAGCACGTGGTAATCCTAACAATATGCACATTAGGTCAGAAAACTGCCTAAGCGGTGCATGCGTTCCGGCCAGGGTCGAACCCGCGCCCTTTGATCTTAGACCATATCTCCGCTCAAATCGAGCGAGATAATGGTCAAACGCGAACCTATACGGAATAAAAAAAAAAAAGATGCCTATGTCAAGTATATTATGTGCCAAGTATCAAAATAAAGTTGAACTTCATACTATATCTTGACCTACCAATTTATCTAGGCTTGTCTCTATTTCTCTAAGCGATTCTCCAAAAGCGACCGCTTTAGGCCCGGTTTTCTATTCACGATCTTGACACAAAAATGTAATAACAGTTATTAACTTTTATCTCTATTGATCTCTAAAAAATATACGTTAACATCATCATCCCAATGTTAAATCTTATCCAGTCCGTGATCATCTCTTCGGTTTTTTCTTTTCTTTCTCTCTTGTCGTGTCATTGTTCTTTTGGCTTATCACGTACTGCGATTAAACGCGAGGGGGTGGAAACCGCAGAAAAATGTAACAGCTCTCAATACAAGCATTAGCGACTTGTTTCAGTGGCTGTTTTAAGATCGTAATTTCTTACATTTGGAGAGCAGTTTGAAAACGAGCGATTTTATTATGTCTCATAATATATTAGTATAGTGGCTGGGGTACGTACAGCGGTTAACCGCATTCGGTTTTCATAATTATTATCGACCGGACAAGCGCAGATGATAGCCATAACACGTGCTGCTCATCAGAAATATTTATTTTTGTTTAGTTTAGTTCGCAAACTGGCCAATTCAGCTTACGTACATACATACATACATACATAACTTCACGCCAGTTCCTTTGCGGGGTAGGCACGAACAACAGAGCGCCATTTAGGCCCATTCTTACACACCTCACTTGCTTCTTTGACATTCATAACTCTTATCATGCACGCTCGTCTGTTCTTAAGGCTCCTGACATCATCCTCCGCTAGTACACGATCAATTTGATCATGGAAGGTGTGTCGTGGCCTTCCACGACTTCTGCATCCATCCACTTTTGCATTGTATATCTGTTTAGTCATTCTTTCATCATGCATTCTTTCCACATGCCCGAACCACCGGAGCATTCCTTTCCTTACCTTCACCCCGACACCCTCCTTCAGACCAACTCTCCCTCTTACTTCGGTATTACGAACGCGGTCCGCGAGCGTCACTCCGCAGATTTTGCTCAGTGCTCGCTTCTCAACCGCGTTTACTCTACTTTCATGCTCTCTCTTCCATACCCAACTCTCGCTTCCATACGTGAGCGTAGGTACCAGCACCGCGTTGTGTATGGCGAGCTGGGCCTTCTGGCTGAGGTTCTTAGCGCCTAGAAGCTTACGTACTTTTAAACAAATCTACAAGACAGAATATGGTTGCTGAATGGCCTTCTTGATGCGAACACAGCACGCAATATAAGTAGATATCCACATCGAGTACATAATAATTTAAGAAGTAGAAAAAGAAACAAATATATAATTAACAAAGAGTGTGAAAGTTCTTTATATGCTTAACCGATGCATTGACAATATCGAGCTCGTTGCTGATATTATTGTAGGCAGTACAAAGACAGTAGTGTGTTGTCAGTACACAGTGTGACATGTTGGTAGAGCGACTGTTTTGCGATTATGCAAACGGCATCCAACTCGTGCTATAGCGAATTCATCCAGCGAAATCATCAATCCATTGTGGTAAATAAATAATCCAGCGTCGCGCCGTTCGTATAGTCGACGATCCCATACTAATAGGCGATTTAGAATCGCTTAGCTTTCGAAGAGATTGCGTCCCTGTGCGTATTCTACCGCCTGTACAACGGAAAGTGTTCCGAGGAACTGTTGCCAACGCCTCATTTTTACAACCGCACCGCTCGCCATCGACGGGATGTTCACCCCCATTACCTGGAGCTCCCATGCTCAATCACGCAACGGTTCTGTAGAACGTTTATTCCGCGTACAACAGTGATCTGGAGGGAACTTCCCGTCGAGGTTTTCCCTCTGCGCTACGACATGGGTCCGTTTAAGAAGGGCGTTATAAAATTTCTTAGAGGCCGGCGTCCATAGGCGGCGGTAACCACCTTTCATCAAGTGGGCCGTCCGCCTGCTTGCCTGCTTGAGGCAATAAATAAGTAAAAACGCCGATGGCTGTGCGTGTTCGTCCGCATTGCTGCATTTTCAGTTATTCCTAAACCGCTCGCGTTTAATCGAGTTGCGTTCTAAGCCTTTGGGCTTACGCCTTCTACTGGGTGGCGTAGGCGGTATAAGTATATATTTGTATCTCAAATAACTAGCCGGTTTTCGTAAAACGTGACCGTACTAGCGTAGGCGACTTTCTAGCAAAAATAAACAGGCGCGTACATCAATATTTATATAGTCGTTCTAATTAACTATAAAAGTTTTCAAAACTTCAACGCTTCTCCAAAGAAGTCTTTACAAAAAATATATAATGTTACGAGTTGCAGGACTCGAATTAAAATGCCGTTGGAATTACTATAGAATTTATTAGAACTATACAAACACGTATAACATAGGTACAAATGTAACTGAACACAACCAGTGCAAACGTAATGCACGATTCAATAACACGCGCAAAGTCCGTCACTATATAGATTATTGAATGTACACACGTCTTGCCTCGCTTGTGGTTATCGCTTGATTGCCTCACCCCTCCCTTGGGGCATTGCTTTATACTGTACAAATACAATATGTCTACTCGACCGTGTGGACTCAATTTCCAAGAATCACACCTGGCTAATGACTACCATAAAGATAATATTTTCTTAAGTTTTCGCGACTTGTATACATAATAAAACTACGTTTTAACGGTTTTAAGCGCGGTAATTTTATTGGATTTTGGTTTTTCCGACGTTATTACCATAAAGATTACAATACAGAATGGGCTGTTTTTCTAACTACAAATTTTAAACACAAAGTAAACAAAAGAAGTCCAAATGCCGAAAGGTAATAAACTGCAGATGTGAATTGGTCTTTGTCGGTCGTAATAATAATTTAAAAAATCAAGACGGGCAAATACCCTACGGCTGTGGGTTGTTTTGTCGCCTCTTACGACACGCCGCCATAACGCAGGAAATTGTATTCTTTCTCCGTTACTGCACGGATAAAATCTGTATCTGTCTGTATATAAATATAGTTTTAATGAAAGCGCAAGGAGAGTCACTGTGGTGTTAGATGAATTAATATGAAATTTTGAGCGATTTGCATCGAAAAATCTTAGATAGTCGTGCTTTATTACTGTATAACAGTTACTTTTAATACAACGCGTGCGTGAAGGTTGTTGAATCGCCTTGACCTCGTTTGCAATTTGTCCGGTTTAGATTTTGTTTTCTCCGTTTTGTCGTATGCTTGAGATCAATATTATTATTATAACACACTATCAATCAATCAATGTGTTATTAAATTATTATTATGACACAACCAGGTGGTCGGGCATTTGGCCGTCTTGATGGCTACCCCTGGTCTAAAGTATGCCGCCATAGCAATGTCGAATTATTGCGTTCCGCCATCAGTGAGTGGCCCGAGTGGTTAGTGCGAGTTTTTTCCTACTCATTCACGGTAAAGTTAACGCAATTTTGTATAGCACTGTAGTGGATACACTACCACGTTCATAGTTGTAGATATTTTTGTATTCTTTAATTTGCTTAATATACCATGATCCTGGTTACCACGCGCCAGAACCAGTGAAGAGTGAACCCCGTATAGGGTAGACGAGCGAAAGGGAATGTTCCTCCGTCGCAAAGGAAGATCTTCTGGTGAGGCTATTGTTGTTCCTCGCAGGCCTAGGCACATCTATCACTGCTGGAAATTTGTATATATTCTTTGTACGTTCCGGGAAATGTTTGCGATCTCAATTATTGTACAGCGCCATCTATTGGCTTGTAAGTGTTCCAAAACAGCACGGTTTATGTTTCTCTTCAACCTCATGAGATGGCGCTAAGTCATTCCTGTATAAAATTGCGTTAACTTGAACATAATCGAGTAATAAAAAAAACTCACCCTAAGCACTCCGGTTTCAGTCCTCGTTACGGAATGTACTAGAAGTATTTTGTAACATAAAGTATAAGAAGACTATGGATGTATGAATAGATGAGTAGAATAGGCAGAAATATATTCTTAAATAGAGAAGTAGGAAAGAGAAGTCTATATTAATATTATAAAGAGGAAAAAATTGTATGTTTATAACGAATAAACTCAAAAAACAATTGGACCAATTTTGAAATTTTTTGACCATCCCTGAGTAACAGAGGCTATATTTATTACTAGAAAAAATAGGGATCCCTACTAAAATTTCAATATTGTAACCCAAGGTGTCAAAAAGTTAGCCATAAACCACCCGTGCGAAGCCAGGACGGCCGCTAGTAATATATTAATTGTAAACTACTTTTAGAAATACATGTAATAGAACAGCATAAAAATACCCAAGAGAAAGTCCCTGACTAAGGTGATCATCAGGAGAGGGAGAATATAAAAAAATGACCTGGTTTCGAAACCTATAGGTAGCACGTTGGTAGCTTGGTGTTGCAAATGTCCACAAGAAACGATCATCACTTTCCATCACAGTTAGCCGTCAGCCCATCTGCTATACTCTAGCAATGAAAAAACAGACGGGGATGTCCCTCAAGGAACCGCCCGCACCGAGGTCATTGAGAGGGGTACGCGCAGGTGTTCCGCACGTGACTCTGTTATCTGGTCTTTGTCAGGGGGGATTCTTTATGCCTGGCCCAAGTAGAGGTGGACCCACGCCAGTCAGGATCGCGGCATCGGCACTGCCTTGATCCCGTGGTCCTGACTTCTGGTGAGACGGAGAACACAGAGGTGTTTTAGTGGATATTCCGGCGACTATCCGGTGACCCCCACACTACTTCACTGTTATGTCCCAACAGTGGGGTGTACCCAATAAAAAAGTACCTTATAACAAGAATATTTTCTTACAGAACTTCTTGTCCATCCAAAGGTTTTCCGTAAGAATCTATCATATCTAATAATCGCTAATAGCGATAAGACCGCCTATCGTTTTGTAATTTTTTATTTCTGTTAACTTTGGGGGCGTCCATTAATCACGTGAGGCGTTTAATTGATCATCACATCATCATCCGAGCGTTAAATCCCGGTTACCTCCGACGCCCAGGGTCCGCTTCTCTATTTTTTCTACTCCACTTCGCGCGGTCTTAAGCATCTTCCGCGTTGAAACCATCGGCACGCATGTGATCTTTCACAACGTCAAGCCAGCATTTCTTTCGGCCTTCCTCTTCGACCGGGAACTGGCGGAGTCGGCATGGCTAGACATTTGTTCCTCACATAATTAGCCGTACGTGAGGCGTGTAATTGGGCTGGGATTTTCGAGCCGAATCTAATCTAATCTTACTTTGAGGGGTCTCGACGAATATTACGTAATTTTATTTCGGGAGGAAATTTGTCAAATTGCTAGGGAATTGAGTTAAAATTAAGTGGAAAAAATTACTTTGCATCGATCACAAGAGTTGCAGAGCACAGACATGCGCCCCGCAATGAACATTTGTCACAAAAGGAACTACTGAGCTCCTCTTTGTGCGCATGCGACAACGTTAAATCAGAGCGAGGTTGAAGGAGCAGATGATGTTACCGAAAACCTCATATTCATGTTGGTTTGAATAGTTCACCCTTAAGTGAACTGAGGTCGGAGGAAATTTTTGTTTACAATATAAATAGTCGACGTGATTTTCGTGTCACATGGACAAAGTGCCATCGAAGGTCAAACAAATGTCAAACGTTGTTCATATTTCTCTCTATATGTAAAATTTTTCTTATATATTGAAATATATTGAATATGATATAATGTTTTAACTTTTTAAGCTAATAAAAATAATAAGAAACTCTTATTTGTCGAAATTTAAATGTTTTTCTAAAAGCGAAATTTAAATAAATAGGCAATTTCAATTCACTGTATTAGCAAATTGACGCGTAAGGTATGATACACACTATGCGGCTAGAAGTCCAGTCATTTTAAACTCCAATCTGCGGAAAAATTCCTAGTGAGCTGAATTATTGTATACACCTTTATAACGGCGTTGTCATGAACTTGTGAAAAATCGACATTGATGTCGTGCCGGTTAAAAAAGTTATAAAGGTCAAAAGGTCACGAAAATTAGTTTTTTGCAAATATCTCGCGACTTATCATCCGTTGCCATTCGTTTTTCCACTTGTCGTTGGAAGTTTCATTTCTCACATTTCGATTTTTCGCAGATTTACTGCAAATTATGATTTGGTTAGGGTAGGTACATTTTAATAAATGCATTTTTTATTTAAACATATTCTATTTTATCAAACAAAAACACTGAATTCGATCCGGAACCAAAAAACGCATCCATAGATGCGTAAATGTACGTTCAGTTTCGCTTTTTAGGGTCAAACTGATGAAATTTTTGAATGTACACCAAATTGCACAGGCTAATCTAAGACAAGACACAAGTGCTATTTGAATTTTAATTTACATTTATTTTATTGTAATTTGTTTATTTTACGTACTTATTCTCTTCTAATTTTGTTTTGCTGTGCACGTGATCGATGCAATGATTATATATATATATTAATTTAATTATTATTTATGATTATGTGTATTTTTATATGTATTATTTTTTTCAACACACTTGCTCATAAAGTGGCTCTATGATCACCGCAATTAGGCACAGAATGACACCCATTATCAAACTGTGAGTAAAAAACATTATAACTCACTAGTGAGTTATAGAATTTTTTTTTAAATTTTATTGGTTGAGTTGCTTTGTTCTTAAAAAAAGTTTTTATTCAAAAAAAAAGATCGTGTTCTATAGAACAAATAAATTAATGTTCCTATTGCTTGCTCATTTGATGCAACTTCTTATTTAAATAGATAATTTTAACTCGTACGTGTTTAATAAATAAAACTTTCACTCATATATAACTTTTTTTTATCTACTAAATAAAATGAGTTTTTGTTATTTTATTCACAAGTGTGTTGAAAAACGTCGTATGATACACGTGTGTATTGATGATTACCGTCCTCGGCTCTCTTAAGACCCTTGCCTACGGCTCGAGTCTCAATGGCGCCTCGGCGGTAATCACCAATGTTACACACTAGTACCATAATGTACTATTATGATATGTTGTGTTTAAATACGTTATAGTTTTTTATCATTATTGAATTGCATTGTACACTATGTATTATTATGTGTGTTGTATTGTCCTTCGTGACTTCACCTGCAGGTCTCAGGCGGAAGAACAGCGCTGGTGTTAATTGGTCAGCATATGCTGAGACTGGGTCCAATTTTAGGACTTATTCTGTTTCTGTTATTTTACTGTTTGATAATACTGTATGTTGTATTTGTCCTAACCCCTGGGTAGTTGTAAGTGATGCTGAACATGACCTTGGGAGTCTATTAGCGCTCAATGGTACAGTTGGATTGAGTGTACACGGCCTTGACCTCGTGTTGAACATCAACCTGTGTTACTACACAGCAGTTACGTTAATAATAACAACTTTGTTAGGCCATCATATTTACATTGATTGAATTGATGTGATATATATTTCTTTTTATTTTTTTTTATTGCAGGAGTTCAGCAGACAGGCAGACGACCCACTTGATGGAAAGCGGTTACCATCGCCTATGGACATTTGCAACACCAAAGGTGCTACAAATGCGCTGCTGCTCTCTTAAGGGGAGTCTGGAACCTGGTCACTAATGCCGGAACACAAGGTTGTTATGGAGGCATACTCTAGACCAGGGGTGGTCGCCATTCAGTCGAGCAAATACCCTACCACGTGGTTGTGGGTTGTTTTGTCGCCTCTTACGACAGACCGGCCCGCCCGCAGGAAATTGAATTCTTTCTCCGTTCCTGCACGGATAAAAATATATATACACACGGATGTTCGACAGAATGTTGACTAAATTATGTTTTTATTTGTAACCTACTAGACAAGAGTACTCTAGAGTCTAGAGTATGCCGCCATAACAACCTTGAGTTGTAATCCGCGGTATTTGTGGCCGAAATTATGTCGAAAATATAGTCTAATCTGTCTTCCAGTTGATAAAAATGAGACTTTGTCGACTTAAAAAAAATAGACTAACTTAAATGTTAGACTTGGTCATCATGGCTTGTCGTGTTTGAGGAGTGCTGGTAGAACTTCACGACATGCGGCAATCAACGATATCATCCGCCGGTCTCTTGTCACCGTCGGGGTACCTGCTGTTCTTGAACCGAACGGACTATGCCGCGACGATGGCAAGTGACCAGACGGAATGTCGTTGGTACCTTGGAAGATGGGACGCCCCTTAGTATGGGACGCAACTTGTGTCGATACGTTAGCGGCTTCCCATCTTCCAAATACAGCCGTCACTGCCGGAGGAGCTGCCACACTTCAAGAAACCCTGAAACGCCGCAAATATGCATCCATCGGTGACGGATACATATTTGTAGCTTTTGGGGTTGAGACTTTGGGACCATGGGGACGTGAGGCTCATCAACTTTATCGAGACCTTTCAAGGCGACTGAAAGAAGTCTCGCGTGACCAAAGGGCTGGCCTATATTTAGGGCAACGTATTAGCGTTGCCATACAACGCGGGAATGCGGCCAGCATTTTGGGAACGCTCCCCACCGAGAGCGATCTGGACTACATCTTTTACTTGTAAATATGTATATAATAGTAGTTATTATTGTAATATTGTAAATGTTAAGAGAGATTTCATAATATTCATATTATGACTTTATTAATTGCTTTTTTGATTATCTGTTACTAGCTGCACCCGCGACTTTGTCCGCCTGCTTTTTTTTTGCGGTACCCTAAAGAAATGTAGGCTAAGTTACTCTTTATAACATCAGCTATCTGCCAGTGAAAGTCCCGTCAAAATAGGTCCCGCCGTTTCAGAGATTAGCCGGAACGTCCAGACGGATAGACAAGAATTTTAAAAATTGGTTTTTGATGATAAGTACCGTACATACTTTCATATGCATTTAGTAAAAAGCCGTTATTTTGTCATTAGAAATAGACACTTATTTATCTATATATATGATCAGAACTTTTTTAAATATAGGTTAGAAGGCCTTAGCCTTCGTGGTTATTTTTTTATAACCACCCAAAATTCACTTTATATCTTAAATAATAAATAAAAGTGTCCTATATCTATAATACACCCGACAATTCATTTCTGTCTTTCAATTTGGATAGAAATGAGGCAAAAAAATTAAAAAAAAAATCTAAATTAATTATTAAAACTTCATTCATAACTGACATTTCTAACTGTTTAAAATATAATAATGGGTTTTTAAACTGCTTAAATAAGCAATTAAAAATGTTGAAAAATACTGTAATGTTTAAGTTACATAATATTTTTTTTAGAAAAATAATATAATAGAAAAATAAATAATATATAGTTTTTTAGAAATTGAAAGATAAAATTGAACCCGTGCAATTTCAGCTTTACTAATTTAATTTAAAATTATTTCAATACGTTTTCGGTAAAATGGCTACGGTATTCTAAGAAATGCTTTTAATACTAAACCTTCGTTACGCCATGTTAATTACAAAAATTAACAATAATGCAATCGTTACTAATGAATATTCAAATAATAAACTCGTTAAAATAAGTCTACGTATTTTACAATGAGGCCTTGAAGAAATCTTCGTACACCGAGACTACCCGAAGATTCCAGCTGTGTCATGGTGTTAATGAATCTAACTATGTATTTTAACTCTATAAAACTTTACAATACATCAGGGGTCACCGATTAGTTTCGCTCGGGGTCCGTTTTAAGAAATGAAATGACCATCGCGGTCCGCACAACATTTTATAGAAAACATATTTATTAAACAAATGTAATTGCGGAAATAACAAAGGTATTTTTTTACATATCTGAGAAGTTCATCTTCGAAAATGCTGCTTCATAAATATATCTTCTTGACCCAAACAAAGTAAGAAGTTAGAAAGCTATTTTTTGTAATTCTGGATATTTATTACCACATACAAATTTTATACAGAACTCTTCACTGGAAACTTCCGCATGTTTGTATCTTAAAACTGTATGTAGTGCAAGTTACTGTTGTCGCGGTCCGCACAAATTGAGTCGGTGGTCCGCCATTTGGCGACCGCTGCTCTACATAGTAAGTGAGATTAATAGCTGGTCCTATATATTACTTACTATTCATTCACTTGCCTCACCATCGGTTGAATTTTCACATTACTTGTGTGGAGAGTATGTCAAATTTTAACCGATTGTAAGGCTAATGAACGGTTTCCAAGATACGTAATTATAGGAACAGACCAAAAGTCGATTATGTATATAATGGTTCTTCTCAAAATAGTTACTGTATAAAAACTAGTGTTTTAGATAATATGTATTAAAGTAAAAGAAAATGTAAGAAAATTCGTGTAATACATGTTATTCCTGTCCTGAGTCCTGATTTATGGATGCGAAGCTTGGATGCTTACCCTCAAGGAGGAGAATCAGCTTTCAGTAGCGGAAAGGAAGGTTCGCCGTAAGATTCTGGGTCCAACAAAGAGAGTATGGTAGCTGGAGGGTCCGAACCAACCTCGAAAATGAGAATCTCGTGGCCGAACCTAACATAATATATAATAGGAGAAATAAAAGCTCACCGCCTCAGCTGGCTCGGTCACTTAGAACGGATGGGAGAGGATCGCAGTGTGAGGAAAGCATATTTGGGACAGCCAGTAGGTCGGCCGTCCCAAATATCGCTGGTAAAACAGAACTGACCTGTCAAAGCTACGAGCCAATAATTGGCAAGAAACTGCGCAGGACATGGGGAAATGGCATGTTCATATTTCGGAGGCTAAGACCCACTTTAGGTCGCTCAGCCAACGAAGTAATACATCTACTGTATGTCTTTGTAGACCACGGGCCATAAAAATGGACTTTTGGAGGGCTTGCGTGGGGCCATGGGAAGGCCAACACGTAGAGGCGAGGCCCCTTGACAAATCTCATGTAAATGTGGCGTGACACTGACCAGCGATTATCCCTGTCTCCACCATATAATAATACACCCAAGGACAAGCCCCGGCCAGTGTAGGACTATTGTGGGAAATGAGAACAAAATGTACCGGGCTATTGAGGTGAACTGCTCGTGGTACTAGGGGCCTGGGAATATGGGGACTATGGCGTCTACCCGTCGCGATGTTCGGGGAACATGGACAAATGGGCAGACGCTGACTCGTCGTACTCGATACATGTTATTATTAAGAATCCATATTGACAAGTATGAACAAAAGAAATGTTTAAATTAAAGAAATTCAGGAAAAAGGTTTATGTCCAAATAAGTTTGGACAGTTAGGGAACTAAAAAAGATGGTCACCAGTACCTTGAAGTTCTTTTCCAAAAAATATATCTACTCGTATAATATTTAAAAATTCTAAACATAGCGTGTCTGTACATTAAAGTTATTTTAAAAAAAACACTGGAATAGAATATATAAACGATGGAGAGCACGATGCAATTTTGTTTTAGATTTCTTGTCTGTTTGGTCCCGATTCACGTGAAAACTACTGGGCCGATTTTGATGCGGTTTTCGCTGATCGACAGCAAATCTTAAACTTAAAACCTGCGCTACTTTTTATGTCCGGATTTTTTTTGGGAATTATTTAAAATGGCCAGATTAAAAAATAATCGAATTCTAATGTCATATTTTCACTGATCGATAGTAAATTTTATTGTAACAAAATGTGTGTTATTATTTATCCCGGGAATCCCGCGGGAATTTCAAATCGGGCGTGGACGAAGTCGCGGTCATATCCTGGTATTTAATAAAATTGTCTACCAACATAAACTTTCTTGATATTAACAGGTACCTTGACATCAGCATTTTAGTCAATTTCCTCGTTTGTTTAAATTACAATATTTAAAATAAACTCTTTAATAATCACTTACACTAATTATAAATAATTCATAATGATTTTTTATTTCCTGTATGGTAAAAGTGGATAGTTCAAGATTTAAGTCTTCACATTCGTGTAGGAAGCGTGCGATGGCATTGAACTTTTGTATTTTTACTTTCTTTTTGTTTTGATTTCCTGGTACTCGTTGTCAGAGTTTGCTCCTTGGTGTATTGTGTTTTTACATACATACATACATACATAACTTCACGCCAGTTCCCTCGCGGGGTAGGCACGAACAACAGAGTGCCATTTAGGCTTATTCTTACACACCTCAC